>OU343223.1:184947979-184983569 GCA_910596185.1 Chrysanthemum makinoi
AAGTTACTTGAAGACTTGTGGGAAATCGTGTACACATTTGAATATTTAGGGTAGCGTTAACTAAAAATAAATTTTAACGGTTCAAAATAAAACATATTGAAGTCATAAAATTTATAAAAATACCTTTCTTGCAAAATTTGAGTGAAATAATAATTATCGTGTAATATTTAAGAAAACCGTCGTAATTATGTAAATATAACAATTTATATACGAAATAAATTTAAAACACCGGGTAAACTAATAATAATATTTTTATCATCTTAATATGAGTATAAAAATATATTGGAATAATTTTGGAAGTATCGGATCAAATGTTCAAAATAATTAATTACGCGATAGCGTTTATTTAATATGAAATTATGCGTTTAACGTGAAATGAAAAATCATGCATGAACTAATATGATGAATATTGAGTTTAAGAAATGACCGGAAATTGAGAATTGTGACAAAATGTCACATGCTCTTCATTGCCAGCGTGGCAATCCACAACACACAATTGAATGGATGGCTGAGATGCTCACCTTGGGCACCAAGGAGAAATCCAATGGGTGAGATTAAAGGAAACAAGCACAAATGTTCACAAGCTCAATTCTCTCTCACACAAGTAACACAGCAAGAAAGAAGACAAGAACATGAGACTCTTTCATATCTTAGTATAAATAGGATTGAAGAATTTGTATAACACTTGTCTAGAAATTCTCCTTCTAGTACCAATTTTACTTTTACTGTCATTTAAATTTCCAGGTAACTTTAATTTTTAATGCAATTTAAATTTAAGTCTTTTAATTCCATTGCAATTTCAATTTTTTTTTATATTCTCGTAATCTGTCATTTGTGCTTTAAAAGGTTTTTGTAAAGGTTGTTTAAACTCATTTTAAGTTTAAGTCATTAATGCAAGTCAGTTTTTAAAAGGTTTTACATCTTAACAGTTTCCAAAATGCATTTCTGTTCCATAAAGGAGTGTTTGGATTAGTGTAATATCTGGGTCAAATTTTAGTTTTTGACCCATGTTTGGGTCAAAACAGTTTAAGTCATTCTCAAAATTGTTGAATCTTAGTTTCATGATCTTTTCAAGTAGCATTTAGGTTGTTTAACAAGTTTTAAATGATTTCCAATTCTGTCTTTCTGTCACAGCATCCATTAGTCCTTTTTAAGCTAGATTGTAGGTAGTATTAAGTTAGAATTAGGACTAGATTTTGATAGCACAAGTAGTTAGACGTAAGATATTTATTTGTTTTAGCATATACTTGAATTTAGAGCTTGAATGTTAGCATTTTTCTGCCATCAATACCCTCTTGTGCCCCCCACTGCTGTCCCACAACAGCAGCTATTCACTTTTTTTTGTAGTGTTACTGTCCATTTATTTGCTTATTCAGTTTTAAATTCAGCTTATTAGCTAAACTAGGTTTGCCCTTAGCTTATTTTAACCCCTCTCAGCTTTTCATTATGCTTTAGCTTGTTAGAAGGTCTAGTTGCTTTTGGTGTCCTTTAGTAGCTGTTGTAACCAAACAGCCCTTAGTCTCCTTTTTCTTTTTTTTGCTTCTACTGCTTTCTGAATTTTCTGCACAGCTTACGTAACATTTTCAAGGTTCAAGTTTTTATTAAACTCTTATTTTAGTCTTTAAGTTAGTTTGCAATAGGAATTATAAGAAAAAAAGAAGCAAAATGTAGGAGCCCAAGGATTCGAACATGGGACCTTCTGCACAAGACCAGACGACATCAACACCTAGCACATCAACCATATCTGCTGTTTGTCTTCTTGGTTTCTTGTTGGTTTATTTAATATTTAAAGAATCATAGCAGGTTTAACTTAGTAGCTTCTTTCCTACTTTTATTACTTATTTCAAAAAAGCAATCACTACGTTTTTTTTTATTTTTCTTAAATTTAGTTTAGTCTAAAGTAGTTTTTGTAATTTTGTAAGAATTTTATAAAAATATTTTGTATTTTTAATTACTTAATTAGCTTAATTTAGTTTTTTAATTCGTAATAAATAAAATAAGTCGAAAAAAATACCCGGCTTTTTCCTAAAATCATTTTTTGTCATATAGAATGTAAGAAAATTAATTTTAAGTTTGTAGGGTTAATATTTCTACATTTTCACTTTTTAAAGCGTGTGCGAGACCCGCACGTGCCCGATTTTAGGTTAATTACGTTTTTAATTAGCTTTAAGTTTCCCGTAGTTTCCCTTAGTATTTTAGATTAATTTTAGGACTCCCGTAGATTTCTTTAGTGTAGTTTTATTGCTTTCCTTTAAATTCCTGTTTTACGTTTTATTGCACTTTAGTTAATTTTAAGTTTGCCTTTACGTTATTGTTGCCTTAGATTAATTTTTAATTTCCCATAGTAGCTTTAGCTTAGTTTACTTGCTTTATTTAAATTCCCGTCATTTAGTTTAAAATTCCAAAATTTAAAATTCTTTGTATTCAAGCATCTAATCCCAAACCTCAAACGTCACCGTTAATTCACACCTCGTTGGGAAACAATCCGGGTAATCACTTGCCCGGTATCACTTATCGAGTATTCGCGGGTTTTGCGTGTCGATCTTTTCCCTAAAACGGTTGACTTGTAATTTCTCACGCTTATTTCGTATTTGATATTTTTATATCATAATTGACTCATCAAGTAACGATTGGCGGAACCAAATTTTACAACTGACGGAACCAATTTTTTTGGTCCGTCAAATCCGTGTTGTGCAGAAATGTTGGCAGAGGAGTTTTTTAACCCTCGAGGACTTTTCTGAATCCTGAATTTTTTCTTAAAACATATGGAGATAATTATTTCTAGTTAGGAACAAGCAATAACACACATATAAACATAAGGGAGCATGTATTTCCAATAGGGGCTAGTGATTTTCACTAAAAAGTGAAAACGGTGAAAATTTGATAACATCTGAATGTTATACCCCTGCATGAGAAAGTTAGTTCACATCATTGTTTTAAGTTTAGTTATTGTCCTAGAAAGCGAGAACACATAAGTTACATCATACAACATTGTTTTTGTCCTTGTACCAAATACCCTCTTAAAACCTCATCTCACTTGTCCAACTTCTTGTATATCTTGGACGTCATCCTACCAAGACATTTGAACATCCCCTTGGTTTGCTTGAACTCCTCCGTGGGGTTCTCAATCTCTGGAAGTGAGGCGTAGTACTCATGATGTGGAAGCCTAGAGTTGGGGAGACCGTCTTCCGAGCTATTTGATAAGGATGAAGGAGTAGGAGGTTGTGGCCGTTTTCCCTTGGTCTTAGTCTTGGATACCCTTTCATCACTCTATGGCACAAAGATGTGAGGGATAAAAGGATAGTCAAGTTTCAACCCTCTAGGACTTGGTGGAATGGGTGCAAAATCTCTAAAGAGACGGGTAAGAAGCATCTCATACGGAAGAGCAACGGAGCCTTGAGTGGGAATGTCGACCATCCTCCTAGCAATGTAGTATGCCAAGTTGAATGGTTGACGAATAGACAAGCTATCGAGCATGTAGAAAAGGCAAGCATTGATATGGTCACGGTTTCCTATGGTGCTTATGACATTGGCTCTAAGGAATTCTTCCCATTTATTGAATTGAGGCTTAAGCTCATTGAGTTTCATTCCGTATGGATCTCGGTTGACTTCCTTTCTGGCTCTAGTGACACGAGTTGGTGCTACCCTATCAAAGAAGAGGTGCTCACGGATGACATCTTTGTTGACCAAAGGGGTTTGGTAAGGAGGAGAATAGTCATGAACTGAATCAAGAATTGTGAGTGACCACTTATCCGAGTATAGAAAAGTTCCAACACAAGGAGTTCCTAACACTTGGGCAAATTGAGTGAGGGAAATGGTGTAGTCCTTTTGGTTGACTTTGAAGCTAAGAGACATAAGACCATCATCATTTGTTACGGAAATTACACTAGCATAGAACTCAAGGACAAATCCAGGGCAAATGGGCTCGTCAATGTCTAGAAGACCATCGAAGTGGATGGTGGCTAGTTCTTGACGAAGGTTCGTTCCTTCGACAAAGGATGGGTGAATTGTCCTACCCTCATGAAAGTACCTTTTCTCTAGACTCTTAAAAACCTCAACTTGGTCTTTGCTAAGACCCTTAGTTTTGTGGTGTTGTGGGATGTATCCAAGTGTGTCTTTGTGATTGTAAAACTTTGCGGCTACTAAGTTTGTTCAATGATAATTTTGGCTACGATTAGTTGAAGAAGAACCTTAATTATGAGTTAGGTGTGTTTGTATGTCGTTTGGTTATGTGGGTTGTGAAGAAGAAAGTGTTTTGTAGTTTTAAAAATTTTGCTACTATGAAGACCACGGACCAAACGGACCCAAATTTATGGTTCCGTCTGTATTGGATTTTGGTTCCGTGGGAACATCAGCAAAATTTGCTAAATTGTTTTGTTTTGGTCATTCTAAGTTTTAAGCTATGTTTTTGATTATATGTTTGGTTCCATTAATCCTAAACTAAGTCTAAGAAGATTAAATGGTTCTCGTTTAAGAGGTTTAGTTAGGATGTCGGCAATGTTATCTCCGGAGGAGACTTTCTCGATTGAGATGTTTCCTTTTTGAACATTGTCGCGAACGAAGAAATGATGAATTTCAATATGTTTCGTTCGGGCATGTTGGACAGTATTTTTGTTGAGATCAATGGCTCCTTTGTTGTCACAAAGTATAGAGATGTCGTTGAGATGAATTCCGTAGTCCACGAGAGCTTGCTTCATCCAAAGAGCTTATTGACATGTCTTTCCGGCTGAGACGTACTCGGCTTCGGTAGTTGAGATAGCTAGGGCCATTTATTTCTTTTGAGAACCATGAGGTGAGGCATTGTCTAACAAAATTACAAATTCCACTTGTACTTTTTCTATCGACATAGTCACCGGCATGGTCTGAGTCAGCATACACTATGGCTTCTACACCCGTTCCTTTGGGATACCATAATCCTAAATATGTAGTGCCTTTAATGTATCTAAATATTCGTTTTAAGGATTCTAGGTGTGATGTTTTTGGATCTTCTTGAAAACAAGCACATAGACAAACACTAAACATAATGTCAGGTCTACTAGCCGTGAGATAAATTAGGCTACCAATCATTCCTCTATATTTAGTGTTATCTACGGATTCACCTTCCTCATCCTTGGTGAGTTTCGTTTCTGAGGACATGAGTGTACTAGTGGGTTTTGAGTCTTCAAGACCAAATTTCTTAAGCATCTCCTTTATGTATTTAGAGTGGTTAAAGAATATGACATCTTCTAGTTGTTTAATTTGAAGTCTTAAAAAGAAGTTTAACTCACCCATCATACTCATCTCAAACTCGTCATGCATGAGTTTAGAGAAATCATCACATAGCTATTGACAAGTTGATCCAAATATGATGTCATCAACGTATATTTGAACTATGATAATGTGTGATTCCTTTTTCTTGGAAAATAGAGTATTATCTACTAATCCCATGGTGTATTTGTGTTCAACTAAGAAAGTCTTAAGCCGATCGTACCAAGATTTTGGTGCTTGCTTAAGTCCGTATAATGCCTTTTTATGTTTGAAAACATGATTAGGTTTTTCAAAGTCGGTGAGTCCGGGAGGTTGTGTAACATATACATCTTCATTAATGAACCCGTTCAAAATTGCACTTTTAACATCCATTTGAAATAGTTTGAAGTCATGAGCAAATGCATATGCAAGTAAGATTCTAATAGACTCGAGCCTAGCTAACGGTGCATAAGTTTCATCGTAATCAATTCCTTCTTGTTGATTATAGCCTTGTGCCACAAGCCTAGCCTTGTTTCTAGACACTACACCGTTTTCGTCCATTTTATTTCGAAAAACCCATTTTGTTCCAATTATAGGTTGATTTTTAGGTTTTGGAACTAATTTTCATACATCATTTCTAATAAAATTGGTTTAGCTCCTGTTGCATAGCAATTACCCAAGATTTGTCTTTTATTGCTTCGTTTACATTTTTCGGTTCAATGGATGATACAAAACAAAAGTAGTTACTTTAATTTTGGGCTTGTGATCTTAATTTCTTTGATTTAATTGTCCTATGACCTTTTCAAAAGGATGACTTTTGGATACTTTGATATTTATAATTTCTTTATTTAATTGTTCATCTTCCTTGTTATTATCATTGTTTTCTTGACTTTTAATAAGTTGATTTTCAACTAATTCATCATCTACCAAAGGTGATGTCTTAGAGGGATGTGGACTTTCGTCAAATGTTATGTTCAACGATTCCTCGACTCTCATTGTTTCTTTGTTTAAAACGATGTATGTCTTGCTAGTTTGTGAGTAACCATGAACCACACCTTCATAAGACTTTTGGTCAAATTTGGTGAGATAGTCTTTGGTATTTAAAATGAAACATTTACATCCAAACACTCTAAAGTATCTTAAAGTAGGCTTTTTGCCTTTATAGATTTCATAAGGTGTTTTGTTCAAGAAAGGACGTATTAAGACTCTATTTAAAATGTAAGTGGAAGTTTCAACGGCGTTACACCAAAACTTTTAGGGTATGTTTTGTTCATTAAGCATTGTTCTACTCATTTCTTGAATAGTTATATTCTTACGTTCTACAACACCATTAGATTGGGGTGTTCGAGGAGCTGAAAAGTTATGTGTTATACCATTTGTATCACAAAACTTTCCAAATTGTGTTTCATTATCGAAATCGCAACCATGATCCGTTCAGATTGACACAATGTTAACACCTAGTTGATTTTGAATTTTCTTACTAAGTATTTCAAATTTATCAAAGGCTTCGTTTTTAGTTTTGTCCAAGTGAACCTTGAGTAATCATCTACTATGACCAAAATGTAGAAGTTGTCTCCATAACTTTTTATAGCGGATGGACCAAACAAGTCCATATGCAAAATCTCTAGACACCTAGATGTGGAAACCATGTTTTTAGCCTTATGGCTACTATGAACTTGTTTCCCAATTTTGCAAGCATCACAAAACGGTTGGTCATATTTCAATTTAGGTAGGTTTCTAACTAGCTCTTTTGAGGATAGGGATTGAATGAGTCTCATATTAGCGTGACCTAAGCGTCTATGCCAAAGGGTAGAGTTATCATCTAAGGTTGTTAGGCAAAGTTTATCTTTAGATGTTTTATCTATTTTCATGATGTATATGTTATTTTTCCTAACCCTTTTTGCTATGGTGATACCATCTTTTACTATTTTACTACCATTTTCTTCAAATAGTACTTTATACTTTTTATCACATAGTTGGCTAATACTAAGTAGATTAAAACCTAATCTATTGACATGTGCCACATTCTCAATAGTTAAAGAGTTATGAGCGATCGTACCTTTGCCAATGATTTTACTTTTGAGATTTCTACCAAAAGTAACATTACCTCCGTCATACTCTTGGTATGTTGAGAAGAGGCTTTTGTTTCCCGTCATGTGTTTTGAGCATCCGCTATCTTTAATCCATTCATCAGGTTCCAAGCCGACTTTCAAGCATACCTATGACACAAATAACTCAAGCGTTTGGTCCCCAATATCTCATGGGCCCGTCTGGGTTAAACATACCATTTACTTGGTTCATGTATGGAAATGATGGGTTTGGGTTCCATGGCATGTAATTAGGAGTTTGATATGGTCTAGGGTAGTTTTGATTCCAACTGGTATGTTGATAGTTGGGTTGTATGTTGTAGTTGCTTTTGGGAAAGGGGCGTTTGGCAATGGGTGTTTTAGGCCGTTGTTGAGTAGTTTTAGATCTAAATTCATTTTTAGCAAGTCCTACTCCTATTGTAACAGCAGGTTTTTGTTTAATAACATCTTTAGATTTCTTAGTTACTTTGACAAATTCACTACGGTCCGTTTTGCAAACTTCTTGTCCTTCTGAAAACACCACGGAACCAAATTTTACAACGGACGAACCCAAATTTTTGGTTCCGTCTGGTCCGTGGTGAACAGTTACAGTTGGGACATTTTGTTTGTTTTTTCCAGCCATTTTGGTTTGACTACTTGGAATGATTACTTCATTAAAACCTAATCCACTTGTATTTCCTGGTACTTTTTGAATTCTTACTATTTCATCGGCACAAGAAATTTTTTCGTTAAATCTCTTGAACTTAGAGTTATGTTTGATGAGAACTTCCTGTGTGAGTTTTAGCTTTTCTATTTCAAGACCAAGCTCTTGACATGATTTGCAACCATCGTCATTAGCCTTGCCTTTTTCTAAACGTTTGGCCTTTTCTTTTAGCTCGTAGACTTCGTTTTCTAAAAATTCATTTCTAGTCTTTAAAAGCTTGTTTTTAGTTATGATTTTTTAAGCTAAGCTCACACAATTGATTATATTGTTTTTACAAAGTTTCATCATCAATAGAGGAGTAAGATGAGTCGGAGCGTACTAGTTTGATTCATGTGCCATGAGAGCGATCTCATCCTTACTTGGTTCTTCGTCATCATGACTTTCACTCCAAGCACCGCTTACAAAAGCTCGTTGAGTTTTGCTTTTAGGTGGCTTGGGGCAATCTCCTATTAGATAACTTGTATCACCGCATCTAAAGCACTTCCTTTCACTTTTTCCCTTTTTGTCATCTCGGTCTTTCCTGAATGACTTCTTTTCATCTCGGAATTGCCTTACGAACTTTTCTCTTCTTCTAAAGAACTTTTTGAAATCTCTTAGGGCTATGGCATACTCCTCGTCTTCAATATCCGAGCAGGATTCTTCATCATCACTAGATTCCGTTCTTGCCTTTAGAGCAACGGATTTGACTTTCTCTCTTTTGCCTTTGATGATTTCTGAATCTTTCTCCATCACCATTTCATGTAATTTAAGATTTCCAATTAGCTCGTCAAGTGACATTATTGAGAGATCTTTTGATTCCTCAATAGCCGTTACTTTTTCTCTCCACTTCGGATGGAGTGCTCTAAGAAATTTCCTGACAAAGTTCTTGCTACGAAAAGATTCATCAAGTGCTTTAAGAGAAGTAACAAAAGTATTAAAGCGAGCAAATCCACAATCAATGGTTTCATCTTCAGAGATAACGAATGGTTCATATTGTTGAACAAGAAGATCAATTTTGTTATCGTTAACTTGTGAATTCCCTTGATGTGTAATTATTAAAGATTCCTAAATATCTTTGGCGGTTTCACACATAAATATTCTTTTCTAGGCAAAGCATTACAAAGCATCATTTTAGCTTCATTATTTTTAGCTATTAATTTTTTTTTGTTCATCATTTGAAATATCTTTTGTTGTAGGATTACAATCACCTTTAATGATAACAAACCAAAAATCTATATCTTTTGATTTCACATATGTTTCAAAACGGTTTTTCCAATAGATAAATCCATTGGTTTCAAAAAGTGGTTGTCTTTGCATACATTGCCCATCTTTAAAGTTTTCGGAATCCATGGATCGTTTTAAGTTTATAAAATACAATATATTTTAGAAAATCTTGAGCAACGAGGCTCTAGTACCAATTGTGGAAAACTAGAATGGGGGTTGAATAGTTTTACCGTTTAAAATCTTATTTGAAACTTTATTGTAAGATCAATCAAATAGTTAAATGATATGTTAGTGAAGAATGAATAATATGCAAGCAATAGATAGTAAGTAAGGAAAGAAACAATCAAACCACGACAAAGTTGTTTATAGTGGTTCGGTCTACAAGGACTCTTTTTCCTTGTCCTACTCCACTCCTCGAGTCTCCAACTCGAGAGTTATCTTCACTAATCAACAAGCTCCTTTAACCGGCGGAGAAAACCCTTACACGTCGCTTACACAATATTTCCGACACAAAGCTAGATGTCGAGTTCTATTACAAGGGTACAACCACTCCCAACACACTATGTATTTTGAGGACTAAAATACTAACCACTCACACTCAGAGGTTTAAGATAGTTTGGTACAACAATGATGTATGAACAATAATATATCACACAACAACAAAACAAACAAGCCTTCCAACTAATTGTTAAAGCTTGATTATGCCTTGATCTTCTTTGCTACAAAATATGATCACTAGAATGAAATGAAACTGAGTTAGATGTAATAGAATGAGAGAATTTATGTGTTTTATGCTAATGAGGGATGAGAAAACAACTTGGGTTGGCTTGCTATTTATAGGCCAATTGTTCAGCAAGACCACGGACTGGATGGAACCAAAAAAAGGGTTTCGCCTTTGTTATTTTTTGGTTCCGCCACCGACAAGAAGATCATAAAAAATC
The DNA here is from genome assembly GCA_910596185.1 of Chrysanthemum makinoi. Lineage (NCBI taxonomy): Eukaryota > Viridiplantae > Streptophyta > Magnoliopsida > Asterales > Asteraceae > Chrysanthemum > Chrysanthemum makinoi. The sequence goes on from OU343223.1 coordinate 184,958,140, forward strand.
TTTCCAAGATCACCCAAATCTCTCCAAGATTATGCAAGATATGATGAATGAATATCTAAACAAAATATTCTATGAAATCTCCTAAAGATTTTCAATGTGATGCAAGCCATGATGTAATATGTTGTTTTCCATTTTTAGAATTAATATGTTATATAAGTAAATACTTATGTAATGTTATGCTTAAGAAACTAAACATACTTGTTCTAAAAATGTTGATGCACATTATAGTTTAGAAGGATATCAATGTTAATTGATACATAGCTAATCAAAATGTGATAATATATAAATGCTTAAGTGATGAAGACTTTATTTAAGAAAAGTTGTTTTATTGTCTATTAATCTTGACAAGCTTTATACTTTAAAAAAATGAAATTTACTTTTGTCGTTAACAAAACAAGGTAAAGATCATGAAATATAAATAACGTTTTTAGGACGATATTTGTATTAACAGAAGTCTACCTATTTCTGGCTCCGGATGACTCGATACCACCGGGTATTGAGAGTGATGAGTATGACTTATTAATAACATTCTATATGACCATCACTAATCCTTTGATTGATTTCGACTCTGAATTTACTCTAAAATCTGATAATCCGATTTTTGATATTGAGGAGAGTGATGAGTCCTAAACAGAGATTATAATGAAAGAAGTCGACTTAATGCTTGCTCCGGAAGACTCGATACCACCGGCTATTGAGAATGACGATTACGATGTAGAAGAAGATATTATTTTGCTTAACGATGACTCCCTTCTCTCTGTTGAGTCTACCATCGAGTATCGTTTGAGCCCTCGTGCGAAGAAAAAGTTTTAAATCAAGGGATACTCATTAAAAAATGAACTTCATATTACAACAAAAGTAATCCAAGTGAAGGACCCAATGATGGTTACCTTAACCGTTGAACTTTTAAATAGTCCCCTACCTAAACTCCTTTTCTCTATGGAGTCATTTCACTTTGATCCATCATTCGCTCGTCATCTCGCTAAACCACCGGAGGATGGAATTACTTTTCATACTATAACCAACAAAGGTGTGGTGGAAGAAATTTCTTAACCTTATGTGCTTAACATTTTCCCCACCCAACCCACCCATTTTATCTCCTCCGGGAATGAGGATACCATTTTTTATCCCGACATCTCTATATCGGGGTCGAGCCATGGACCACTGAATTCGGGGTCGAGCCAAGCTAGTGACTCGGTGAACAAAAACGCAAGCGCTTCGTAGGAATAAACCCATGCTTATCCTTTTATCTTATTTCTATTCTCTAATAAGTGACATGAGGGGGCTTGGCTCTTCCATTTCTCGTGTTTCGTGTTTTTTATGTTTATGTCCAGGATTCCTGATTAATGAAGACTCTCTTGCTCGGTGTTTTGTCTTTTCTCCACTCAAGTTTCATGTTTCGATACTAATATTGGAAATCCAATATCCAAATCTTTATCGACCAACGTTTTATCTATTAGCATACTTAATAAACGGCTTTAGATTTGCGTAGAGAACCCTTACCTTTAAACATTGAGGACAATGTTTAGTTTTAGTCTGGGGTGAGTAATCTTTTGATTAATTTTTTGCCTAGCACTTTTCCGTGTACTCTAGCAACCTTGTTTTTCCACAAAAATACCAAAAAAAATGAAAAAGTGATGAAATGAGAAAAATTCAAAAATTTTGAAGCTTTTGCTAGTCTTTTTTATTGAAAAGTTTGCTAGTCTCTTAGACAAGAAGCTATAAAATGCGAATTCTAGCTCACAAGGCCAAGAGTTGGCAAGTTTCCCTAATTGACTTTAAATATGCAAAACTTGATTCATTCGACAAAGCATTTGCAAAAATAATGTATATATTTTGACACCTTGTTGACTTTCCGCTGGTGAGAGTAGGAATAAAATTTTGACTTGATCGGGCGTGTTGAGCCCTAGCTTGTCCCCTTCACCTTTGTAATTAAAAGCTTTCGCTAGTCTTTCATACAAGAATATATAAAACTCGAATTGTAGTTTGAAAAAGCCAAGAGTTTGCAAGTTCCCATGATCGACTTTAATTTGCAAGAGCTAAATTATTGGCTAAGCATTCGCGGATCTTATTATTTAAGATTTTAAATTTGTGGAGAACAAGAAATGATAGAGTTATATAGAAGTTAGATGCTAAGCGTGGAGTAATTGGATCTCTTTAGAGCTCGTAGAGGTTACTTGTGGCTTTTTGCTCCCAGCAGCTAAATAAACCCAAAAATAAAAATTTCAAAATAATTAAAGGTGTTTGGTTTTGGCGACAATTAGTTTTGAATCATTCTTGAGAGAATCCTTGCTTATGATAGCTGGGTACACATCAAGGTACTGCTAGTGTTACGGTGTAATAGACAATTGATTATTGGTAATACGTGCTATTGTTTCTATTGTTATAAAGTCCGTAGGACTCGGGGTTTGGCAATTAATTAATGTGAAATAAAGCTCAAATGTATCAAAGTTAAAATCCAAAGCCATAAAAGTTTTCTATGTCTGACGGTACACCCGTTGTTAAATTCCAAAGTCATAATAAGACTTCTAATAAAACGGTAATCCCGTTGAATTGGTTGTTTAAAAGACCGAGGGAAAATGTGCAAATGTGCTGAAATAATGTTAAGCCAAACTTCGACTCTGGGGATATCCTAATAAAAAGCCTCCGTCTTGAGTCTCAAACATGGGATGTCTCGGTTGTAAATTAAAAGGATGTCCCCTAAATCGTGTTAAATTAAGACTTTGATGTGGACCTCATTTTTGTAAGCAATTGTTCTCGAGGGAAGGTTTGGAAACTACTTAGCGTCTAAACTCAATGCTTTTATCGGAATAAAAATCTATCAAAAGAGAAAAACAAAAAAAAATTCTCGATTTTCATAATAAAATCCTTAGAGGAACTAGGATATGGGAGAAAAAGCTATGCAGTTATCTTGGTCGGAAATCACATATCGTTCAAGGACCGAGATATGAAATAGCGGTTATCGCGGTGAGATATCGGTTTTTTATATTAGCTAGAATATTAACTATATATATATTAAAATCATAAAAAATTAAACAAAAAAACATAGCATAAAAGTCATTAGATACTATTTGCAATCCAAGGGTTCACCATAACATAGCATAAAAGTTAAAAGCTTAAAACATAATAGAAAACAAACGGAATTTAATTGCAATCCACGGGTTCAGCATCCGAATCAACATCGTCTAAAGCATTCACTTCTGCCTCCAAGTCATCACCTACACCAAAATCTTCCGCTTCAATACTAATCTCATCATCGTCATCTCTATAGCGCTCCCTTTTACTTCTTGTACTTGGTCCGATGTTTTCATTTCCTCCCATCGCTTCTCTCACATCCGACCAAAGAAGACCATCACCTCCATCCACAAAGTCTTGAAGCTCTCTCTCCATTGGTATCGTCCACTCATCGTTTTCCTCTACATCTCTCAACAAGATAGGGTCTAAAGACTTGTTGGTTTTTATAGACTCGAATAGCCTTCGTAACCTAGTGTTGTATTGGATAAATACAAGGTCATTGAGCTTTTGTTGCAAAAGACGATTCCTTTTCTTCGAGTGAAAATTGTCAAATGCACTCCAATTGCGTTCACAAGGTGAAGCACTACAAGTTTGACTAAGGACCGTGATAGAAAATCTTTGGAGCAAAGGTGTATCGATCCCATAAGAACGCCACCATATATATGGTGCAAATTTTGTTCTAGTCCTTTTAGTGGAATCAGTTCCAATATGACCCCTAGAATCAATGTAGATATTCAACTCTTCCCTCACAGTATCATTTTCTTCTGGATCGGGAACAAGACAGTCAATGGCAACATAAAGACTTGTCGTAATCTCATTATTGGTATCAAGCTTTGAATTTTCTCTATGAAAAACCGCAGGTTAAGGAAACATCCGGCTGCACATTAATAATAACAGAAACTTTCAAACACTAAACTTTCAAACAGAAAGTTTCTAATCAGAAAGTTTGAAGTTTCTAATCAGAAAGTTTCAACTAGAAAGATCAGAAAGTTTCAAATCAATATTTAATAAAAGAAAGTTTTATACCCGCATGTAAAGGATGATGGAGTTGGTTGGTCCACCTTGTCTGAATCATAGAAAAAACTCTAATGACTAGTCTTTCATTCGGCCCACCTTCATTTTTGCTTATTTGCTCTTTTGCTCTACTCATGGAATCATAGATATAACCCATGCACGGCTTCTCTTCCGTATCAACCAACCGAACCACATCCACCAAGGGAGCAAGTACTTGACAAGCTAGATAAACATTGTCCCAAAATTCTTGTTTTTCAACTATTCTCTCGACTCTCTTTCCTATTGCTTTCTTTGTAAAGTCACTTTTGGTCCATTGTTCGGACACAAATAACACTTGCAAATGATGTCGATTCTCATGCACACTCTGTAGAGTATAAAACTGAGTTGCGAACCTAGTTACACAAGACCTGTGCAACTCCTTATTCTTTGTCAATCTCTGCATCATATTTAAAATCCTTCCGTGGTTATAAATGTAAACCACGACTGCCCTTGCATCACTCAAAGCACTCTTTATTTTTGGTAATTTCTCCCCTATATCTCCTATCATAAGGTTCACACAGTGTGCTGCACATGGTGTCCAAAACAACTTGGGATGTTGTTCTTCTAAAAGATGTCCCGCAAGTTTGAAGTTTGACCCGTTATGTGTAATAAACTATAAGAAATAAAAAAAAGTAATTTAATTAAACAATATTGTTAAAAGTAGAAAAAGTTATTAAAGCTATGAAATCAGAAAGCATCAAGAAACTAAAATTAAAAGTACCTGCACTATGTTTTCTTCTCCAACATCTTCAATCACTTCATTAATCATGTTCACAATTAATTGGGCATCCTTTAAATGCTCCGATGCATCAATTGACTTGAGAAATACCGTGCCAGTAGGACAATTGACTAAAATGTTTATCAAACTCCACCCTTTCCCGTCTGACGAAAAATCAGACATAATGCTACAACGGTATTTCGGCCATTGCGGCCTAAACAAATCTACAAATTTTTTCGTATCTTCTAAAGCATCTTTCAACAAAGTTACACGAAGATTATGATAACTTGGAGCATGCATACCTCTTCCATAGTCTCCAATAGCATAAATCATATCTTGAAAACTCTCGTCACGTACGGCGATGAAAGGTAACCCAACCGCATAAGCCCAAGCTGCAATTTTTTTCCATGCAACCATTTTCAACTTCTTTTTTATTGGATTGTTTATATCCAATGTACTTTGTTTTATTTTTTCATGATCATTCTTAAGGATAGAATCAAGAGGACCGCGGACATTACTAGCACCTACGGACTTTCGTTTCTTACTTTCATTCCTCTTAACTTGTACCTCATCATCCACATCCTCATCTTCTGATAAATCTATTGTATTTGCAGACCTTAGAATTTCTGAATTTCTCCTCTTTTCCTTTGTTACCTTATCCTTTTCATGCATTGATGCATGAACCCTCTTTGTTATTTCTGTTGTCACCTTAGGACAACCGGTTACATCTCCTTTTTTATGAGTAAGATGTTGTTTTAACCTTGTGATCCCTCCCGACATTTTCTTGTCACAAAGTGTACACCAAATATTTCCAGGTTTTGTGGGATCCTTCCTAACCCCCCATTCCCAAGCCATATCCCCACTCGTACATTTTATACTAGTACGGGCATCCGATGAAGTATTAGCACTAGTATTCGGATTTATGGAAGCATGCAAAGATAGACCTTCCATACTTGAACATATCAATAGCTACCTAGCTATTCAAATTTCAGTAACAACAAAGCTATAATCACTAGGCATGTTTAAGTTAGTTCAATTTATTTCAATTAGGCACTTTTATCAGTACTCATTAGGCATAATAGATATATAAGTTAGTTCAATTTAGTTCAATTAGGCACTTTTATCAGTAGGTGTTTTTATCAGTATTATCAATTTGACAATGTATAAGTTAGTTCAATTAGTTGTTTTCATCACTATACAATCACTAGGCATATAAATTAAGTCAAGAAGAATTGAAGAAAAGAAATATGTAATTAACCAATTACCTATTAGGAAAGATCTGCTACAGCAGAAAGAATTAAGTCAAGAAGAAAAAAAGAAGAAGAAGAAAGAAGATCTGCTATTGAATGTGTCGTTCTTTAATATTATGTATTTAATTGGGTTTTTAATTGGGCTAAGTGGGTTTTTAATTGGGTTCTTTTCAGTTGGGTTTTTTTACAGATCTTAGTGTTAAAAAAAAGTCAAAATATCGCTAAAATATTGAAAATATCGCCGAATTTTCAAAATATCGTCAAAATATCGGAAAATATCGCCGATATTATCGGATCCGATATTTTGGGCCGATATTTTGAACCGATATTTTTTCTAGGGGCGAGATTCGAGATATCGACGATATATCGGCGATATATCGCCGAGATTAACTACATAGAGAAAAAGTAGTTATGCGTACACAAGTAGCATCTATGGGTAGTATTAGCATCTAATTTGTGTATAACTGTGATCTGTTTTTAAGCTTAGTTTGGGGACTTGTGAAAAGTCAAGGACGATGAATTTTATCCGTATGGTCACTTCTTTATGAGTTGTGTTTCCTACTCTGTGATCCTAAAATTATTTATCAAAAATATGTGAGAGTTATTGATAGATAAGAAAGTTCAATAAACCGTCACGTAAAAAGGAAAGTGCTTAGTGATATATCTATACATAAATAAAAGGGTTAAACGGGGCGTTTTTAGGACTATTGATTTCGTAATCTCTTTTGAAGGCTTTGCTACTTTTCAAAAATTTTAAGAGAGGTTTGAAATTTTTGGTTTCAAAAGCGTGAGTTGATGACATTGCGTGAGGACACGGCAACCTTTTAGTCTGGGGTATTTTGGTATGTGTAAAAATACATACCTTTTATCTATGCAAAACAGACCAAAAAGACCAAAAACTAACCCCTAAAGTCAAATATATGTTTGTTTTTGTGTTTATATATGTGTAGATAACGGATATTGCAAAATAGAAAAAGACAAAACAAAAGAAAACAAGCACGAGATTAGAAAGAGCATGAAATTACAGGACCAATGATAATTTTATTTGGAGCATCTAGGCAAGAGTCGGAATGGTGCAAGAAAAAATGAAGCTCGAACGAAGATTATTTTTAAAGTTAATATCTAAAATATGGCCCAGTTAAAACAATGTGATAAAAGAAGCCTGATGCAAAAATCTAACACAAAAAAGGCTTTTGGTCTAGTGGTTGGGGGAATGTTTACTAAGTAAGAGGTCAAGGGTTCTATCCCCACTAAAGACATATTTTTTGGTATATTTTTTTATATTTATTCTTAGTCTATATCTATATCTATACTACTTATAATGGAGGGATGACCCTCTCTCTTCTAATTTTTTAAGATTTCCATATATAGATTTTAAGCAAATACAACTACTTAAGCTATATGTATAATTACTTTATGCATAAATACCTACACATATTTACTGGTCAACATTTGTAATTAATGTCATATTTAAAACACCCATTTGATAAAAAGTATAATCTATACAACACAATGTACAAACTATTTGAAGCACAAATACAACTAAAAAAATACTATTCAACACATACAATTAATACACTATTTAATTTACACCTTCAGTAGAATATACAATCATTTAACCACAATGTACAATCTAATCAAACTACTAAGCCAAGCATTTAAAATAAAGCCATTAGGCTGCTACCATTGCAACATGAGGGTCGAACTGGGTCGGTCGGCTCCAAAATTGATGAAGGGTGATTGCGCTGAAGGAAAGATTCAAGATTTTGTTTGTGGTAGTGATAATGTTTTAAAAGGTACCTTTTTGAGGGGTCATTTAAGCCCTTATTTGATCACTTTTGTATCCGTTATTACTTAATATCGTTCCTTTTCACTGTTTAGGTCTCGTGAAGGCAAATTGTTGTAATGGTACTTATTTGGACGAAAAGGCGCGGATATACGAAGAAAATGGCCAAAGTCAAGAATCGAGGCACTCCAGCTGCTGAAAATACAAGGTGACGGCGTCACTGCTTATCTGCGACGCCGTTGGAGGATTTTGTGACACGAAGCAAAAACTCTTATTTTCAAGTGACGACGTCAAGTTAGAAAAGAGAAGGCCGTCGCAACTCGCACGACCTAGATTCAATCCGACGCGCGTCGAAAGAAGAGGACGCGCCACAATCACAAGGTGACGCCGTCGCAAGTCTAACGTGGCCAAGACGAAACCCTAATGACGGCGAACCGACGGCGTCACAAAACATAAGGTGACGCCGTCGCATGTGTAATCTTATATATAGAATCCGAATTTTTCAGTATTAGTGTGTAGTCTTTTGAAGTAAAAACCTAAACCGAACCAAGGCTGTCATGTACAGTATTTTAGGGTTCCAAACCCTATCTTACATCAAGATAAGTGTTTTACTTCATTAATTCAATTATGTCTTTGATTATTTGTGTGTATGCTTGCATGTTCTCCATGTAACTTGTGTGTTTGCTTAGGGAATATGAAACTTAATTATTGAATATTGATTGGTTGTCTCTTATCTTAGTTGATTAATGATCTAGTAGTGCGATAGGTCATTCGTTGTGTACTTAATGCTTGATTAAATCTTTGTGAACCTTAGAATATAGCTCCTTGAGTAGTTGTAAGCTAAACCATCCAAAGAGTGCCTTAGAGTAAGAGTTTATTATCCCTAGTGGGTTTTGTAGACGAGACCCTTTGGTAAGTTCAAAGAGTTAGGGAACATACGCATACCCTACAACTTTAGACACACAACGCAACTAAGATTAAGGACGTGACAATTCAACCACCAATAGGAGATAATTAAGGAGTAGTAAAACCTAAGTAAACACATCTTTAAACTATCATACGAGCACACAATAATTAGACATAGACTACATACACCTTAGACTAGATAATTAGATAAGTAGCGTAATCGGTAGCAATACCAACCCCTAAATCCAAACCCCGAGATTCGTACCTTTCAATTTCCTAAAAAACAATAATTAGACATAGACTACATACACCTTAGACTAGATAATTAGATAAGTAGCGTAATCGGTAGCAATACCAACCCCTAAATCCAAACCCCGAGATTCGCACCTTTCAATTTCTAAAAACATAAAAAGATAAAAAAGAATCTTCCTCAACCCCAACCTTAGCGTAGTAACTTCTTACTAGCATTCCTATTCCCCTAGAGAACGATATTAATACACGTGGCTTACCCTAATTACTACACTACAACGATTAGGTTCATTGCCTAGGGTGTTGAAAAACTTGCTCGAAGAAAAGGAAGTTCCTTTGACCCCGAACGATGCGTGTATCGTTATCAAGTTTTTACCGCTGCGGGAATAGAATAGCTAGTTAGTAGTCCACCTCGTTTAGGTTTTTTGCTTGATTCCTATCAAGTAAATTTTTCTCATTTTTTAGCCTTCTCGTAGTCTATCCCCTTCTTCGTGACCTTTGTTCGTAACCCCATCACTTTTCATCATGGAAGGTGATAACCACCCACCATTCATCAACCCACCACCAAATGACCCGCCAAGAGCCCGTAATCTTGGTGAATACCGAGACCAAGCCACCTAGGCTATAGGAACACCATTGAGCTTCCCGACCAAGCCCAAACTACAGCCCTTCGATCCGACACCATCCGGTTGGTGCAAAACGGATGTGCATTCCATGGACTTCGTTCCAAGATCCTTATCAAGCATCTTAAGGATTTCCTTAAAATTGTCGATTCCATCGACCTCGATACTACTACTCGGGGAGACCACGCTACGCCTCTTCCAATTCTCTCTACGGGACCAAGCTAGTAATTGGCTTGAGCGACTTCCCGCCGGATCCATCTCAAGATGGGATGATGAATGACATCTTGATACCAACAACGTCAAAATGAATCTCTCTACGAAGCATGGACTCGATTCAAGGACTTACTTCATAAAGTCCCTCATCACGGCATTGATCTTTGGCTCCAAGTCCAAATATTTTATGATCATGTCAACTTCCTCACCAAGCGATCCATTGACCAAGCGGCCGGTGGAAAACTTAGTGATCTCACCGCGGAAGAATCATGGGGTATAATAGAGGACCTTGCTCTCTATGACAACGAAAGTTGGAATGACTCCCGTGAGCTGCCCAAAACCATTAAGGCAATCTCTTTGCCTCCCATTGACTCACAACCTTCCGACCGTAGGATGATCGAACTTGAAGATCAAGTTAAATTCCTAATGAGTTCCTACGAAAACCCTAAGTCTTCACGCCATGTGAACAAAATTTCTTCCTCGTGTGAGCCGTTTTGTGATCCTCATAACACGCAGCACTAGCACTGATCCCCGAACATGCTTCCGTTCACTACGCATCCTCACGTATTAATGGAACGGGAGGAAGATTCCCTACAATACCCGGACCTAGGATTTTCAATGAAACCCGAGAAGCATGGAAGGGCAAGCCCGACTTCTATTGGGGACAAACCAAGGAATTCACTTCTAATGATTTTTCATGGCCCCCATCCCACGGTCCTAACCAACAAAACATCGAAGGGATGTTGCACAACCTAGTTGCAACCCAAGAAGCCCAAATAGCTAAGCTCTCGGACCGCTTTAACCAACAACAAGCCGAAATGGATAGGAAGATAGACAACCTTTTGAAAGCCATAACCAATAGTGATAGGAAGGTTAGTGCTATCTCAACTCCCGAGCCTTCCGGTGTAGAGATTAAGGACCCAAGTAAGCTAGCTAAGCACGTTCAATTCGTCAATACCATCGCCGAAAGTGAAACCTAATGGAACAAATGACGAAGAGGACCATACACTTGAGAATAATGAAACAACCGAGGAAGTAGGTGAAGTAGATAATGACTATTTCAATAAGTTTCCTATGGAAGAAGAGCTAACTCGCCACCCTCACTTAGTATGTGTCCTCCGTCACATGTATGTTAGGAAAAGCCCTAGAATCAAGTTTGGGAACCCTTGGAATCTTAACATACCATGTTGCATAGGACACCTTTTCGTGGCAAGGCACATTGACCGCAAATCCCCAATCAACATAATGACTAGCACCTACTACAATTGGGTTGTGAAGAAGCCGATTCCAACTAGGCAAGACCCCAATGATCCTAGTGTTAGTTGCAATTTTCTTGGTAGAGTTAAGGGACTGCCCGTTTATGTAGGTAGTTTCACGTTTCCTAAGGACTTCATAATTGTGGATGATATTAGCACGGCCATAGACCCTAGCTTGTCCCACGTTATTCTAGGAAAACCTTTCATAGAAAACACCAGGATGACCTATGATCCTTCGTTAGGAGTAGTGCGATTCAAGGATGAGACCGATGACATAGCTTACCAAATGCCGTTTAAGATTGAGAAGTTTTCATCACTCTCTAATGACGAAAAGGAACTTAAACTATCGGTCTACTATAGGAATGAGGAGGATAAAGAAAAAGGAGTAGATTATGTTATGGCTAAGATTTTCGGATTCTATAAGGATTGTTTGAACCTAGGACCGAAATATAGGACCGAATGGGGAGAAGACGAACTCTTAGAGAAGTGCATCGTAGGGCACTTCCACAACATCGAATCCCCCGATAGAGACCGTCATGAGGAAGAAGATGACGGTAAGGAAGTCACGTAGGAGCACGACTACGAGTCTAGCTACAAGACTCTTAAATAAAGAAAAGCGCTTCGTGGGAGGCAACCCATGCTTAATTGTTTGCTTGTTTGTGTCGTGTATCTTTTATTGATTGTTTATCCTCATGTTTAAATTTGTAAAAATGTTTTATTTTGTTTTTAACCTCGTCTTAATTGCATATAAAGGTATTTTACATAAGGGATAAGTGTAGGGAGGATTACACACGTTTTCAAAAGAAACGTAAACATGAGAATAACAATTAATTAAAAGATATATATATGTGTTAGTTCGAGTCAAATGCTTGTATCGAGTCATAATGGATGTTTTGCAGAAAATTTGTCCAGATTCTAAAGATGTAAATTTTCCAGAATTTTTTCGAAAATCGCACAGTTTTTGTCGATAACTGACGGCGTCAGATTGCAACCTGACGGCATCAGAAGGAGTAAAACATCGATTTTTTCTCGTTTTCGAGCTACTTATAAATTTTGGAATTTTCCGTGTCTTAATTTTCCGAAATTCAGTAAACATCCATTCCACAAGCATTATATCCTAGTTTAAATCGAGTCTTATATATATTATTACCGCCGATTTTACGCAAAGGTTTCGTTTGTTTTCTTCAAGTGTGCAGGTTTTATTTATCAAAAAGAAGTTACATAAGATTGGAAGGAGCTTTTCACGCATAAATTCTTCTTGGAAAGGATTTAACCACTACTTCACACACGGATCCTACCGAGCCAATCAGGGGAGTATTAGTTTCTTTCGTTTTTAATTACCTTCCATTATCATAACTTTGATACTTTTGGGGAACATTGGGGACAATGTTCAGTTTAAGTGTAGGGAGGGAAAATAAAATGGGAACTTTGAAACTATGCTTATCCTTGATTATTTGCTTTGTCCAATTGTATTTGTGTAATAAACCATGAGAAAATGTCGGTTAGGGTAATTTTGGCACCAAATTTAAAATTTTTCATGACATATAGGAGTGGGCCATTATTTTTAACAAAAGCGTCTCACGGATAGGAAGTTGCATGACTAGCACAAAAACCCTTTACCACCTAAATTCCACAAAAAATGTGAGGATCGCCCTTAGATTAGTAGGAATTAAAGCATTCATCTTTAATGCTTAGAGTGTGAACCGGTAGTATATTAGATTCTAGAACTTGTTTTGTGATGCATTCCGAGATCGCTAGTAAGACTACACTTGTGTAGTTAGGAATAACTAAATGATAAGAGGCATTAGGATAACCCTTGTTTGATACCCGTAATATAATTACTTCTTCCACCTCGGTTGAGTAATTCCCCCACACCCTTGCGTTGTACTCATCTTTAGTACACGATACCCCTAGTTAACCCCTCAGAGCCTATCCTTTTCGCGGTTCTCGTGATGTTTCGGTTTTTCGGAATATCAATGAAGAGCATTGTTTACACCCCACCCCCAAATATACACCCAATTCGCCTTAACCTACCCTTTATGCACTCACTTTTAGTGCATTTTTGTTATCACCCTAAACCCTTAGTTCAATTATCTGGTTGTTTGCATGAGTTGCTAAGTCGAGTCATATCCTTTGTACACAGTTTTGGGACGATTGGGATTCATGGGAAAAGTTAAAGTTTATGAAATGACGGGAAGGGAACGTTAAATTCAAATTCCCTCTGTTTGCATAATAATGTACCCCAAGTGTTTTGATCTTTTCAATTCGGGTCAAATTAGTGTTAGAGTAATAAAAACTCAAGTGTAGGGGTGTGCCTATAAATCCCTATCATTTTGATGTTACCGTAGAGGATGGTAGAGTAAAAGTGTATGAAAAAAAAAATCAAAAAAATGAAAAAAATCAAAAAGAGAAAAGAAAAAATAGTGTGAAAAAAAAAAAAAAGAACGGGCTACCATCCTACATCTATCCTTTTAATTTATGTTTGTTTGTTTCAGTTAGCTAAAGTCTATAGTGTCGAGTCTTGGCTTAGCAACGCCATTCTTCGTATGCATTTAACATAGATATTTTTGACTTGCCACCACTAAAAAGCCTATCCCACCAAACCCTTTGTTTCCCTACCGTAAGCCTAACGTTACAACCCTTTAAAGACCTCTTTGATAGTCTTTCCTAGGTGCTTACGCCAAAGCGATGGAGGTTTGATCTATTCTCAAGGCTATGGTAATCTATGTACTAGGACCGGTTAATGAGTGTTTATCTTCCATTTCCAACTTGTTATATTTCATATACACCCGAGAGAGATTTGAGTATCCAAACACCCCATGTGAGGTGCTAGTATGTAATTTCTGTTCTTGTTATGACTTTTTATGGGTTTATATGTTGTGGACTGTTTTAAACCAATGCTTCATGACCCCTAACTTATAAATTAATTGGCTAAAAGCACATTTGCTTGAGGACAAGCAAATACCAAGTGTAGGGATATTTGATAAGGTTTTAAAAGGTACCTTTTTGAGGGGTCATTTAAGCCCTTATTTGATCACTTTTGTATCCGTTATTACTTAATATCGTTCCTTTTCACTTTTTAGGTCTCGTGAAGGCAAATTGCTGTAATGGCACTTATTTGGACGAAAAGGCGCATATATACGAAGAAAATGGCCAAAGTCAAGAATCGAGGCACTCCAATGCTGAAAATACAAGGTGAAGCGACCTGGCGTCATCGCTTATCTTCGACGCCGGAGGATTTTGTGACGGACATGATGAGTGCTTATTCACTCATCGTTTTACCTGCCTAAGACCTCAAAATGACTAAAACACCCAAAAACGCCAAAATATGTTAAAAATATCCTCTAATGTGTTTTATGTCTTTCAGTACAAAAGGATTGAAAACAGAGCTAAAACGGGAAAAATCGAAATAATCTGAAAAGTGCAACAAGACGTAGCCGGGAAGCAGTTTTCTACATTTTAGAAGCCCGAGACATGTTTTGAGAGTGATCAGGGGGAAAAACAACCCAAAATCCTATCCCGAACCCAAATTCTCATTTCATCATTTTTTCCCGATACCGATAATCTCCAAAAACATTTTTTTTAAGCCAAAAAACCTATTCTCATTTTTAAAACCAATTTTGTAAAAATCTTATTTTTCTTAAAGCCAATTTCTTTAAAAAAGACTACAAAAATTTAAAATACAAAAAAATACTTTTAAACCATTTTTACAAAACTCTTTTTAATTATCCTATTCCCTTTTAAAACCCCTAACCTATTTAATCCTCTTCTCCTTCCTCCCACATACCCAAACCCAGAAAACCTCCAAAATACCCAATCCCACCCAAATTTATCCCGCCAAAAATCCAACTCACACCTGAGTCACTCCCCACTACACTTCTCCCCCATCACTCTCACCCTTGAACCCGCAAAAGGAAGTCAATGAGGTCTTCACGAGATGGTACCACCTTGGCAATCCTTGCTCACCCATTGGAGCTCAAGAAACGTTGAAGCAATGGATGGCCCTGATCATGCTTTTGATTCTCCAAGGCATTTGAATGGTGGAGATATATACAAAGAAGCACAAGTGCTCATTTTCAGTATTTTTCCTCACTGAAGAAACACACAACCAAGAGGATTGAAGCTCCCTAGATGTAGTATAAATAGGACTCTTGTAGCCGTTGATAAGGCACCCTTAATCTAGTTTTTAAAATCAGCTTTATTTTGTTTTCAAGTTCTATTGTATTGTCTTGTTTTTAATCTATGAAAAGCATTTCTTTTTACTTAACTGTTACATTTTTCAAGTGCTTATTTAGTGAATTAAGATTCTTAAATAAGAGTTAGTGAGTACGTTTTAGCTTTTACTTCTCAGTTCTAAAACAGTTTCAAGAATTTTGTTCCAAGTAAGGGTGTTTGGGTCAGGTTCCTAATGGTTTGAAATCTCATTTTTACCCATTTTAACTTGTAGGTCAGGTTCCTAATGCTTATTAGTTTCAAAGTTTATCTTTACAAATTCAAACAAGTTTAGATCTCCTCCAGCTTGGTTTAAATTAGAATAGTAAACTGTTATTTCCTATTTTTTTTACTTTCTGTTTCAAAGATAAATCAGTTAAAAGGACCTTTTGTACAGCTTATTTATAAGCGGTACAGTGTAGATCTTGCCCTCCAGTTTGTTTACTTTACATCTCTACTATGCCAACTTCATTTTTGCAGCTTGTTTCAGCCTTTGGAGTCCATTTCTCAATTAAAATAAGCTTCAAACAAACTCACCTAGGTCATTTTGGTACGCTGTAATCACTTACACAAGTACTTTTTTTTCCTTCATTCTTTCGCTTAGCGTAGATAACTTCAGGTTGATAGAAGCTTGTGAGATAGAATAGGATTAGATCATCTTGTTTACTGCCTAGTTGGTGCTTATGTGTAGTATGCTTTGCTTATTTGAGTTTTAGTTTAGGACACTCCTTAAGTAGCTTAACTTAATTGCCTACTTCAGAATTTGGTTTAATAGGACATTCGATTTGATGCAAACTCTTAGTCCAAATTTTAACTTGTGATGGTAAGTACCTTCAGGAGTGTTTGGATGTGCTCTTCGAAATAGAGCAATTTTGAGTTCACGGAATCCAGATGTCCATCTTTAGATTTTAGTATTTTGGTGGTGGATACTTAAATTGGGTCATGTCTCTTTAGCTGTTAAGATTTGGGTGCGTTTAGTTCTAGAAAATCGTTTGAACTTAGACATCCCCTCCAAGTTTCCAAAAGCAACTTAAACATAGTTTAGCCAACTGCTTTTTGCCTATTTGATGCCAACAGTGGCTAAAGGGGTGTTTGTTTTGGTACCTTTTTCATATCAGTGGGTATAAGCTGATTTAACAGCTTATTGGGTACTTTTCAAAAGTCAAGTTTTTACAAAAGTTGTTGACAGTAGCTAAAAAGTTTCTTTGGTTTCGTGGCTGTCCAAAAAAACAGCAGTTATACAGCTTGTTTTTGGGTTTAGTTCAAAAAGTGTTTAGTAAAAGTTTTTAATTTGATCTAATCTAGAAACTGAAAAAGAAAAAGTTGAAAAAAAAAAAAAAAAAAAAAATGTTTTGCAAAAACTGGCATGGTGGGACTCGAACCCACGCCACCCAGCTCACAAACACACACTCTACCGTTGCCCTTGGGACTTGTCTCAATCACATTTTGCATTATTAAATACATAAGGGGTTAGCTTTTCACTTTAAGCACTCTTTAGCTTATTTCAGCTTATTTTCTATAGCACCACTCACGTTTTCATTTTTCTTAGAATCAGATTGCCTAAAAGTATTTTTGTTAAATTTTCAGATTTTTCTTGATTAGTTTAGTATTTTTAATAATTTAATTAGTGTTTAATCATTTTTAATTCATAGAAATTAATTTAAAAGTCAAAAAAATATTCCGCTTTTTCCTAAAATCATTTTTAGTCGAATTGATCGTAGGAAAATTGGTTTCACACCCGTAGCCCTTAAATTTCAAAACTTTTACGTTTATGGCTCGGGTTGTTTTACCGTTTTTACGTTTTTGCGTTTTAGCACCCTAGGACTTAGTGTAGCTTCGTTTTATCGTTTCTTAGGCTTAGTAGTAGTTTATTTAGAGTTTAAATTGTTTTACATGCTTTATTTTCATTTCCGTTCTTTATTTTGTAGAATACGTAATCACAAATCCAAAATTTGTTTAAACAATTCAAGTCCTTATCACGAAACTCAACGACATCGTCAATTTCACACCTCGTTGGGACACGACCCGGGAAAGCACTTTTCCGGTATCACTTTTATCACACCCGTGAGGTTTGGCACGTTGACCTTTTTCCTAAATTTGTTGAATTTTACGGTTATTTTGATATACGTTGATATTGTGTTTTTCACCACTCACTTCACAACGAAATCGGACAGAAGCCAAAACTCTTATTTTCAAGTGACAACGTCAATTTATAAAAGAGTAGGCCGTCGCAACTCGACGCCTAGATTCAATCCGCACGGCGCCGAGAAGTCGAAGAGGACGGCGTCACAAGCATAAGGTGACGCTGTCGCAAGTCTAACGTGGCCAAGACGAAACCCTAATGATGGCGACCACTCGGCCACAAAACATAAGCCGTGACGCATGTGTAATCTTATATATAATCCGAATTTTTCGATTAGTGTGTAGTCTTTTGAAGTAAAAACCTAAACCGAACCAAGGTCAGTATTGTACAAGATTTTAGGGTTCCAAACCCTATCTTACATCAAGATAAGTGTTTTACTTCATTAATTCAATTATGTCTTTGATTATTTGTGTGTATGCTTGCATGTTCTCCATGTCCGCTAATTTACTTGTGTGTTTGCTCAGGGAATATGAAACTTAATTATTGAATATTGATTAGTTGTCTCTTATCTTAGTTGATTAATGATCTAGTAGTGCGATAGGTCATTCGTTGTGTACTTAATGCTTAATTAAATCTTTGTGAACCTTAGAATATAGCTCCTTGAGTAGTTGTAAGCTAAACCATCCAAAGAGTGCCTTAGAGTAAGAGTTTATTATCCCTAGTGGGTTTTGTAGACGAGACCCTTTGGTAAGTTCAAAGAGTTAGGGAACATACGCATACCCTACAACTTTAGACACACAACGCAACTAAGAATAAGGACTTGACAATTCAACCACCAATAGGAGATAATAAAGGAGTAGTAAAACCTAAGTAAACACATCTTTAAATTATCATACGAGCACACAATAATTAGACATAGACTACATACACCTTAGATTAGATAATTAGATAAGTAGAGTAATCGGTAGCAATACCAACCCCAAATCCAAACCCCAAGATTCGTACCTTTCAATTTCCAAAAAAACATAAAAAGATAAAAAAAATAATCTTCCTCAACCCCAACCTTAGCGTAGTAACTTCTTACTAGCATTCCTATTCCCCTAGAGACGATATTATTAATACCGCGTGGCTTACCCTAATTACTACACTACAACGATTAGGTTCACTGCCTAGGGTGTTGAAAAACTTGCTCGACGAAAAGGAAGTTCCTTTGACCCCGAACGACGCGTGTAGCGTTATCAGGTAGCTTCGGTTAACAGGAGATGAATTATTTCCACGGTTATAACTAAAGTTATTGTTATTTGTAATTTAATTGTTTAATAAAAGTGTGGCCGCATAACATTACGTTGTCAGAAAATATAGTCACGGGGTACCCGCCGCAGCATCACGCGGGTACCCTGCTAGCAGTTAGTACCATCAAATGACAAGAGCCCAAAGCAAGTCCACTAAGCCTACGAAACTATTGCAACATTCGAGGCCCAAGAAGAAAATGCAGCGAGCCCAGCTGTCGAGCCCAGTTGTCGAGCCCAACAGCCTGCTGTAGCCCACAGCACAGCCCATTGAAGTCAACAGAACTATAAGATCAACAGCAGCCCAGCGCTGTCCATGTGCAGTCCAAGTGAGTCAATGAATACAAGCCCAGTCCGCTTGCTGTCCTGTTGCAGCCCATTACTCCAAGTCCATGAGAAGCCCAGCAGCTTATTGTGAAGTCCAATCCATGTGAACCCAACGCATAACTAAAAGAGAAGTTCAAATTGCAATTGGAATGTTAATATCTGTTTTGTAGCAGCATGTGTATCTCAAACGCGGAAATTAATTATACCTAAGCGAGATTAAGATTCTTTATTGTTTGTCTCTCATATTTTGTCATGTTGAACCAATTAAATGCAAGTATATAAAATAGTAAGGCTATCATTAAATAAAATATGGGCCTCATTTATTTACTTTCTTTTACAAAACCTTAATATGAGAAGATTATGAGAGACTTTAAAATGAGAGAATCTCAATCCCAGTTGCTTAATAAATATTTAGGTGCAACTTGTAGTGTCACCATATATGATGTATCTTCAATGTCATTTATCGTAAAAAAGAAAAGAGTTAATTGCAGAAATCGTCCTTAAGGTTTGGTCAAATTGCAGGTTTCGTCCCAAATAGTTTAAAATTGCAGAAATCGTCCCAAATTCAAACCTTTTAGCAAATTTTGGTCCCTGGCTTTAACTGCCGTTAAGTTGACTTTGTTAGAATTAACACGTTAGCCCCTTTTGGCCAAAAACTCTTGCACCATTGATCCTTTTGGCCAAAACAATTAACGCTCATCCTTTTGACCAAAACCTTTGCGGCGTTTCATCCTTTTGGCCTAAAAACTCTTGCGCGTTTCATCCGCCAAAAACTCTTGGCCAAAAACTCTTGCAACGTTCATCCTTTTGGCCAAAAACTCTTGCATCGTTCATCCTTTTGGCCAAAACTATTACAACGCGTTCATCCTTTTGGCCAAACCTTTGCGCCGTTTCTTCCTTTTGTAAAACTCTTGCATTCATCAGCTCTTGGCAAAAAAACTTTGCAACGTTCATCTTTTTGGCCAAAAACTTGCAAATAAGCGTTCATCCTTTTGGCCAAACTATTACAACGTTTCATCCTTTTGGCCAAAAACTCTTGCGAAAATGGTTTCATCCTTTTGGCCGAAACTTGCAACGTTCACCTTTTGGCCAAAAAGCCTACTCTCACAAAAACAATAAGAACGCTCATCCTTTTACGACGTTCATCCTTTTGGCCAAAAACCTTTGCGGCGTTCTTTTGGTTAATGGTCACATCCTTTAAAAAATTGCAAAGCGCTTCATCCTTTTGGCCAAGAAACTCTTAATCGTTCATCCTTTTGGCCAAAATACAGCGTTCATCCTTGGCCAAACCTTTGGCCATCCTTTTACAAAACTCATGCGGTTTGCGTATTAAAACTCAATGTGCCATCCTGGCCAAAACGCTTTTGGCCAAACTTTTTCATACTTTTCCAAAAACTCTTGCGGCGATTCATCCTTTTGGCCAAAACTGGCGGGCGTTTGGTTTTTGTACTGCGTTCATCCTTTTATACATTTTCATATTTTTAATCGCCTTCATCAATTTTTTTGCGAAAAATTGAATCTTTTCAAGAAATTTGAAAAATCCAAAAATTTGAAAGAAAATTGAAAATCCAAAAAGAAAAAAATCCAATATTTTTCAGAATACATTTTTTTGAAATTCTTTTGAAAAGAAAATTGGAAAAAGATTCAAAATTTTGAAAAGAAAATTAGAGGGAAAAAACTGAAAAAAAATTTGATTTTTTTTTCCAAATTTTTTTAAATTTTTAGAAAAAGTATTTAGAAAATTTTTTTCGATTTTTCCTAATTTTTATGTGTCAAACTCTTTTTTTTTCTAAATACTTTTTTTTCCTAAATACTTTTTTTTTCCTAAATACTTTTTTTTTACTTAAAAAATGAATTTTAAAAATTTGAAAAATCCAAATTTTTTCTGATTTTTTCCCAATTTTCTTTTTCAATATTTTGAATCTTTTTCCAATTTTCTTTTTCAAAAAGAATTTCAAAAGTATTTACAAAAATATTAGATTTTTTCTTTTTCGGATTTTTTTCAAATTTTCTTTTTCAAATTTTTTGGATTTTTTCAAATTTGCTTAAAATTCCATTTTTTTAAATTTGCGAACAAAACGCATATAAATTGATGAAGACGATTAAAACATATGAAAATGATAAAAGAACTAACGCTACAAGAGTTTTTGGCCAAAAGGATGAACGCCACGAAACAAAACACAAAGAGTTTTTGGCCAAAAGGATGAACGCCGCAAGAGTTTTTGGCCATGAACGCCGCAAGTTAGTTTTGGCCAAAAGGTGATGAACGCCACGAAAAGTTTTGGCCAAAAGGATGAACGTTGTAATAGTTTTGCCAAGGATGAACGCCGCAAGAGTTTTTGGCCAAAAGGTGAACGTTGTAAGAGTTTTGGCCAAAAGGATGAACGCCGTAAAGAAGTTTTGGCCATCCTTTGGCCGATGAACTGTAATAGTTTTGGCCGCACATCCAGCCAAAAGGATGAACGCTGTAATAGTTTTTGGCCAAAAGGATGAACGCTGCAAGAGTTTTGGCCAAAAGGATGAACGTTGCAAGAGTTTTGGCCAAAAGCTGATGAACGCTAGAGTTTTAGCCAAAAGAATTAACGAACGCGCAGTTTTGGCCAAAAGGATGAACATTGTAATTGTTTTGGCCAAAAGGATCAATGGTGCAAGAGTTTTTGGCCAAAAGGGGCTAACGTGTTAATTCTAACGAAAGTCACTTAACGGCAGTTAAAGCCAGGGACCAAAATTTGCAAAAAGTTTTGAATTTGGGACGATTTCTGCAATTTTAAACTATTTGGGACGAAACCTGCAATTTGGCCAAACCTTAGGGACGATTTCTGCAATTAACTCAAAAGAAAAAGAGAAGAAACCAATGGAAAAAGATATACAACCATGCCATCTCCAACTTCTTCAAAACAATACATCTCTAAATCTCTTACATCTCTAAAATACTTAATAATCTCAAAAAACCAAACGTACTTCAACTCATCAGCCATGTCAACAACCATAAACCTTAAGTCACCTGTCTTTGCTGGCAACCCAATAAGAACCAAAACTCCAAAACCATCTGACCCATTTTCACCCACTTCATCTTTCCAGACCTTGAAGCTTTTACTTTCAGGTCAAAGTCAAAGTCAAACCCATGATCCATCTTTACCTAAGTTTAAGGTTCTTCCTTTTAGGAAAGGTAGACCTTTAGCTGGTTCTAGTGGAGACTTGGTGAAGAAATGGAATCTTGGTTGGTTAAATTTTGGTGATTTTAAGGATGTTTTGGAGGGTAGTGAGGTGGTTTTGAGTTATGAGTTGTTGGTGTATTTGGGTTATAAAAACAATGAAGATGATGGTGGTGATGTTGTGTATTGGGCAATTGATGTTTCTGAAGGGGGTAGTTTGGTTGAGAAATTTGGGTTTAGAAAGATGTGTTTTGTTGAGTTGAGGACTTTGATGGTGGCTACTGATTGGAGTGATGATGATGCTATGGGTCAACTTGCCATTGCTGGTCATGTATGTTTTTATTTCATTCTCTCTCGGTTCCAAAATAGTTATTTCTGACCCCAAAAAAAAAAAAAAAAAAAAAAAAAACAGAGCCATTACTGAATTTTCTTTCTTACTTTTTGCATAATAATAGTTAAGTAATAAAGTAAGGTAGTATGGCAAACACGATCAATGTTCTCTACGTATTTTTAGTAGTGGACAATTAATTTGAAATAACACCGGAAAAAAAAAGGTGGACAAATAATTTTGAACTGAGGGAGTAGTAGATTATTGGACTAGGACTATATTATTATTGCAATTATGACATTTAGAGGGTGTTTGGTTAAAGCTTATTTAGTGCTTATTGGATTATTGTATCTTGGAACAGCTATTAAGCACTATGAAGGTGTTTGGTTAAGCTTTTGTCAAATCTTTTTTAGGAAGGAAATAAGCTAATAAGCATTATTTCTTGGATTGGAGATTGTTAGAAACACACAAGCTTTTAAGCATAAGCTTACCCAAACACCCCCCATTAGTTTAATTACAAGCATTGGAATTTTAGTTATTACTTTGAGTATATGATCATGTTGTATTTTAGCTAAGAATTGAAATGCTTCAAATGAAACTATGCTATGAATGGATGTTGCAAGGAGTTATAGAGAATGTTTGAATTGCTTTTCTTTTTATGCACGGAATTGTAGAGGGTGTTTGGATTTGCTTAGATAGGGGGGAAAAAAAGACTACAAAAAGTTTTGTTTCTGGAAATTGTGAATCTAATCTATTTATGACGGGTTGGTTAATGACCGTATAGAGGGATCTTAGTGTCATCTAAAATAAACACTGTGTAATTGGGCCCAAAATAAGCAGATAAGCAGAGGAAGTTTGGATTATTCACACACTTTTATCTTACTTAAAAATAAACAAATAAGCATTTAAGCAGAAAATCAGGCAATCCCAAACACCCCATAATATGTTATAGAATCAGTTAAACTTACTGAAAATGGCAATAGGAAATTAGGAATGAGTGATGACATTCCATGATGAGAATGCATCAAAGTAATGTGCTATGCAATGTTGGAGGCGTAAATCGGTTAGGATGCTTGCTATGGTTGGTATGGTACTATGTTAGCTAAGAATGAATGTGTCGACTGATGCAGCCTTGTTTTAGTAGGCTAAACTCCAGAAAGAAATAGTGAGGAAGACAGAGACTTGGGACAATTTTCTTCTTACTTTCAATTCATGCCACTGTTACAATTTATAATGCAACATAAAAACTACCACTACAATAACTAACCTACAAAATAGGACCATGCATGGAAATATAGACGTGCATGCAAGCACTGGGTGCTATGCTTATTTCTTGCCCATATTTTAAGGAAACATGGGTCTACATGTAAACAAATGCAAACTGAAAATAACTGCAACTTGACTTGTTCCACTCTTTACTCATTTGCACTGTGATCTTGTTGAGTTTTGGGCCTATCTTCACTGGTAAGCTTGGACTCAGATCCAATGTTGGTATCATCGACCAAGATGATCTACGATCGATTTTGAATTAGATACCAATCTTGTTGTATCTTCTTTTACTGCTAGGATGTAAATGATTAATGGTCATGGTGTCTGGCACGAAAATCGAAGTTCTTTTTCATTTCACAAGCTACTAAGAAATGTTGGTACATGCCCTTTCTTTGATTCACATGTACTAAATATGATCAAATTGGTTTTTCTATTCAAGCCCAGATTAGTATTTTTATCTTTTTGTCAAACAAAGCACCATGAAATCCCATCGGACCAGATATATCAATTTTGTCTCACTTGTAAACTTTCTGCTGAGATTCGCTAACATAAAGTTCAAGAGTTGGACTTTTTGCTGCATTTCGCTAACAAAGCTTATGAGTTGTTTAAGAAAACCTCAGGTTGCTAATTATTGCTACATTTATGTAGGCCAGAGCATTACTAGAATGGCATAAGACATCTCGTTTTTGTGGATCTTGTGGTGAGATGTTGGTTTATGCAGAAGCGGGGACAAGAAAGCAATGTACAAAAGATTCTTGTAAGAAACGAATCTACCCTCGAGTTGATCCGGTATACTTTTCTAGGTCTTCACATTTCTTTCTTTTGTTAGCAGCTCGCCCGTAGTTGTTTGACTTTCCATTCTCGCAACAGGTTGTCATTATGCTAGTCATTGATAAAGAGAATGATCGTGCACTTCTTAGCAAACAGTCAAGATTTGTGCCTAGAATGTGGAGTTGCCTTGCCGGCTTTCTTGAGGTATGTCCACGTTTTTGCGATTATTGTGCTCTTCTACTCAATATTATTAATCCTTTATCTTTTCCTTTTCAATAAAAGAATCCAACGAATCCTTATCTGGAGTAGTCTGTTTACCTTAATTCTCGAACTCCCTTAGTTAATAATGTATATCAGCTTCTGTAGCCAGGAGAGAGTTTAGAAGAGGCCGTGAGGAGAGAAACATGGGAGGAAACCGGCATCCATGTTGGTGAAGTGGTATATCATAGTTCTCAACCGTGGCCCGGTAAGCCCTAATTCTACTTCTGTTTTGATTTTTGATGATCAAATACGAGCTTATAACTCGTATTTTTTAAATTATTTATTTATTTATTTATTATTATTATTTTTTTCGCAGTTGGACCTAGCAGCATGCCATGCCAATTAATGATCGGGTTTTTAGCATATGCGACTTCACTTGAAATAAATGTGGACAAGAGTGAACTTGAAGGTAATCTTTGATCTACAACCCCAATATTCTTGTATGCTAAATGATTTGTTTTTATTGTGGATATATGCCAAAAAAAATATCTATTTTAAGATGATACACTTGTGTAGATGCCAAATGGCACACCAGAGAAGAAGTGAAGAAAGCATTGACATTTGCTGAATACGAAAAAGCACAAAAAACATCGGCTTACAAAGTAGATCAAATGTGCAAAGGGGTAGAGAAAGGTCAAAATCTTGCTTCGGATTTTAATGTAGAAA
>OU343223.1:184983669-185118931 GCA_910596185.1 Chrysanthemum makinoi
AAAACCAACATTGATTTCATGTTTGGATAACTTTACACCATCATTTGACATTTCATTTAACAAAGTTTTATACCGGGTGTAAGTTTGAGACGAGTTTCGAGTCTTTAGCCACGAAGGTGTTATACTCAGTTTGGTCCATAATCCTTTTTTTCCTTGGTATTTGAGGGACCTTCATAGTTGTGGACAAGGTCATTCCAGGTTTGTTTAGCTGTACTACAGCCAATGACAGACTCCATGACATCATCAAGAAGACAAGATATGATGATGCTTTTGAGTCTTTGGTCCTGGTTGACCACTCTTCTCGATCCCCGAGTCCACTGAGCTTGAGGTTTAGGCAAACCTTCGCGATCTTTGGGATAAATGGACCTTCATTAATATACTTAATGTAGTAAGGTTCCATCCCAGTCAAATAGCAAAGCATTCGCTTTTTCCATTTGTTAAATTTGCCAACTTCTAGTCGAGGGGCAACAGCAGCATAGGCTCCACCCTTTTTATCGACAAGTTGGGGCACATCACTTTCAGCCATTAGGATCCTGATTTAAAAACGTTTTTGAGCGGCTTAAAAAGGGTTTTATAATCAGCCTACTCTGATACCACTCGTTGTTCCCGTTTCACAATCGTATAAAAACAATAAAAACAACTAATTGTGAATAATGACTGAAAAGATGTAAGTAAAGGTAAGTTTTAACAAGATAAATACACTGAGTAATTTTCAACGTTAGCTCACTGAGTGACTATGCGCTCAGTAACTTGTTAGTGTTTAAAAGACTAAACACTTGGGGTATTTTCCATTCAAATCCTAGAATCAAGGGGTTTGGGTATTTACTGAACCCAACACTTCTCTTAGTACTTTGATGGAAGAAAGAATGTGATCACTTATAAACAAATATATACAAGTTAATGTGATCAAAGAGGGTAGAAGAGATTGAGAAAGAACAGAAAATTATGTGCTAGAGGATCCAAGAAATCTTATTCAAATAGTGCAATATTTATAGGCACCAAAAGGAGCGGGGGACGGTCCCTTATATATAAGAGACCGTTCATATGACGCTCACCTTTTTGTCCTGATGTGGTAAAATATTTTTCTGGTGAAGGTGTCATTTTTATAGGCGGAAAAAATGGTTGTTGGAGATTTCAAATTTATTTTTCTTATTAAAACATGTCTTTATAATTAAAAAAATAACTTGTATAATTTATTTTTATAAAAAGGTATTGTCACATTTAAAAATGTGATTTTTAAGGAAATTTGTTTTTGATCACTTAACAATTTTGATATATTATTTGTACATACCTTAAGTGATATATGTCGAAATGGACTTTTACGATTAAAAACTTATTTACGTATAGTTTTACGTAACGTGATTTTACATTTTGTGATTATCAAAACATACAAAGGTCGAAAAATATAAATAACGTTTTTGACATGATTTGTATTAACAATCTCCCCCCCCCCTTTGATGATTACAAAATATAAACTCATTTTATGTAAAAATATCATTAAAGATGTTTTAAGGAGTTTTAGTCCACTTCTCCCCTTTTTTGTAGAATCAAAAAGATGTCGTCCATGTGTAGAGAGAAAAGAAACCGATGATGCAAATGCTCCCCTTGATCGATGCGCCCCCTAGTTGAGGTCATCTAGGAATCGAGCTATGGAGATGTGCTACAAAACGGGGTTTGTTTTCCAGTGCAAATATATATAGCCAATTCTGAGTAATGGTTACATAAAGCAGATAGAAGTAGTCAGTGCTTATTTTTATCACACTGGGGATGGTCCTATATATGCTGTACGGTCCCGTATATATGAGGGACCGCAGGTCCATTTAAGGGACCGCCACTAGTGGTATGGTCGAGACATGTGGCAACATTTTTCCAGATTTTACATATTGCAGTTTAGCTTATAAATATGAGGATATAACTATCATAACATGATAACATCAAATAATCCTGATTTTTAAGTGTCAATTTCCCCAGATTATGCTCATATTTTATATTGTTTATATGGATATATACTCTTATTTCTTTATATTTCGTTTCCAGGTTATATATGAGCATAGAATCTAAAGAGACGCGGTTTTTGAGATATACTTTAATGATTTTTACCTTAGTATGCTCTAATGGAAGAAGCTACAACGTAACTCACACTCTCATTTACGCCGTAGCTAGGAATGCGAATATGAAGACCAAGTCAACATCAGTTACGACGTAACTACCAACTCAAGTTATGCCGTAACCATCTAGGTCATAAGGAATTTCGCGCCTCCATCAGTTACATCGTAACCCTCAACATGAGTTACGGCATAACCAGCACTACCGAGTGTCTTGATGGGATCTTTGAAGATTATGGCGTAGTCACTTGTTGTGTTCTGACGGAGCTAAAGGGATTACGGCGTAACCATCCTCAAGGTTACGCCGTAACCATCACATAGATTTGATATAGGAGGATATTTAGGATTGCAGTATTAACCACATTATAAGGTTACACCGTAACATGATCGGGCCTATAAATACAAGCCCTAAATTATGCATTGACATCTTTCACTTACCATAAAAAATCAGAGAATGTAACATATTGGATTTCACAAACACATTAACCCATAATCTAAATGGGGCGTACACTATGTTTAGAGAGAGAAAGTTCTAGAGATGGAAGAGGTTGGGAACTTTTAGTCAGAGAAAGAAAAATCTTATTATGAGCTCCAACTCTCTACCTTGGGAGGTAGAGAGTATTTATAGTCTTACAATAAAACACCACTGACGGGCGTGGATCGGGCATACAGTGGGTAAAGGCCCGTCCGTCCTCCACGGTGTTACTTAACTAAATACTACTTAACATTAAATAACTACGACTACTGAGCTTTCTACGATTACATATACTTGGTGACCGACACTTTAACTCTTGGATTTTCCAAATCCTAACAATCTCCCCTAGGAGAGTCACCTCAAACACAAATTAAATTACATAGAATACAAACAGATATTTCATTGAGATTGTTCTTGAATTCTTGTTCATGTTCTTTGTTACGTAGCTTCGTAGTCTTTGATTCTTCATCTTTGCATGTTTGGATAATCGGTGGAGGTCTTTAAGCGATCCACGTGATCTTGAGTTTTGAGTCAGCATTGAAATCATCAGCCATATTAAATCTCTGACTCATCCATTGTGGTGTTGGTATTATGTGATGTTGTGACTTTTGGACCGACATGCTCACATTATGGATCATGATATATTCTTATCAGAGTAGCGGAAGCTTTCGTTGATTCATGATATTGGCATCAAGCGTGAAGCATGGAGTGATAATATCAGAGTCATTGATGCACTAATCATGATTTCTTTATATATGAATGTGTTGTGTGAGCATGCGGCTATGGATTGACGGCCGGTCGATCATTTGCAAGCGTCGAGGTGTACACGCATAAGTTAGCAATAAAGCGCCGCGAAAGTGTCTTTGATCACTTCGATGAATTGAGGTACCGCCCACGGTTCCCGTTGATCGATTACAAGTCACTTTGTGATCGGGTATAATTCGAAGAATTTCCTTGACAGGGTTTGCAGTTGCTCTAGGCGTTCTCAACCGGAGCGTCTCAAAGAGACAACCACAGGTGAGTGAACCCAGTAGCGAGATTCAGCGATTGATGAAAAGATTTTTGAAAAACAATCGTGTATTGCTCAATAGAAATTGTTTTTGCAATACAACGAAGGTTTTAATGAAAATCAATTATCAATCAAAACACCTTTTATTTTGAGAAATAAGTACACGGTCGGCGTGCTAAAGAAAGAGTTTTAAGCACAACGACCGGTTTTCAAAGGTATCCGTCAATCCATAACTGAACGGGATAGATTCAAAAGATTGAATCTCTCCATTGTTTTGTCGGTTGTCACATGGTTGGTCTATTAGATAGATCTCACATGCCACCCACCAGGAGCTTGTTTGATGTTGGCTCAAGAAGGCTTTCCATCTTCATCGTGAATATGAATGCATATCACTTAGATGTTATGGCAATACCACAAGGATAATGCGTAGGACTCATAAGATATAATCTCCCTTTCCACATTGTGTGAACTAGAGAGTCTTCATTGAGAGTGTCCTAAAGAGATTTATAAGATGATCTCGTGGCTCTAGACTCAATTGTGCATATTTGGTTCCTATGCCGGAGACTAGGGAGAGGGTCTCCTTCTTCAATATCAACAATCTCTAAGAGAAAGTCGATAGATTATGTAGGTTCCCCGTGAGAATGAAACAAGCCCTTTCAAGAGGAACTTGAGTGGTTTGGAAAGTTGAAGTCTGATCGTCCTTGGGTCCATGGCGTCTTTTCTTCAATACCGATGTTACCTTGGTAACCACCGTAGTATATGAATGAACGGTTTATATAGTTGAATAAATGGAGGGTTATTTCTTTTCACCCTTTTCACATTCAATTCTTTTTCATTCTTCAACCCCGATTGCTTACGAGACTTCATTACTAGAACCTTGTTGGGTTTATTCGATCTTGCTCGGTCTCAGTCCGCACTCTTCCCATATCTCACTTTTCTCCTTTTTTCATCATACCTAAGGACTTCTACACTATCTAGTGGATTGTCCCTGGGTAGATCCCTCCGGTTCTGGCGGATCATGGGACCTCAACCTAACCTTATCATCCTTATCTCACCATACATAAAGTAAAGTTGGTCGGTCTTTTTGGTATTGTTAATCTGCCATTGGAACCAATTGAAAACCATTTGAAAACTCAATCAAGATACTTGTGATATAGAATCAAAGCATTTTGTATCTTAATTGTTTTGATATTTTAGAAATGCTCCCCCTCAACATATGCATAAAAATTTAAGATTTGTTTAGCACATGGAGGCAAGAGATCTTTGAAATCGTTAGATTAAGAGTGAAAGGTCCAATCTTTTGATTAACATTTTCTAAAATCATCATCATCACTTCCCAATCAATTTGAGTAGATAAAACATTTTGAGGAAGGATGGTTTTCAAAGTTTGCTCCCCTCAATGTGTGCCTCGAATTTTGAAAGAATTTTGCACATATTAGGGAACCTGCACTTAGAACAATTGATCACGTTTCAATAATTTGAGGTTTAAAATAGTTGCTCCCCCACAACATGTGCATGGAAAATTTTGAAATCGTTTGACACTTGCGGGGAGGAAAACATGCTAAACACTTATGAAACCATTTATCGAATTATCGGTTTAAATCCAATTTAAATCACAAATTCTCCCCCGATCACAAGTTTCAAATCATTTGAGATTTGTGATCTCTAGGATTTAAATTGATTTTGAAGGCTTTAAGGAGAATTGTGGCTTGTTGATTTGTGGCGTTTTTGATAAGGATCTGATTTTGAGACTTTAAACTCCAATGACTAAACATGCATAATTATCTTTTGAAAACATAATAATAACCAAGATGCGGAACCAATTGTGTAACAATTTGTAAACCATTTAGAGTAGACCTTACTCATTTAAGTGCAAATTGTTTGAAAAGAACACTTTATGATTTAATTGAAAAATCATTCTCCCCTCAATCAATGACGAAAGTCGTTGATTGATGAATTGAAATTTTGACACTTGAAAAGTTCTTTTGATTTTCAAAAATAGAGTCCGAAGTGTTTTCAAGACAATTGAGTTTTCTTAAGATTGCAAATATTTTTCAGAGGAATCATTAGAAGGAAAAATATTTGTAATAACTATTTGTCTTGTTGATGACAAACGTTTGTTTTAGAATCAGAGCATTAGGATTGAAACATGAGATAAAGCATGGCTCTGTTCTTTCTTTGAAAAGCAGTTCTTTACTGAAATGATAAACCATTGTTTCTCTTTCTCCCATTTTTTTTTTTTTTTTTAAGAACATTCGAACAACATCTAAAGTCCCGTATCATTCTTTGAATGATAGCATTAAGACCGTAGATATATATGAATCGAGAAAAACATGACAAAATGACAATATTTTTGAGGATTTTTTTTTCGAATTTTTCACATTTTTATGGATTTTGAAAATTTTATATTTTTCTATTTGATTTTTGAAGGTTTTGTAATTTTGTATTTTGCTTTTTGGATAAATATATAAAAAGATATAGATGAAGGAAAGACCTTTACTCCTCGTCTTCCTCTGGCGTTTGAGTGTTCGGTTGAAGGCTTTTTCAATCGTGGAAGAATAAACTCAAAACGTTCTCTTGGAAGAGCTTTGGTGAAGATATCGCTAGCGGTATTGACTTCACAAAATAGAGTTCCACTACACCGTTTTCCACTTGCTCACGATGAAATGATGTGGAATGTCGATGTGTTTTGCTCTTGAGTGTTGAACGTTGTTGCATGAGAGAGCAATAGCACTTTTATTATCCGCATATATAGAGGATTTTGTTGAATTCAAAGCCATAGTCAGATAATTAGGATCTCATCCAAAGGATTTGAGCACAACAAGATGACATGGCTATGTATTCAGCCTCTGTAGAGGATATAGAAGTACTCATTTGCTTCTTTGAAGACCAGCTTACAAGCTTATCACCCAAAGCGAGCACCTCGATGTACCGGCGTGTATCTTGACATCCTGCATGATCGGCATCTGCGCATAGGTACGTTAGAACATACCGGTGTCCCGGGTACCATAGTCCCATTATGATGGTTCCTTGGAGATCTTGAAGACCCGTTTAACGCTTCAAGGTGCTTTTAGTAGCTTAGCGATATCTAGCATGCACCAGCGAACAAGATATGCAGTGCGCTGGGCGTGAGGTACATCGAGGATCCAATCATGCTACGATATTTCGTTTGATCTACCATGATCCCCGAGTGGTCCTCATCCAGCTTGGTTCGTTCAATCATGGGAGTGTCAACGGTGTCACATGATACAAAACCAAATTTCTTTAAAATCTCATTTGCATATTTAGATTGATTTATGAAAATGCCTCCGGGACTTTGTGAAATTTGTAATCCCAAGAAAAATGACATTTGTCCCATCATAGACATTTGAAATTTGGAACCCATTTCATTTGAAAAATGATCACATTCATTGGGGTCAGTCGAGGCAAAGATAATATCATCTACATAAATTTGAGCGTGAATTAAATGTTTGCGACTTCGGGTGAACAATGTAGGATCAAGCTGCTCCTTCTGAATCCGATTGGATAGAAGAAACTTTGACAGCGTATCATACCATGCTCTAGGAGCTTGCTTTAAACCGTAAAGAGCCTTTTCCAAGCGATAGACATGAGTAGGATGCTCTGGATTCACAAAACCCTCTGGCGGCGTAAACCACCTCTTTCAAATCACCATTAAGAAAGGCTGTTTTCACATCCATCGATATCACGACCATGTTCTTACTAGCCGCATTATCCAAGAAGATTTTGATAGCTTCGATCGAGCAACGAGGCAAAAGATTCCTCAAAGTCAATACCCTCTTCTTGACGGTATCCTTTGGCAACCAATCGAGCCTTGTTCTTTAGGACATCACCATGCTCATCAAGTTTCACTTTGAAAATCCATTTAAGAGCAATGATCATAGCACAATCTAGAAGCGGTACTAACTCCCCCATTCGATCAAACTCATGAATTTCGTCTTGCATGGCATTGAACCAGCAGTCTTCATTCATGGCGGTTTTAGTGTCTTTTGGTTCTACCTTAGAGAGTACGGAGTTGAAGAAGCACCATAAGGCATCGGTTGCAAGTTGTTTCCATGTGGATACTGCTTGGAGAGGGGTTTCCAATGATATTGTACAATGGGTGATCATGTGTCCATTTTCTAAGGTGTTCATGTGGTTGTTGTTGTGGGCTGAAGTAGCGGTCGATGTCTCTGATGAAGATGGTTATGATGATGATTCAGGAGCAAAGATATTTTCAAATGGAGCATCTTCGGGAGTTGCAAAGGTTTACTTCATCGTTGATGCCAGAAACACTTCCATGATGTACATTTGATGATTGATGATTTGTTGATGAGGCAAGTGATCAGCGGCGAGCTTCTTGACTTAATGAAATTGAGGCGAAGGGTTCACTTCATTCACGAGGGATAGGCAGACCTCTGTGATGGTGCGATATTTCATCGACATTTGGTTCATAGTGTTCATCAAACATTGGATCAAACAATTTCTTTAAATCATCTTCGAATGGAGGTACATATGGAGTTCTTGAAGATGAGTTTGGTACAAGATGAACCAATGGGACTGTTTTGAAGTCGCGGGTCCAGAAGCTGGATTGTCGAGCCATTTGACCGGTCGACTCATTGAGCGTAACGTGAATAGTTTCCATGATATTTTGGGTTCTCTTGTTGTAGATTCGGTAACCCTTCTTGTTTGGTGCATAACCAACAAAAACTCAAATATCTGCCTTTGCTCTTAATTTACCTAGGTCTTGACCGTCATTTGTTGGATAGCACAAAGCACCAAACACACGAAGGAATGAGAGATTAGGTTTTTTGTTGTGGACAAGTTCATATGGAGTTTTTCCATGAGCGGTGTGAATCGGGGATTGATTTTGGGTGTAGCATGCGATGGCGTGGCTTCACCCGAGCATTGGAACCTTTGAGTAAATCAGGATTGTCCTTGCGGCTTCCACAAGAGTTCGATTTCGTCTTTCAACTACACCGTTCGGTTGAGGAGTTCGAGGAACACTTCTTTGATGACTGATTCCAATACTCTCATAAAACTCACTAAGTTGTTTGTTAACAAACTCAGTTCCATTGTCTATTCGATGATTGACCATTTTGTTAAGACGAACTGCAAATTTGTTTGATGAGTTTGACGATGATATCTGGAGTTTCATCCTTTGTCCTTAAGAACTTTACCCAGGTGAATCTAGAAAAATCATCAACCACAACTAACACATATTTCTTCCCAAAGATATTCCGCACTCTCATGGGTCCACATAAGTCCATGTGAATTGTATGAAGAACTTCATAGCTGAGTTTGTAGGCTTGGGTTTTTGGGCATACTTCTTGCTTTTTCCCAATTGGCATGTTGAACAAAGATGATCCTTTTCATACTTAAGTCTAGGTAAACCTACAACAAGGTCCTTCGGAGATCATTGATGGTGCCGAAGTTCAAGTGATTGAGACGGCGATGCCATAACCATGACTTTGTTTTAGAAGCCTTTGACAACAAGCAAATTGGAGAAGACTTCATCATATCTTCGATAGAGATGGTGTATAGATTTGAACCACGTGTTCCTCTTAAAAGTTCCATACCATCAAGTTCTCTAACGAAACAAGTATGTTTTCTGAAGGCTACTTCTAGATCGAGAATCGAGAATTGACCAACAGAGAACAGGTTATGACCAAGACCTTCCACATATTATACCCTGGAGATAACACTTTTACCAACAACATAATCTCCATAACCCATAATTGCAGAAATGATCGTTCGAATCTAACTCGATGAATTTGCTCACACGAAGTTCATGAGCGTGACCGGTCACCGATCATATGCTTGGAACAGCACTGAGTCCAGGTACCCGCGAGCGATTTGAGCGATCTGCAGTTGAACCGAGACAAGAATGGATAACAGGATAATTGGGATCCCCATGCAAGAATGAGTTCCATTTGGTTAGTAACAGTGATTGGAACACCCACATCAGAAATAGAAACATTCATATCAAATTAAGGCAATGGGATCATTATGAATAGATCTTGTGCATCTAGTGTCCGTATTTGCCTATTCAAAGTATGTATGTTTACTTCTTAAGGGAATAGTTCTACCCAGAGGGCATCCATTTTCTAGTAGGTGTTGCTGATTAACTGTATGGCCAACGGTATCCATTGATATCCTATCTTACTAAATGTTCTTCCAGTGGCTTCCACTTTGTTTTCTAACTTTTTTACGCCTTTTCCTTGTTGCCTTCTTAGCATGATATTTTGCATTAACAAGATTAAGCTGGGAATTTGACGATATTAGACAAAGCATTCACACCACATTCATGATTAGTAATAGAATTCAAGCGAACATCATTACAAGGTTTGCAAATAGTATCGAATGAATTAATTACGATGCGCCTATGGCTAATACTAGAATCAACACGATTCGTTTTATTCGACTCAAACTTAAAGTTCTTAGATTGGTCTTCTACTCTCTTCCAATGCACAATTTTAGCTTACGAGGTCCTATCATTCCTTGTATTGTCTTGAGACTTTGACATCCGCTTTAATGTCATTGATTACTCCGTAGGGAATGGGAACATTATTTGGTTGATCTAATTTTTGCATTCCTGAACTTGATGTGCAAGGATCTGAACTACTAGAAGGCACATTAGTGTTTACTTTCTTAAGACTGTGATTTGAGCTATTTGCAGGCACACTAAAATTCACTTTCTTAGCACTAACATATCTGGAATCTGAACTACTTGAAGGCACCCTAAGGTTCACATTCAAACATTGGGCATATAACGGATTTCATGCTTGACACTAGGCATAGAACAAGGCATCACAGCTTTGCCTTTTGCACCTAAGGATTTTGGACATGTTGCAATTACACATTCAAGCAGTTCTTGAGATCGTTTGGCCTGGAGGCAAGCAAACCTAATTTCTCTATCAAGAGGTTTATTAATGAAATCCTCTTCAACAATCTCACGGAGACATTCTAGACTATCCTTAAGGTGAGCACAATAGTCATGAAACGCAGGTTCATTATTCCTAAGATGAGGAGGAATATATTTAACCGTCACAGTGTATTTGCAGTCTAAGGGTGACTTTGAAACAACATTCTTATTAAAACAAGTGGCGGTTTCCCATTTTCTGACTTCTCGATTCTCAATTTCCTTTTGTAAAGACGTTATTTTTCGTTGTTTTGGTCACGAGTGACTTTCATTGAATCATATAACTCTTTAAAGTGTCGTTTAAATTTTTCATTTTCTTCTAGAAAACTCTCGTTTTCCTTTTGTAAGGCATTAACTAAGTTTTGAAGATGAAAAGTTTTAGAGTACTGAGAATCTAAAGGAGGAGGCATTTGGGATCCAGTCACATTGTTCTTTTCACCCTTTAATTGAGAGATTTGGGCTTTTAACTTTTTGATCGTGTTACAATGAGCTCGAATATGTTCATCACGTTTCTTGATTTCAAAAGCGCATCAATTCAGGAACATCCATAGATGTCTTGATATTTGAGGTTTTAACATTTTCTTTTAGATGTTGATATTTTAGTTGTAAATCAAAATGTTCAACTTCTAGTTTAGAAAGATGCTTTACCAAATTATCGTGATCATCGTGATCAATTTTCTCATTAAGTTTCGAATTAATCTTTTCAAGCTCAATGACACGATCATGAGAAACTTTCAGAGCAACAGATAATTCATGAAATTGAGAAGCATTAATGGAGCAATTAGTAGCAGTGTAAAACACATCTTGAGCAATACATTCAGAAATAAGATTCTCATTCAAGGTATGCAAGTTTTTCCTCTCAATCTCATTATATTTTAATGCTCGCTCATAGTCACTAACCTCAACTATCATTGCATCAAATTCCTTTTCCATTCCTTTAATATCTGAATCTATCCCCTTTTTAAGACTCTCAAAATGATCTTTTAGTAGTTTAAAGAAAGGCATTACTTCAGTTAGATAGCATTCTTTTGTTTGCTCAAAACCCCTTTCCCCTTCAGTTATCCCAGTAGGTGTGATCCTTTTCTTACAAGTTTTCTCAAAATCGAAAAATAGTTGAAGAATAACATATTGGCTGATTAAGGTCTTGCTTTTAGTGGCAATAGTTCTAGGAACTAAATATATTGGTGTATTTGGAGGATACACAGTCGCTGCAGGCATTTTCCTAAGGGGAGGGTTTGTTTCAACAAGATTTTCAGCTTTTTGCTTATCTAAGTCCTTTTTTCGAGAAAACTTGTTCGAGTGTTAACGACGTTTGAGGCTTAAATTTGTTTAAGGAGATCCAGTTTTCCTTCTTGTAATCATGGGGTTTGATCGTGATGTTATTCTTTTTGCATTCAGGATCTTCTAGCTTCTTATTCATTTTCACCCTAGATGCATCATCTAATTTTCTATCTTCCTCAGTGCACTCAACGCAACTAGGTTTCTGTCTAGGTTTAAGAATCTCATTGCCATCATAAATTACATTTTGAGCCTTAGCTAACTTAACGTACTTTCGGGGTTGGGTTTATGTATAATGGGAACACTATGCTTATCGCTTAAAACTCTATGCTTAGTGACCATGTGAGCAATCTGAATGGTATTCCCTTGTACGTACAACTTATTTTCAAGCTTGTTCTTCAAAGTTTTAGATTAGAAAAATCATTCAAAAGTTTTGATTCCTTGACATGAAATTCTTGCTTAAGCACTTTAACATTTTCTTGAAGTTCTTGTTTTTGCTTAGCAGTTTTTGAAAGCTTTTCTTGTAAGGAATTTAACTCTTGTTTTAACACTTCTTCTCTAAAATTACTTTTTCTAATAATTGTACGTATTTGGTTATCCAAACTCCTGCTCATGGTAGTTAGCTCAAACTTAGCACGTTGTTCATAAATGGCAACTCGTTCTTTATATGCATTAAGTTCAGAGATAACAGAATCATCAGGGGCACATGTAGTGTATTCATCAAAAATATAGTCAACGTTGACTGCAGAAGATGCATCACTTGGTACAACTTCACTTTCACTTTGTTTCACATATTGATCATATGGGACAACATTGATATTACCCATATCTTCAATATTTGACTCAATAGTTTCAGTTGATTGTACTTTGTCATGCATCTTTTGCACATCAGCATCATCGTATAGTTTTAGTACCTCAGAAATGATTTTGTCTTTGGATGGACCAGCTTGTGGAGATGATGGGACTTTAGGAGAGACCATTGGAGAGATGCTAGCCATGAAAATGGTTTGTGCAGTAGGTTCATTATCAACGTCAGAGTCGTATACATCACAATCAGCGACTTGAAAGGCATTCTGATGATTGTGACCTATCTCTGAATTGGTGCTCGTCCACATCGCATCATAGGTCTTGGCATTGCCCTCGGTGAGAAACAACAACTCCTCTTCATCTAAAGGCTGACACCATTGTCCTGAGCTTGTGCAAGCACATCTTGTCTCTGAAGTATTAGCGTTACGTGGGCGTTTTGGAGATGTGTAGTTCCTAGCAATATGTCCCTCACCTCCACAGTTGTAACACTTGATCGGCTTTGCTTGTCCCTGATTTCCATTCCTTCCCTGTTCTGATTTGTCACATAGCCTCTACCTACTCCACCTCTTCCTTGTTCATACTGCCTTTCTTGAACTGGTTGTACTATAACCTTCCCATCTCGACAGTTGGCTTGATTGTATGGATTAGATGCTTTGTTCGAGGTTATTGTTGGTGTCTGGGAGAGAGTTCATGTTTTGACTAATTAGGAGAGCCAGTTGATTAATGAAGTTACCCACGTGTGCATCAGCATCAGCTTGTTTGAACATTGGATCGGGAATGAGTTTGTGAGTTCCATCACCCATGGGTATAACTTGTGAAGCTTTAGTGGTAATCCCAATGTTTGAGTAGAAGGCACTTGAATCATTTGATGAGCTTGTCTCTCCTGGATTTGTTTTGAATTGTTCAAGAATCCTCTTTTCAAACATGGCATGTCTCTCATTCTGAAGAAGGAAGGCATAGAGTTGCCCATAGTTTGTATTCTTCAATCCTTTGGTTAGCTTCACAGAAGTGACAAACTTGTGCCATTCGGGATTCATGTTGTTCACAAACTTTGAGTTCAACTGAATGTTTGGCATAGTCATTCGGATGTTCCTCATGTCATTAACAAGCTTGTGGAATCTCATGTAATACTCATAGACACTCTCATCTGGTTTCATCTTGAAGTGCTCAAATTCATCATAGAGTTGTGATTCTCTGTCTTCCATAGTTAATTCGAACCAGAAAAGAAGCATCTTGATATTATCCCACACAGCCTTGGCTTTAGTGTTGTGATTGATCAGCTTGTAGATATCTTTTGGAAGACCTTGAAGTATGATGTTAGAAGCCCGGATATCAGCATCGAATCTCTTTTTCTCTTTATCATTAAGTTCATCATACATCTTTGGTGTGTCTAATCCATAGATCATAGTTCCATCTACAGCTGTATCAATTAAGTATCTTGTAGTCTCAACCTGATAAGGTCCTTCATTGATTGACTTGAGAATGTTGACTCCGTTTTCCTTTCCCAAACAGATCTGATCGGATTCGTTGTGCCCATGAATCATAATCGCCTTCGTCAAGCATAGGTGGGCGAGTATCGACCTGCTGCTTGAACGTCCTCAGCTACGGAAGAAACAATAGTTGGAACGTTGTTTGCCATGATTACAAGTTCTACGGGATTTTACAATTCTTTGATTAAACCGGGAAATTGATTCTTTCACGGGATTTTACTAAACCAAAAGAACAACCGTAAGAATGTATCACGAAGAAGTGACAAGTCTAAATTAGGCAAGTAGCAAAACACACAACTCGCTTAGTTATCAACTCGCTAAACAACCAACTCGCTCAAGGAGACAACTCGCTTAAGGAATCAACTCGCTAAATAGCCAAGTCGCATTAGCATTAACTCGCAACACTGTCAACACGCTTAATGGAACAAGTCGCTAAATAGCCAACTTGCTTTAGTATCAACTCGCAAGACACACAACTCGCTTAATGAAACAAATCGCTTAGAACCCAAGTCGCAAGAAAGTCAACTCGCTAAATAGCCAAGTCGCATATACTAACTCGCATACAGAAACAAAGCAACTCGCTTTGAAGAAAAACAAGTCAGAGACTCAACTTCAACTCGTCCTATGTTCACAAATAACCACTTTATCAATCAAAAACAACCAAACCACAATGATTTAAGCCTTCCAATTCAAAACATAAGCACATATGATGATCCTAAATACAAAAGTACAAACAAAATTCAAACTTTAACACTAGAATTTGTCCAACTGAATCAAACTCTCCTAAACCCTTAATACCTCAAAAACCTTATGAAATCCACCAAAACAAAGAGCATGAAAGATAAGTGATCAAACCATGGCTCTTGATACCAATTGTAACATATTGGATTTCACAAACACATTAACCCATAATCTAAATGGGGCGTACACTATGTTTGGAGAGAGAAAGTTCTAGAGAGAGAAATGGAAGAGAGTTGGGAACTTTAGTGAGAGAAAAGAAAAATATTATTATGAGCTCCAACTCTCTACTTTGGGAGGTAGAGAGTATTTATAGTCTTACAATAAAACGCCACCTGACGGCCTGTGGATCAGGCATACAGTGGGTAAAGACCCGTCCGTCCTCCACGGTGTTACTTAACTAAATACTACTTAACATTAAATAACTACGACTACGAGCTTTCTAACGATTACATATACTTGAGGTGACCGACACTTTAACTACTGGATTTTCCAAATCCTAATAGAGAACGTGAAGTGGGTCCTAAAGGCAGATCTTATTCAGCATACAGAGCTATTTCCAAGGGAGAAATCACACCATATCATCGATAAGCTTTAGCGATTCTTATTTCATTACATTTTGATTCATGTCTTCATTCACCATGTTAAACATCGAATTGAGTGTTTGTTTTAATATGATCGGCTAAGCACCTTTGGTGCTAGCCTAGTTATGATTCCTTGATTATTTTGTTTATGTTTTCGCACTTCTATTATTGCTTCTAGTGTATGCATGCATAGTTCGTTGGTAGCCACCTTTGATTTAGTAGTTTTTAATTCCGGTTGTATTGCTTACTTAGGAGAATTGACCAAAGGACCCTAGGGAAGTAGGTTGCGAGGGTTGATAAGAATTGACCAAAGGACTATCAATCCCTCTCGTGCGAATTGACCAAAGGATCACCTTTTGAAGGGCGGAACTTAAGAAGTTAGGGATGCGTGTCTAAGATGCTAGCGCCCGGTCACACATTGTTTCGAATCTTGCACTAGGAACCTCGTCACCCCAAAGTTGATTTCGGGTAGGAATCTATGTGTAATAGGCTTAGACGAATTGACCAAGGAGTCTAGCAATTTTAAACCCCACTTGAAGCGATAGGAAGTAATAATTAGAAAACATAGACATAACATGATAGGATGAATAATTAGGTTAGCACACTTTCTATTTATTGTTTACAACCTCATTTAATTTTCGCATTTTATTTCTTGCTTATTAGTTTATTTAATATTTCAAAATAATTATCTCTTTTAAAACTGTGACACTAGACTTAAATAGGTTCCAAAACTACATAGCTCTTGGGAACGACCTCGGCTTTACCACACTCTACACTACGCACGATTGGGTTCACTGCTCGTTAGTACAATAGGTAGACCTTAGGTAGATGAGACTCTAGAAATTTAAATCCTGTTCGGAAATCCTGCATCAGAATTTTGGCGCCGCTGCCGGAGAGCTATATTAGGAATTTTTGTTTAAGTCTTTTTTAATTTTTGTGTTGGTATTTTTCTTTCTTTTCTTATGTCAGGATTCAAGACTTGGAGCTCTAAACCATTCCTTGCTACTCTGTTCGACAATCCGAAAAGGCAATTTCGGATGAAAAGTGACAACTCTCCTATCTCAATCCACAATATTTTCTCATTTTATGAGTCCGATAATTCAGATTATGAACCCGAAGCAAATGAGGAGATCGGTATTGACGGGCTAATTGTGGAGAAATATTTGAAAAGAACAAACAAAAGTTGCCAAAGGACTTTTCACACAACACCTAACACTGAAACCAAGATATTCTCTATCCCAAGCCAATTCATCCAGGAATTACATAACTTGCAATTTTCAAATGAGAAGGATGAAGATGTTCAGGAGCATGTTGAGGAAGTTCTATACTTATGTTCCCTTTTTGGCATCCGTAATATTTCAAGGTACTCCATCATGGTAAAATTTTAAACTCAAGGCAATCATTTTTGTTTTGAAGATCTAAACAAGATTTGCATTCTAAATCAATTCATTTATCCTTTTCTAGCCTTTTTATTTTCCCCTTCAGTTCAAAAACCTCGTTATCTAGAAGTCCATTTTTACTTTTCAAATGTTTATTTTTGTTAATGACCTTGAGACTAATCTTGTATAGTTTGTTCTATTCATTATGTAAAGTTTCATCATCTAAAGAGAAACTACTATAGTAAAGAGAATCAGAGTGTACCTCGTTGGATTCTTTTTCCATGAGACAAATTTCTTCCTTCTCTTCTTCATTCATACTCCATGACCCACTAACGAATGCCTTTGGCTCATTATTGCAGTGTTTGAGAGAATCACCAATGAAGTGATTTAGATCAACACACTTAAAGCACTTTCGATCAACCTTTCCCTTTTTGTCTTCCTTGTATTTTTGGAAGGCTTTCTTGTCATCATGAGTTTGTCTCACAAATCTTCCTCTTCTTCTAATGAAAATTTTAAAGTCCCTAACCACCATGGCGTACTCTTCATCTTCACTATCCGAAGAGGAAGTTTCCTCATCACTTGATTCCTTTTTGGCTTTTAGTGCTAATGACTTATATTTTTCTTTCTTGTCTTTAGAAGCCTCAGAGTCTTTTGCTAACACCACTTCATATACTTTTAGGTTTCCAATAAGTTCGTCGAGAGAAAGAATCGACAAGTCCTTTGATTCTTCTATGGTCGTCACCTTTGG
Organism: Chrysanthemum makinoi; assembly: GCA_910596185.1. Taxonomy (NCBI): domain Eukaryota; kingdom Viridiplantae; phylum Streptophyta; class Magnoliopsida; order Asterales; family Asteraceae; genus Chrysanthemum; species Chrysanthemum makinoi. The sequence continues at coordinate 185,001,202 of OU343223.1, forward strand.
TCTCAACTTGGGTGGAAGTGCTCTTAAAAATCTCCTAACGTGATTACGAATTGAAAAAGATTCATCAAGTGCTAGCAATGAAGTAATAATAGTGTTAAATCAAGCAAATGCATTATCAATACTATCATCATCCGATATTTTAAATTATTCATATTGTTGAACTAATAAATACCCCCTCCGTCCCAAAATTATTGTCCCATATTGACTTTTTTAGTCTTTCTTCTTCAACTTTGACCATACTTATTTTCGTTTGTGTTATATAATACTTGATGAAAAATATATGAATGTATTGTGTTTTAAATGTATTTTTCATTGGTATAATTTTCATCAAGTATTATATAACACAAATAAATATATTAATGGTCAAAGTTAAACAAAAAAGACTGGTTAAAGTCAAACTGGACAATAAAAATGGGACGGAGGGAGTATATTTTATTGTTTTTAACTTTCTTATTACCTTGACGGGTAATTACAAAGAGTTCCAAATATCTTTATCCATTTTATATATAAAAACTCTTTCATATTCCTTTTTAGGTAAGGCATTATATAAAACCATTTTTGCCTCATTATTTTTCGAAAGCATTTTCTTTTGATCATCATTTTTACGTTTGTGAGGAACAATTTCATCTCTATCAGTAGAAGTATTTCTAATGACAGGTTGATAATTGCCATAAGCAATAATATGTCAAAGATCAATATCATTAGATTTCACATATGTTTCAATCCATTTTTTCAATATATAAAACCGTTAGCTTCAAATACCGGTGGTCTTTGCATAGACTACCCTTCTTTGTAGTTTTCGAATACCATTAGATTGATTTTTAAAATTTTAAAATACGGTATACTTTAAAAAATTTTGTAATCTGCTTTGATACCAATTGTGGAAAACTAGAAGCGGGTTGAATAGTTTTATCGATTAAAATGTAAAATCTTTTGGATAGTGAAGTATTGATAATGCAAGAATATAAATAGTAAAGATAAATACGATATGTAAAGTAAAGTAAATAAAAGATAGAACCGTGATACAAGTATTTATAGTGGTTCGGCTAAAAAGACACCTTCCTTGCCTTACTCCACTCCCCGAGTACCCAACTCAAGAGTTCCTAAATACTATGTCAACAAGTTCCTTATTCGGCGGAGAAGCCTCACAATGTCGCTTACACTTTATCTGATATATAGCTAAATACCGGGTTCTTTATAAAGGTAGAACCAACCCAAAGCACAAATCTATCAATACAAGTTTATAGTACAATGAAATGAATGATCAACTAGAATCAAATTTGAGATCTAGTAATGATGATGAAGACTAGCAACACTTCTCTTGAAGCTTGAGCATCTTGTATGTAAACGTAGTGATCTCATCCTTTTTGAAGAACTAAAAAGAATCACCAAAATGAAAGTAAACTATGACTTTGATTTGAGATCAAGGTTAGTATGATGAAATGAGAGAATATAAGTGAGTATGTATGAGACGAGTGAGAAACAATGAAGAAATGGCCTTCTATTTATTGGCAAAAATGCCTCTGATACAACGGATCCGACGGATCCCTTCAAAAGGGATTCGGCCAATGCAATCCAAGGAATCCGGCCCAGTAGTTTGATAAATCCAGATTTTGGCTTAAAAAATCTTTCAAGATCTTATTTAATCTTGCAAGATATGCCCATTATATACAAATCTCCCAAGATATCAATGAGGTCATGCATGAAGTAATAATACATTTTTAATTATGCTTAAAATAAATGTATAAGTAACTTTGTGTTTACTTGCAAATGTATAGTTTCTATAAACATGATTTTGATGAGTTGGAAAGCCATAGATTTAAGAACTTATGTATGTAAGTTTTACTTGAAATGGCTTTACGATTGTTATCTACAAAACGTAGAAAGATCGAAAAATTTAAATAAACATTTTACGGCTTATTTGTATTAACACTCATCTTAGCAAACAATGTACATTCTCTCATAGCTTGCAGAACCATACTCAATGTAGAATATGTGCAGCTATAGAATCACTGTAAATCAAGAAGGCATAAAAAAATACCAATACCAACTCTCTCAGAAAAGGATTGAATATAGTATTCATCAATGAATAAAATGTTGATGGTGCATTGGTAAGGCCAAAAGGCATAACTAAGGGCTCATAATACCCTTTATGATTTCTAAAAGTAGTCTTGTGAATATCCACATCCACCATTCTTATTTGATGGTACCCAGATTTGAGATCAAGTTTACTTAACACTTTTGCACCATAAAGCTCAACAATACTCCTCTATAACTGGTATGGGAAACTTATCCTTAACAGTATGCTTGTTCAATTGTCTATAGTTAATGTACATTCTCTAGGATCCATCTTTCCTTTTGACCATAACAATTGGTGTTGAAAAAGGATTGTGCTTTCTCTAATCACCATGCTTCTAATAACTATTTTACCATCAGTTATATTGCATCGTTTCGTGTTGGGGGTGTTTGTAGGGTATGACATTCACTGGTAAAGTTCCTTCTTATAGCACAATTCTGTGATCATGCCCTATTTGTAGTGGTAAGGAAGTGTGGAACTGTAACAACTCGTAAATTTCCCTACCGATTTTTCGCGGCTATATTTTTTTTCCTTTCTTTTTCAAACTATAATCACGACAAGTCACGGCTCAGATATAGAAATGAACTATTAATACCAACGACTCTATTTTTTTTATAACAGTCTTTCGAAGACGGGTCCAAAAATATAATTTTTAACTATTCGGGATGTCGCATTTACGATCCTAACGGCGGGACACGAAGTATACGCAATACCCTAAATAATACTAATAATAAAAATAATATTTCAATTAAAAATAAAACCTAATAATCCTACCTACTTACCCAGTAGCCCACGCCCTCATTCTCTTCCCAACACAACTTTTTCACTTTTTTTGCTTCCCAACACCACGCCTCTTTCACCTTCTTCTTCAGGAAAATTAGAACAACCCTTTATTTATCCCAAAAACCCCATCTCCCTTTTCCCTTGATGATGAAGCTGTCATCAATGAAGGCCAAACCCAAAAAGATGCCCCATCCCTTTCTTGACCATCATCCCTTTCAAGGAGAGGTCACATGATGTGCTAGAGATCAAAAACATGATAAAGAGTTTTCTTAAATGTGGGATTCGCAGACACCAAGGGAGTAAAGGAGAGTTGGCTTCATCCCACCAATCCACCTATAAAATCAAAGGTCGACCACAAGAGTACCAAACCCAACCAAAAGTTTCATCACACAAAGAGGAGCAAAGAAAGGGTCTTGGTGCTTGGTTTCTTGTTAGTTCGAACCTGGTGGATTAAATCGGGTCACTCTCCTTATCCTAATCGAATTCCTTGTAAGAATTATAATTAAGTTGCTATTGATATGAATTTACTTGTTTTAGATTTTTGATAAAATTTTTATTCGAGTTCTAGTTTTTAATCTATCAATCGAATAAGTTTCAATTGGTTTTGAATGTCATATGTTAATGTTAATCATGGTGGACCTTTAATGCGAATATGTTGTTACATTGGCTCGGAATATGGAAGTGTTAGATTTTTCACCATAGCTTAGTCCTTGTGTCGAGTCACTTGAGGTCATGGTGGCCTTGGTCGACAGAGGAATGGGTCGATTGTACCAAAGGGTCACTAGGTCGAACTTAGCCACCCCAAATTTGTGCCTTGACCTTGATTGTTGTGGGTCGAGAGAAGGGCAACCCCTTTGGTCTCGTGGTAAATCATGGCTTGGCCACTTGGTCATAACCATTGCCTTCGAACCCTAAGACTACTCGTTCCATTTCAATAGTTCGCCACGCGTCCAAATTGTATGTCTTTCTTTTTTTACCCTTAGATACCATCAAGAATAGGCTTGGGTGAGAGCTTGTATCAAGAGCCCAAGAACTCGAGCCATCACGTATGGCAGCCGCGTGTATATGCAAGTTAGTCCCTCCTTTCTCGTTGTTAAATAACACTTGTGTGTGTGTCGTCATTATGGCACGATAAAAGTGTCCCTCGAAACCTTTGAACCTAGTATTACTTGTGACCTTGTATCAACTTACGAAGCACGAGATAGTCACTTATTTTGAGCCGTTTCTGTCCACCTTTTCCCTCGATACCCTCATGACCTATAGCCATTTCAGCTTGTCCTCACACCGAGTAAATTGTCAAGATTCCATACCCATAGTTTCCCTCGAATGGTCCAACGACATGAGTGTCTTCATCACTCCATGTCATAAAAAAGAAGCCTTGGAAATTCATAGTATCTAGGGGGAAATCTTAACAGCTATAAGTCTTCATTTCCCCAATGGGGTGCGCTTGGCAGTAGTAGTTAGGCCGAAGGCCAACCCCCTTTCTTGTCAACCCATTTGAGCCCATGTCGCAGCCCATAACCCCTCTTCTTGTCTGCCTATTTGAGTCCATATCGAAGCCCATTCCCCCTTGTAATCTGCCCATTTGGTTCAATGTTGAAGCCCTCAAAGTAGTCGAATTCGCTAACACATATGTGTTCTCACCGCCCATAAAAGCTAAACTAAACATTTAATTAATAACAATTGTTTTCAAATGTCAAAGTAACAATTTTATAAACCAATTTACAATTATCACTATAAACCAAACTAAACTTTTAAACGTTAAAATTATACAAACTTTTTGTAAACGGAACTATTTTAATAGGAACACTTTATTATTTTCAAAACTTATACTTACAACATATAAACGGAGTCATGCCAATTTTATTAAAAATCAATTCTTTATATAATATTTCGTAACTATATGTTATATAGCTAGTATACCACTTCTATAAATCATTACATGCAAATATTATTTCGTAACTATAGTTTATCAAAAACCAATATTTGAAAATATATATAACGTGTCTTTCTTATTAACTCATATATGATTTTACGTAAACCCTTATGTTCTAAAAACGACATTTTATAACTATAATATATTACTATATACATGAAGCGTCTTCCGTATAATGTCTTTTATTTATCAACGAACCTACGACGTAATCGACTTGATGTCTTACCCTCCTATATATTCACACACTTCAATGAGCCAATGTTCACTAACCTTAACACTGCCACACAAACAATAATAACATAAATGTTTTTTAACTTATTTAAACGTTATCGAGTCCAACATAAACGTAAAAACTAAGTATTGCCATACTATTATGGGTTGCGTGTAGGTGCCATATCATCATACTGTTTGACCGTGCTCTGTTCAAGATTTCTTACTGCTAAGGTGAGTTTATAGCCCCACTTTTACTCTTATTACTTGCTTAATAAAACTATTGGGGTGAGAAACATGCAAAACTCTTTTCGGACCTGAAATTGATTACACTATTACGTGAAACAACCTTGAATCCCACTATGCTACCGTTTGTTTCCTTTTGGGAAGAGCGATTGTTATGAATAGATCTATTGGGGATGACACCCCCGTTCGAGTTTGACCGGATAGGCAAATGTCGAGCATATGGTTGGATCGATATACTCTGACCAAACTAACTATGTAGCTTGTAAGGGTTTAGCAACCTTGGATAAATCCTAAATTACTAACAATGAAACACTGATATTACTCTATTAACTATGTGGAAACTACTTCAATAAAGCTAAGAAGAATAACTTTAAACTTCAACGATTATATTAAAACTTTGAACCTGCTTGTTATACAGATTCACTAACAACCCCAATAACTCTAATATCGTACTTGCATGTAAGTCGTATCTCTAATATTCTCTAATGTTGTGTACCTCTAATGCCAATCTAGGGGTCCTTTTATAGGCATAAGGAGTACCCTAGTTGGTTTACAATTACAATCCTTGTAAGGGTTTAGCAACCTTGGATAAATCCTAAATTACTAACAATGAAACACTGATATTACTCTATTAAGTATGCGAAAACTACTTCAATAAAGCTAAGAAGAATAACTTTAAACTTCAACGATTATATTAAAACTTTGAACCTGCTTGTTATACAGATTCACTAACAACCCTAATAACTCTAATATCGTACTTGCATGTAAGTCGTATCTCTAATATTCTCTAATGTTTGCATTACCTCTAATGCCAATCTAAGGGTCCTTTTATAGGCATAAGGAGTACCCTAGTCGGTTTACAATTATAATCCTTGTACGACAAGTAATACTAATTCTAAACTAAGAATATTCTAGATTTACATAGCTTTCCATAAACGATATAGCAGTCCTTTAACTTTGCAGTACTTTGAGGCGAGCAGTACTTTGACTTTCTTCAGCACTTTGACTTTCTTCAGTACTTTGTCTTTTATATCCCAACAATCCTCCCCTAACTTGAATTCTACTTGCTTGATTTCAAGTTCCTTTGTATCTTTAGCTTTAACATCTTTGTCTTCAAGGAAAGATTGTGTCTTTATCTTCAGATTTGTCTTGTACTCTCTGTGCTTGTATTATCATCATCAAAGTAGCCTTTATAAGCAATCCTTTTCAGCAATCATTATCAGCACCCTTCATCTTTTCAGCTTCTCAGTAACATATGACAAAATGTACATCAGATCATAAAGTTTCAGACTATTCTCATCACTTCCAGGTGTGTTAACTCCTGTGAGAGGTGAATCATTGAAAATTTAATGGATTTTGATGTCTCTTTACCAAAACCATTAACTCTGGAGTAGCCAATGTTTAGGTGTGTAAAACCATGGTACATTGATAACCATATGATTTTTAGCAAATCATCGGCTATCAACGGATTTGTTAAGTCTTTACCAATAGTCGTTTGCTTTTGGACTAGTTAGTTCTTACAACCATGATGAACTAATTACCATACAAATGGTTTTTCCACAGCCTTTACCACAAGCCATTTTCTTGTGGGCTAACCAACTTTTACTAATTACAGATATGGTGAGTTGAAAACCATACAATTTTTAGTAAATTGTCAACTAAAAGCAGTTTGATAATCACATCATAGCCGTACCCTCATGATGAGTCAAACTCTTTCTTGTTTATTAAACATGGTGAGTTGATTACCATCAGATGTTGCTCTCAAAACAATTTGTTACTGTTATCTTGTGCTTCAAAAAGTATTTTGCACTTTACAAAAATTGCTTATTTTATATTAAAAGACTTTCTTGGTTTTCTTGCAAGCGATTACTTTGATAAAGTCTTGTTTGTCAGCAGTACTTTGAATAAAGTACTATTTTTTCAAAAAATTTATATAATTAAGAACCATACCAGTATTTATGCATCATCATCAGCCAAAGTTGTCCATTTGATAAACAATTCGATGGCCATAAGGGCTGTTTCATTCTCCTGCTCAACCTCCAAACCATGATCTAGCATCCTTATCATAAGATCTCTTGTAAGTGGATATCTTCTTTCTGCTAACATATGGATCATGGTCCCATCTTCTAACTCCAATACATGCACTCCTGATTCTTCAAAGAATCGCCAACTAGTTTCTTCTATCTCCCAGATAGTTATAAGATCTCCCAATACATGCATCAGTACTAGTTTCTTCTGTCTCCCAGATAGTTATAAGATCTCCCAACAAGACTAAGCCAACTCCAGTTGATGGAATATGCTCGAAATATTCTTGCACTAGTTGATACAGGTGAAACAGATCTTCTCTATCTATCATATACAGTATATCCCATAACAAATTAAATACTCTAAAGCTTTCATCTTCTCTATGGAACATAAGATAGTCTCCTTCCTTTGATTCTACAACTTCAAATGTAGACATCTTATACTTCTTTACTGCAACTTCTTTAGACTTAGGATGTGATCTGCGCAAAACAGTCAAGCTAAATCACTCAAGCCTGCCACTTGTGAATGGCCGACCGTAATCAGCTTAAAACTGCTCAAACACGAATGCAATGAAGATCAGGAGAGTATAGTGTTTCCCCAGGTCGTTAAGTCCCAACGAGTCGTGCGAGAATAGTCAAGCGTAAAGTGATCGAGAGATTTGAGCGAGAAAGGATAGTGGTTGATCTATACCTAAAGAGAAAGCCCATAAACTACAGGGGCTTAAATGCAAATTAAAGGAAATTTAAAAAAGATAAAATCTATTAAATAAACGCTATCACTATTTTTAAAGTGATGAGCGTTTAAAACTTAAAACTAAAAACTTACGTTTAAATAAAAATTACGTAAGCGTGCAAAAATAAAAAGTGAAACTTACACAATATTAACCCTAAAAATATGAAAAATACATTTTTACAAACCTAATGATATGAGAAAATTTATAGAAAAAGAAAATTATTTTTTATAACTAATTATCTAATTATTATTAATTAAAAACTATTTTTAACTATTAAATAATTACCTAAAATACAAGAAATTAGGAAATAAAGCTAGAAAAATAAAATTAAGACTTAGAAAAGTCTAAAATATCAAAATAGACTTTTCAAAACTATTTTGTATTTTTATGATTATTTTTCTATTTTCTATGAATTTTAAACTATTAAAAACTAATTAAATTGCTAAAAATTACAAAATAAATTATGAAAAATATGGAAAATTACTTTTTTGGCTTTTTATATTTATCTAAACTTAATAAAAATGAAAAATTATTTTTTTGAACCTTTTCTTAATTTTTTGTATTAAATGCTATTTAAAAAGTGCTAAAAAGTGATTTAAATTAAGAAAAATAGCAAACAAGCTTAGAAAAATCTGAAAATTTCAGGAAAAGTCTAAAATATTATTAAGAAGCTAGGAAAAATAGAAAAACATGGGCTTGTGTGGAGGATTATGGAACTGATGTGTCAAGTGCTTGAAAATAAGCACTTGAATAAGCTAAATGAGGTCCAACAAGCACCAACTGAAAACAGGAACTATAATAAGCTAAAAGAACTAGATTGCAACAAAGATCAACAAGCTCTAACCACTGACAAGCTATCTACAACAGATTGATGATATGAGATTATGGACTAAAAACAGTGAATAGGTACCAAGTTGCAAATGAATTATAAGCACTAGAATAAGCGGAAACAGAAAAAGCAGAAATTGGAACCTCAAGATAACACGGCTAATAACATGTAAACCAAAAATCAGACCGAGAGGTGCTTAGATGAGCTCGTGCAAAAGCTACAAAAGCTTGCAAAAGCACATTGCACAGGGGCATGTTTTGAAAAATGTGTCTTAAAAGAAAGCGCAAATAAGCTATTAATAAGCTAAGAAGACATGAACTAATATTTTTATAATTTTGTTTAGCAGCTAATTATTGTTTTCCCAAAAGGGCAAATCTTAAATCCTAATATTAAACACACAATAAAATCATGAAGTTTAATCAAAAACTGCACTTATGAAAATTTTGACTTTTTTAAATAATGAAACAGTTGACTTTTATGAACTTTTAACTTAATCTATGGACTTATTATGGTATGAATACATGAAATAAGACTGCTGCAATATTTATCTATGTGATTCAAACACAAAATAAGATTTTGAGTTGCAAAATCTTTAATAGTGCACAGATTAGGACAATTTTGAAGTAATTTTGACTTTTAGAGCTTGCAGGCACAAGTCAAAGACAGAAATGAGTTTATTTGAGTTAACCAAGCTTAAAGCATCAAGAGCTAAGCACTGACCAAGCCAAATGGACCAGTGAAACAACAGATCCAAACACCCCTTTTAATACAGATATAAAACTCAAAATACTTAAACCACTAAACTGACTTAGACCAATTATCAAACTAAGCTTACATGACCTAAATACAACCATATTAACATGTTAAAATTAGTGGTGACCACAGAAACAAGATAAAGCATAAAATACAAAATGACTTGAAATTTGAAAATGAAACCGAGGCACTCACAGGGTTTCAATGTTTGCAGGCTAAGACCAAACCTGAGATCACTAAACTAAATCATTTCCAACCCAATACCAACCACTGCATCACCTTAATCCAATTCCAAACACATTTTAACCCAATCTTCTTCTTGGTTGACTTTTATTGAACATATACTATATTTGATTGGGCTGGTTTCCAAGCTTTCCAAAAGCTTAAACAAGCTTAAGTAAGCTTAATGGAACTTGAAAATAAGCTAATGGCTGCTTTAAAACAAGAATTTGAAAATCACATTTTCAACAGTAAACCTTAAAATGTGAAACATAAATGAAACCTTGAATTGAGATTTGAAATATGATTATAATTATGAAATACCTTCAGTTGAGTACAAAGGAATAGATAATTAAAGCTTTTAAACTAAACTAAAACATTAAAATTACAAACGAGATACAAAATTTAAAACTAAACTAACTACTACTGTCTTCTCCTTCTTCTTCTTTCTTTTATACTTCAAAAGTCTTGCACGTGTCTCGAGTGGATCCACTTAGTTCGAGTCATTGGGTCATTTTGTGAGATTTGGCCACTTTGTGTGTTTTTGGCGGAAAGGGGCAATTTGAGTGTAGGGGTCTTAGACTGCAACTAGGGGGTGGAGGTAGGTGTAATGATTATGGAGGAGGGAGAAGATAAGGGTTGAGGGATAAGGGTGGTGGAAAAGGTGAGTTGCAGAGGAGTAGCAGGGCAAGTGGTGAGGGGAAGGAGGAGGTGGAGGGAAAAGGGGAAGGGTGAGGTGTTTGACTAGGGGTTCAAAAGCAGGGTAATGACAGGGGGTCATAATGTAAGTGGCAGGGGTCACTATTGTTTTGACTAGGCTTGGATAAGTATTAATGACAAGGACCTTTTTGTAATTTTACCAAACTAGAGGGACCATTTCTGCCAATGTTCCAAAGTTGTCACAAGGACCAAAACTGACAAACTTCAATAGTACAAGGACTAGTTTTGACAATTTCAATTTTCCAGGGACCAAACTTGACATTTTATGAAAGTTCGGGACCTTTCACCTGCCATTTAACAAAAGATTTATTCAAGGACCATATTTGACAATTTAAAATATTTCAGGGACCTTGAATAACATTTTTCTTTATTTTGTTTTACGGGGACTTTTTTGACAATTTTTGAAACTTGGGGACTAAAAGCGCCAATTATGCAAACTTTATCGTTTTTCACGGTTTTGATATTTTGCATTTAAAACACATAAAACACTAATTTGTGATATTTTAATCATTCGATGCATTTAGAAGTGTTTTCAGATGTTATTGCAGTTTAAATGGTACAAAAATGATGAGTATTTAGACACTCATCAATCCCCACACTAAGATATTGCTAGTCCCTAGCAATGTTTTGAGAAAAATTAATGGATTTTATCTCTTTACCAAAAGCCATTACTTCGGGAGTAGCCAAATGTTTCAGTTCAAGTAAGAACCATGGTACACCGATAACCATGTGATTTTGAGCAAACCACCGCTTTCAACGGTTTGATTTGTCTTTACTAGAAGCCGTTTGCTCTGGACTAGCCAACTCTTAGATAAATTATCAATATTATCTTTGGTGAGCTGAATACCAATTATGGATTTTCCACGGCCTTTACCACAAGCCATAACCTTGCGGGCTAGCCAACTCTTCACTTTTTAGGATATGGTGAGTTGAGAACCATACAATTTTGGCCAAATTGCAAGCCATATAAGCGGATTTGAGAAATCTTTACCAAGAGCCGTTTGCTCCTGGATTAGCCAATCCTTTAGTCTATCAAACATGGCGGACTGATAACCAAATGAGTAAGTGTAAAACACTTACTCCAAAAAAATTTTGGCCAAAAGCGGGAGGTGGGTAGATAATATATGAAATTCGTGAGAATTACCCCCCACACTTAGAAATGAATATTGCCCTCAATATTCAAAGTACCGGCGGTTATGCCGAAACAAAGAACGTAAAAGGGAAATATTACGGCCATTATTTAGAAAGAATTTTTTTTTTTTTTTTTTTTTTAAACAAGCTTTGTATATATACACAACATGTGGGGCAACCCCCCCACACTAGGGTGGTAGAACAGAGAAAGAAGACAGAAATATGGGTGAAAACCCATATTGTGTGCTACTGTTTTTGATTCCCGAGTCGCTAGCTTGACTCGACCCCGAATTAATTGGTTCATGGGGAAGTAAGGTGGAAGAAACAATCTCCATCGGACTTTCATTCAAGATGTTTGGATAAACATTGAAATACGTGAAAGTTCCACACCGATGAGATCTGACAGAGCAGAACCCGGCTCACAAATGGAATATGGAAATGCCGGGGTCAAAGATAATGTCTTCATTCCCGAAGGAGTGAAGAATAGGAGAAGTCACGGGATATATGAAGAAAAGAAAGAAAATCATGATACAAATCATGACTAACTCTTCATCCTCGATAGGAGAATTCATAGTTTCATGAATCTCCTCAGTTAAGCTTACTTGATCAAGACAAATCTCGGGTGTGTCATGATCAAATTGGGAGTTATCATACTCCGGCGGAGATATGATATGAGTGAGTTCATCGGTGAACTCCTCGTGAAGAGAATCAATCACAAGATGTAAATCTGTGGATTCTTGTTCCACTGTAGATTCATCACTATCCTCAATCTGAGTATCAAAGAGTGGATTCCAGAAATTAAAAGTGAATTCAGAGTTAATTCAAATAGAGGATTGGTTGTGGATTCTTGTTCTACTGTAGACTCATCACTATCCTCAATCTGAGTATCAAAGAGTGGATTCTCAGAAATGAAAGTGAATTCAGGGTCGAATTCAAATAGAGGATTGGTGAAAGTAGTTTTGAATGTTTCAGGAACAAAGTGATTAACATTCTCAATTGAATTTGTTGGGATAAGAAGTGAGTGAGCGATCATTATCAAGGAGACTTTCGGTCTCTCCCAGTCGGCTTTGAAATCAAAAGACTATCATTACTTTCCGATGAAAGTGGATTGATGTGAGTGAGTTCATCGGTGAACTCCTCAAGATGATGATCGACATCGGACGTGGGGAGTGATGCCTCAACATACTCGATGTTTCCATGAGAAGTACAATCTTCGCTAACATCGGAGAAAGTTTCAAAATGATCTTTTGAACACTCAAAAGGGGAAATAGAATCACACACATGATCAAGTTCCCCTGTGACTCTCTCGGAATTGGGACAAGGTCCTCAACACTAGACTTTATGAATTCGTCCGATTCCTTTTCAGGGAATAGTGTCAAGATGCTCGTCCCCCATGTTCAGAGAGTGAGTGGGAGCTTCGGGTGTGATAACAATAGGCTGAGGGAGTTTAGAAGGACTAGCATACATATGTTTTATATTTTCCATTTGTTCTTCTGCTAGTAATTCCATCATAGTCTTTTCTCCCTGATTTTTCACGGAAGGAATTTCAACTGATGAATTTGATGAATCTGTACATAATTCACTAATATCAAGGGTAACATCATCATCATCATCATCAGAATGAAAGCGGAATCGAGAGCTAGATTTGGCTGCTTTTTCTTTTGCAATTGATTCCCTAACAGATTTTTCAAAGGCAATCTGGGAATCTAATTTAGCGACCGTTCTTGACTAACAAAACTTCCATGGATTTCTCATTTGGATTATCTTGGGGATGTTTACGTTCCTTCAAATCTTTCACTAAATCCAAAAGATCAAGGAGAAGATTTTGAGGAAGTGGGTCAGTGAGGTGGTGCTCGATTCATTAGATCTTGTGGAGGTTGGTTATGATACGAAGAGTCGTAATTATTCTGGAAATGGATTCCTTGTTTGACAATCAGAGCTAAAGTGAGGACCTCCACAATATTCACAACATAAGGCTGATGTGGCTGAGTCATATGTTTGTAGTCATAATTGTTATCGGGAACACGCTCATAGACAAGCGTGTGTCGATTGACAATCAGAACTGGAGTGTGAACCACCACGTATTACTTCACAACAGTAAAAACTGCTGAGTCTCACAGTGTGGTAGGCTGATGGAATGAATCGGTTGTGTTATGGTAGGAATAGGGATCCTGGTTATAGAGCAGGGCCGCTTTCCTGATTCCACCAAGCTACAACTGGGGCAATTGCCACCATTATAAGGACCACCACACCATTGACAACCAAGAGGGTGAGGATAAGACATAGAAAGAATCAAAGGGTTTCAGAGGGTAAGAAATGAAGAATCAAAAGGGTAAGAGGGTAAAGAGGAATATTTTTGGTGTTTTTGAAAAACATTTTAAAAAAAAAAAAAAAACAAAGAATGAAAATCTTTTTGGGTTTATGATTTTTAAAAGATGGTATAAACAAGGAGTGATTATTCAAATCACTAATCTGCTAAACGTAAGACTATTAGCACTGCTCCCGCGGCGCCAAAAATTTGATCTGCGCAAAGCAGTCAAGCTAAATCACTCAAGCCTGCCACTTGTGAATGGCCGACCGTAATCAGCTTAAAACTGCTCAAACACGAATGCAATGAAGATCAGGAGAGTATAGTGTTTCCCCAGGTCGTTAAGTCCCAACGAGCTGTGCGAGAATAGTCAAACGTAAAGTGATCGAGAGATTTGAACGAGAAAGGATAGTGGTTGATCTATACCTAAAGAGAAAGCCCATAAACTACAGGGGCTTAAATGCAAATTAAAGGAAATTTAAAAAAAGATAAAATCTATTAAATAAACGCTATCACTATTTTTAAAATGATGAACGTTTAAAACTTAAAACTAAAAACTTACGTTTAAATAAAAATTACGTAAACGTGCAAAAATAAAAAGTGAAACTTACACAATATTAACCCTAAAAATATGAAAAATACATTTTTACAAACCTAATGATATGAGAAAATTTATAGAAAAAGAAAATTATTTTTATAACTAATTATCTAATTATTATTAATTAAAAACTATTTTTAACTATTAAATAACTACCTAAAATACAAGAAATTAGGAAATAAAGCTAGAAAAATAAAATTAAGACTTAGAAAAGTCTAAAATATCAAAATAGACTTTTCAAAACTATTTTTGTATTTTTCTGATTATTTTTCTATTTTTTATGAATTTTAAACTATTAAAAACTAATTAAATTGCTAAAAATTACAAAATAAATTATGAAAAATATGGAAAATTACTTTTTTGGCTTTTTATATTTATCTAAACTTAATAAAAATGAAAAATTATTTTTTTGAACCTTTTCTTAATTTTTTGTATTAAATGCTATTTAAAAAGTGCTAAAAAGTGATTTAAATTAAGAAAAATAGCAAACAAGCTTAGAAAAATCTGAAAATTTCAGGAAAAGTCTAAAATATTATTAAGAAGCTAGGAAAAATAGAAAAACATGGGCTTGTGTGGAGGATTATGGAACTGATGTGTCAAGTGCTTGAAAATAAGCACTTGAATAAGCTAAATGAGGTCCAACAAGCACCAACTGAAAACAGGAACTATAATAAGCTAAAAGAACTAGATTGCAACAAAGATCAACAAGCTCTAACCACTGACAAGCTATCTACAACAGATTGATGATATGAGATTATGGACTAAAAACAGTGAATAGGTACCAAGTTGCAGCTGAATTATAAGCACTAGAATAAGCTGGAAACAGAAAAACAGAAATTGGAACCTCAAGATAACCTGGCTAAGAACATGTAAACCAAAAATCAGACCCAGAGGTGCTCAGATGAGCTCTGTGCAAAAGCTACAAAAGCTGCACAAAGCCTGTGCACAGGGCATGTTTTGGAAAATGTGTCTTAAAAGAAAACTGCAAATAAGCTATTAATAAGCTAAGAAGACATGAACTAATATTTTTATAATTTTGTTTAGCAGCTAATTATTGTTTTCCCAAAAGGGCAAATCTTAAATCCTAATATTAAACACACAATAAAATCATGAAGTTTAATCAAAAACTGCACTTATGAAAATTTTGACTTTTTTAAATAATGAAACAGTTGACTTTTATGAACTTTTAACTTAATCTATGGACTTATTATGGTATGAATACATGAAATAAGACTGCTGCAATATTTATCTATGTGATTCAAACACAAAATAAGATTTTGAGTTGCAAAATCTTTAATAGTGCACAGATTAGGACAATTTTGAAGTAATTTTGACTTTTAGAGCTTACAAGTCAAAGACAGAAATGAGTTTATTTGAGTTAACCAAGCTTAAAGCATCAAGAGCTAAGCACTGACCAAGCCAAATGGACCAGTGAAACAACAGATCCAAACACCCCTTTTAATACAGATATAAAACTCAAAATACTTAAACCACTAAACTGACTTAGACCAATTATCAAACTAAGCTTACATGACCTAAATACAACCATATTAACATGTTAAAATTAGTGGTGACCACAGAAACAAGATAAAGCATAAAATACAAAATGACTTGAAATTTGAAAATGAAACAGGCACTCACAGGTTTCCAGCTGTTTGCAGGCTAAGACCAAACCTGAGATCACTAAACTAAATCATTTCCAACCCAATACCAACCACTGCATCACCTTAATCCAATTCCAAACCTGTTTAACCCAATCTTCTTCTTGGTTGACTTTTATTGAACATATACTATATTTGATTGGAACTGGTTTCCAAGCTTTCCAAAAGCTTAAATAAGCTTAAGTAAGCTTAATGGAACTTGAAAATAAGCTAATGGCTGCTTTAAAACAAGAATTTGAAAATCACATTTTCAACAGTAAACCTTAAAATGTGAAACATAAATGAAACCTTGAATTGAGATTTGAAATATGATTATAATTATGAAATACCTTCAGTTGAGTACAAAGGAATAGATAATTAAAGCTTTTAAACTAAACTAAAACATTAAAATTACAAACGACATACAAAATTTAAAACTAAACTAACTACTACTGTCTTCTCCTTCTTCTTCTTTCTTTTATACTTCAAAAAGTCTTGCCACGTGTCTCTGAGTGGATCCCACTTAGTTCCAGAGTCATTGGGTCATTTTTGTGAGATTTGGCCACTTTGTGTGTTTTGGCGGGAAAGGGGCAATTTGAGTGTAGGGGTCTTAGACTGCAACTAGGGGGGTGGAGGTAGGTGTAATGATTATGGAGGAGGGGAGAAGATAAGGGTGCAGGGATAAGGGTGGTGGAAAAGGTGAGTTGCAGAGGAGTAGCAGGGCAAGTGGTGAGGGGAAGGAGGAGGTGGAGGGAAAAGGGGAAGGGTGAGGTGTTTGACTAGGGGGTTCAAAAACAGGTAATGACAGGGGGTCATAATGTAAGTGGCAGGGGTCACTATTGTTTTGACTAGGCTTGGATAAGTATTAATGACAAGGACCTTTTTGTAATTTTACCAAACTAGAGGGACCATTTCTGCCAATGTTCCAAAGTTGTCACAAGGACCAAAACTGACAAACTTCAATAGTACAAGGACTAGTTTTGACAATTTCAATTTTCCAGGGACCAAACTTGACATTTTATGAAAGTTCAGGGACCTTTCCTGCCATTTAACAAAAGATTTATTCAAGGACCATTTTTGACAATTTAAAATATTTCAGGGACCTTGAATAACATTTTTCTTTATTTTGTTTTACCAGGGACTGTTTTTGACAATTTTTGAAACTTGGGGGACTAAAACTGCCAATTATGCAAACTTTATACGTTTTTCACCAGATTTTGATATTTTTGCATTTAAAACACATAAAACACTAATTTGTGATATTTTAATCATTCTGATGCATTTCTGAGTGTTTTCAGATGTTTTTACAGTTTAAATGGTACAAAAATGATGAGTATTTAGACACTCATCAGGATGCTCAAAATATACAACTCTTAAATAATTCCTCAGCTCATCAACTGTATCTGTTCTCAATTGTATCTTCTTTGATAGTTGTTCATCATCAGTTGTTCTCTTTCTCTTTAAACTTCTTTTTCTTGCATCCTCATTCTGTTTTTCATCATCAAAAGGAATAATACCTTCCAGTTCCTTTTGATAAGCTTCTCTAACAGCATCATATAAGTCTTTCATCTCTAAATATTTCAACTTGTGTAATCCAGTATATCCTCGACCCTTTAGATAAGCCATCATAGCATTCCTTTCTTTAGCAATACTTTGTGGTCTTTTTGGAATACTAGGTTGCTTTTATGGTATTTCAGCATCTAATTCAGCTTGTAACTTTCTAGCAGCTTCTTCAATTTTAGCCACTTCAATAGCTCTTAATTCTGCCAAAGTAAGCTTCTTCTTTTTCTTTGTTTCTACCAGAATACCTTTTCCTTTATCCTTTGGATCTAACTCTTGAGTAGGTTGAGAAGTTTGTAAGACTTGAGGTTGTTTAGCTCCAGGAATACTAATACCTCTTGGTCTTGACATGTTGAGCATTATCTGAGCAATTGTCTCATCATCACTAGCAGGATGTTCTACTTTAGATGTACCAGTTTCTTCTTCATGTAAGACTGTTGAAGGACCAGCTTCTTCTTCAAAATTTAAGGTCCTTGGTGTTATAAGCTCTTGCCTAAACGTTCCTTGAAAAGCAGTACCTTGATCACCAATACCTTGAGCATCAGCACCTTGTTTGTACACCAGTACCTTGAGGCTCAGTACCTTGAGGCCAGTTTGCTCAATTTTCTCAGCTTCTTTATGTAAATCATCAAAAGTGTCAGCATCTTCATAAGGTTGAGCATCCTCATTCAAATTATCTTGCTCCAAATTTCTCCCCAATTGGAATGAAGAATGCTTGTGAATCTTCTTGCCCGTAGAAACCTTCTTAAATTTCTTTCCTTTCTTTTTCTGAGACTTGACCCAGTTGAACTAATGGCCAAACAAATTTCTTCAATCTTCTAAACTTGGTGGCCAGCTTCAAAAGTTGTGCAACTTGAGCTTCATAATCCTTCTTCAATCTCAATAGTTCCCGTGTCAAAGAATAGTTATCCAGAACCAATCCCTTAGAAGCCATAACTCCCTCATCTCCTCCAGATGTTTGAGACCCATCTGTGGAAGTATAATCATTGGGAGATGATGGTGGATTGACATCTGGTTCTGAATCATTATGGGCAGTACCTTGCAGAGATGCAATACTTTCCCTTGAAGCAGTATGTTGAGGAACTTCATGAGCTAGTGAAGGTGCAATAGGAGAAGCAGTTCCTTCCCTTGAAACTGAAAGCTCATGATCATCACTTGAAGCAGCTTCGTCTCTAACAGCTTGTACGACTTCCATCATGTGAGCAGTTAAAGGTGTATCCCTTCCAGAAAATTTGTCACTCTTTCTAGCCATGAAAGTGAACACCTTTGGTGGAAGTACAACAGCAGTTAACAAGCTTGAAGGTTTAGGAACATCCTTAAGCTGTTTGTTCAAAAATAATTGAACAAATCTTGGGTACATTAAAAACGGTGAACCATTTGAGATATGGGATAGCATACCATCAAGAATCATTCTGGAAAAGTTAAAGGGTTGATTGGTAGCTAATCCCACTAAGGCAGAGGCAATATTTGATCCAAATTGTTCCCATGAAGTGCTCTTGGGACTTAAGCAATGAAGCAATATATGAACGAGATACTTCCAGTGTGGACTAAATAAGGGCTTCTTAAAAGTTGTTTCAGTGAGAGACCCTTCATACCCTATATCTCTTAATGTATCCCAAAGCACTTGTTTGTCAAAAAGAATAGCCCCTTCTTCATCATCAAACAATAAATCTTCCCTAATTGTGGCTTCACTAACTCTAACTATCTTCCCAGCAACCCTAGCTTGAATATAGGATTCATCGTTTTGCATATGAGATCTAGCAGTAGCCCAAAATTGTTGAATCCAGGGCTCAATGATGGCAGGTTCGACCAATAGAGCATAATTGATGGATTATCCAGTTAGGAAATCAATTATGTCATGAAAAGTGACATTAGACGGTGTCTTATCCAAGTTAGCAACCATGTTGTGCTTACTAACAGTGTTACGATTAGCCATTGTATGGTGTTATAAGAGAGAATGGTTTGATGAATAGTGAATGTTAATGAACAAAAGAGAGAGATGGATGGATAAGTATAAAGATGAGAGTAAAAATCGGTAGGGTAGTTATTTATAGGTAAGATTCAAAAAATCAAAGCCCAATTAATAAAGTTATCGTTGTTTGAATTTTACCCCATATTTTGACCGTTGGAATAGTACGTTGACAAGACTAGCTGTTAGGTCACTAGATTTACAACACAAGCTTAATAGAAAGAGATATAGGCGATTGAACAAGCAATCAAACACAAACACACGATATAAAGACACAGTTATTCGTAGAGTGTAGTGAAAGAAATAACTTGAACAACCAACCTTCAAATGAAGGCTTACAAGAGTATTTATAGGAGGGAAGCTAGGGCAATACTCCTAGTCCCTTCCTTTCTCCTATTGGCTTGGGCCTAAGCTCATGGGCCTTCTACATAAGCTTAAGGCTAATGACAAACATAAAGGCCATAATTAAACTAACTATTACATATGAGTAACTAACACTTGAATAAAGGTTTAGGAGTGATTCCAACAATCTCCCCCTCAAGTGTTAGTGATGGAAAATGGTGAAGGCGTTGATGTAATAGTAGCTTTGACGTCTTCTGACATTCTTCTTTCTTGTGAGAAGAATTGCCTTGATTTGAACCATCTCCCCAGTGTAGCGAGATAGTTTTCTTTGAACAGTTATGCTTTGACGTCATCTTTAACTTTGTTCTTTGATCATTGTTCTTTGTGATGAAAGTGATAGTATGTTGTTATCTGCTTCAAGTCTGCCTCAGGTCTGCTTCGCTGCTCCAGTGTCTCTACGTCATTCTTCAACATGCTCACATGCTCTTTTGACGTTGGAAATTAGTACTGATGAAGTTCTTTAAGTCTTTAACGTTGTAGATTCTTTGATTTGACGAAGAATCATTCTGACTGTTGTGTTGCTTTTGGATAGAACTTCCATTAGTGATGATGTTGGCGTGAGCATGAGAAGAATCTGCACGATCATTCCGCTCCAGAGCTTCCATAAGAAGAAAACATAAAAAACGGTTAGTAATAAGCGGATTCCGGCACTTACAAGTTTGAACTTCGAGAGTGTTAACAGCATAGTGTGAAAACACAACTCTAATTCTTACAAAGGCCGTTTCTGAATCGGAGTCCCACAAGTGAGATAACACGATGTACCGAAGTACACCTACGATTCAGATGAGTCGCTGAGGTACACCGAAGCATCACCTCACGACTGTAGACCGTTTGAGACCACTAAGCGCAATCCACGGGGAGTTGCCGAAGCGACCTGCTGTCAGGGCTGTTTGATGTTGACCCTGGCAGGAGTTTCCATTCAATCACTGAGGATCACAAATGTGAACCTCTCATAAATGTTCTCGACAGATTGCTAAGATCTGTGAAGGACTCGATAATGTACCACCGAAATTCTTATTGTTGAATATCAAGTGATGAAATGTCAAGTGTACCTAAGAGATCTTTGGATGAATCTCGTGGCTCTAGACTCACTAGTGCATTTTGGTTTTCCTAAGCGGAGACTAGGGAGAGGGTCTCCTTCTTCAATACCAGCAATCTCTAATAGAAAGCCGATAGTTCGCGTAGGGTTCCCTGTGAGAATGAAACAAGCTTCTGTTGAGAGAAACTTGAGTGGTTGAGAAGGTTTAGTGCATGCGTCACTGGGTCCATGAAGACTTTTAATCTTCAATATCGGTGTCATCTAGTGACAACCAGTAGCATATGAATTGAACCCGGTGTCTGCCCTAAGTTGAATAATCTGGAGGGCTATTTCTTTTCACCCTTTTCTTTGCATTTCTTTTTAATTCTTCAACTCCTTCTTTCTCCGATTCTCATTTTCTCCTTTTTATAATCATACCTAAGGACTTCTAAATACTAACTATTTGTGGTGTCCTTGGGTAGATCCCTCCGGCTCTGGCGGATCATAGGACGATTATTCCTAACCTTAGTCACCTTATAACTCCATGACTAACCTATGTTGCCATAAAACCATTTACTTGAAAAATCTCGCTCAGTGTTTATGAATAAAAACATTTTTGAACCACTGTTGAGATGAGATTTTGCATAAATACTCCCCCTCCACATGTGCTTAAGAGTTTTAACGGTTAAATGCACAGTGAGGAAAGAGCGCGCACATTTTGAATTGATCAACTCAAGATAGACATTCCCCCGCGAGACACGGTTACGTGGCATAGTTAAAGAGTTGCATTGTCAGCTTTTAGGTGACAACTAGCTCTAATAACTACCTTGAAGGTGTAGATAATCCTCGAAAGGTTGTCAAACCCGTCAGAGTTCATGTCTACCAAGAGTTTCTCGAATGGTACATTCTACTCAGACAAGTCCTTTACGAGACACGTTTACATCACTAGCGAACTAGCTTGAAATTATTACCCGTCCCGGACAAGTCTTTTCGAGTTACTAGCAGTTAAGAGCTCGTCAATTCATGGGTTAAAGTCTTTTTACACGAGAGTTCATATAGCAAAACACAACATATTTCTTATCACGTATTTTCTCCCCCTCAAAAATGGCATATAAACTGTTATTTTTGAAAAGTTCAGAATAAATATGACCATTTCGAGTGTTGCGGGAAGAATGACCACTGTGAACAATTTGTGAACAAAGTTTTAAGTCAAGTACTCCCCTCAACGAGTGATATAAACGGTTGAGGTTTTGAAAACATAAGGAAAGTACTTGTTCATTTGAGCAAAACCTTGAAAAATGAAAGGTTTGATAGGTTTTACTCAAAAGTAAGAAGCTTTCGCTCCTTTTATAAGGATTGTGGCACTGAAGCGTACCACATGGTCCTTTATTTACAAGTACGGGTTGTACACTGTAATGTGTGCACAAGCCATAGACATAATAGATCATACATCCAAATTTATAATGAAAGAAGCAGTTCAAGGGGTACCAGGTAGTCCTGAGATGTCGCCAAGAATGTGAATCAGGCGTTGAAATCCGATGATGTTTCTCCTGGGTCGACCACCAACATAGCTTTCCAATCTTCTGAACTGATCCCTTCTATACAACCGTTCATCAATCATGGTGATGATCCTCTTCACGTCCCTTCTTTCCTGAGAATTCCATCGCTTAGGAGACCTAATCTTCTGATGTATATCCTTCAACAGATAAGCCAATCCGTCCCTAACCAACTTCAAAGTGTGATCTCCAAATTTGTGAAGATCACAGCACGCCATCAAGCAATTTCTTTGAAGTTCACTGCGGTAAACGACGCCGAATGGTTTGCTGATGAGTGTAAATTGTGAAAGCTGGTTGATGTCGGGAAGATCAAGCTGCGGCGGAGTGAAGTTGACACGGGTCTGATAAGATTCAACTGCCAGCTGGAGATCTTCTACACGTTCTTTGATAACTATGCGTCTGATGAAGATGAGCACTGACTTTATGAATTCACGTTGTACTTCAGTGGAGAATTGTCTCATACGACCCTGTACTTTGGCAAGGTACATATCTTCGATGTCGTTGATAGACAAATTCTCAAAGTCAGCTTCAGAGAATGCATAATCCCTTTCGTCTTGTCTTTTGACCACAATATTCTTGAGATAAGTGTAGTCCCATTTGGACGAAAGATCAACGTGTTTGATGGCAACGATGTTTTTAGTACTGAACACCGCATGTTGAGACTTCTGTACCTGGCAGCTTCTATAGTAGATTCGTCGGCGTTCCGGCCAATGATGAATCCCGTACATTGCATCTCGGTCGTATGCTTCCACTTTGTTAGAGAACAAGTGATTAGCTCTTTCCTCGATAGCTATGCAGTTTGAGTATTCGGCTGCTGGGAATGGAAGTGTCAGGGATGTAGCATATTTCCTTGAACCATCGCCACCGTGAAGAAGAAATTCCAAGTCTTTGTTGAAGAAATATCTGAATGGGATCCTAGGTTGATCTGGTTGGCCGATCGTTGGTAGTGGTTTAGACCAGTCGGTGTAATAAGGAGGGTTGTCCCGCTTCGTAAAGTCGATGTTTGCTTCTGGGTTGAGCCAATCCATGTTATTAGACATAGCTCGAGCAATGTTATCAAGATGATATTCGACCTCGATGGCACTTTCTGAGCTATCTTTAACAGTTGAAAAGCTTCATTCTTGATTCGCCGTAACTCAGATTTCGTCATCTTCTTTACTCGGAATTTTTCTTGCAATATCTTTGCATGCTCCAAAGTAGTACCGTCTACCAGATCTTGACCTTCTTCAGGGTAGGGAGTTGAATTGACAAGTGTAGAAAACCATTCAAATTCCTCTGTGTTATCTTCATCTAGCCAGGATAGGACGTCAGCCTTGGCGCTTCTTCTTCTTTTTCGTAGGCCTAGATGAGGATTCTGGTTTCTGTACTTTGTCGGGTGAGGCGGGTTGTTGTTGGGGCTCATGGTATTCTTCACCGTCACCACCCGTATACTCAAAGTGGTCACCGGTTTTTTGAGTCTGGGGTGGTAACTCAGAATCCTGAGGTTTATTAGCAGAAGAGCGGGGAGGAGATCTTTGTTGAGCTGGAGTCCTTTGTGGTGGAGGCGGCATTGAGTACTGAATCGAAGATGATTCACCAGACTTCTTTGTGCGTTTGGGCTCCTTATCCTTATCTTGATCTTTGTCTTCATCATCTCTTGAACGCTTAGGCCTTATAGCCTCTTCTCTGAATGATGAATTGAGTTGGTATTCCAGCAATGCTTCAAACAGTTTAGCTTCATGGGAGGCAAACGTTGCAGAGCGTGTTGACATTTGCGCTACCAACCGGTTTACTAATTCATCATCTGAGAAGATTGTAGTTTCAACTGGATTGATGCTCAAATTCATCGGAGTTGATTTCATGGCTTGCTTGGCTAAATGTAAGAGATTCGGATAAAGTTGTCTGGAATACATCTCCTTTGTCAGTTTTGGAATGACCTCCATTAAGAACTTGTGAGTGTATCCTTTTATCATCTCGTCCATGCTCCCTTGAAGATCATCCTTCATGAGCTTCTGTACATACTCCCTTTCAACTTGCATCTTGTCATTCTCATCATGAAGATACGTTATCGATCGCGAGGAAAGTCAACTATTCTATGGAGAATATCTTTCTTTCTGACTCGTTTGACAGCTTTAACGATTCGATTCTTAGATTGAGAGATCCAAGATGGAGTTGGCTTCTTTACTGATCTGGATGATGATTTGGTTGATTTCTTTGATGGTGGTGGTGAAGAGTGAGAAGAAGAATCTGATGATGATGAGATGTGAGGAGACTCTGGATCCTTTGGAGGTTCAGAGGTTTTCTCCTTTGAGCGAGCAGGACTGTCTAGCAGAAACTTATCATAATCAGTGTCATCTCCAGACTTATCTTTCTCTTCAGTCTTTTCTGTCTCAGTCTTTTCTTTGTCACCCTCATCTTTCTCGGACTTTTCTTTAACAGGTTCCTCAAATTCATGCTCAATAGTTTCTTCCACGGGCTTTTGTTGTTGCTCCAAAGTGGTGGCACCAGATCCCTTATCGGGTTGATTAACCGCATCAGGACCTGGTGAAGGTTGAGCTGCACCACTTGACCCTCCGGGGCCACCCATTTGTTCTTTTGCAAATTCTTTTGCCACGTGTTGGAGTCTAAGGAATTTGAACTTCTTCCTGTATGAAGTATCCAATTGCTCTTCATCTTCATCTGAGCTTTCTTCATAAGGCACAAGTACAGGAGTCTTCCCTTTGTCAGCTGGTGGACTTGGAGGTTTAGCTGCTGAAGGAGGTGTTTCGGTTGCAGATTCAGAGTAGAAAGTCTCTTCATCTGATTCAGTAGCCTCCGAGTCCTCGTCCATTAGCTTTCTCTGCGGTTCAGGCTTAGATACGGGAATAGGAACAGCTTCCTTGGCGGGAACTGTCCCCTTTCGTGGAGGATTCCTCCTGGGAAACATCCTCTGACTCTCAGTGCTTGCTGCACTTCCAGCACTTCCTCTTCTGGTTCTCCTAGTAGGTGTTCCAGAAGGCTTTTCATCGAGATGACCAACTTTGCCTTCTCGTACTGCTACTTGATACCTTTTGTATGTTTCAAGCTTTTTGATTTCATTTGTCAGAAGGTGATCAGGCAGCACGGCACCCTGTTTCTTTGTTGACGATTCCTTGATTCTGACTGATAGGGTAGGCTCGGTCAACATATCGTGATTATTTGGGTCATTGAGCCTCTGTGGAATGTCGGGATGAAGTCCAAGTGCTCTCTGGATCAACAATTTCGTGTATCAGACATAGGGAATCTTTGAGCCAAGTTTCTTGTGAAATGACATCATGTCTTCCCATAGCAGATTCTTCAATTTCGATGTCCTTTTTGTTGATTAAAGAACAGAAGATTTGTAGTTCCATGAGCTTGGGATGCTCATAACCACTATCACGACCAGAGACCGATTTGGTAATGATGATGTAGAGGGTTCTCCACGGTTGAGGAATGTTCTTAAGCTCCACATGAGAATGCTTAGTAATAATTCCTGAAGCTTCATCATATCCAATATCCATCAGGAATTGCAGAACTGTCTCTTCAGTAGGTGTGGCATAGAAGTCGGTTGGCTCGATCTCAGGAATAAGAAGAACAGCCCGTAGATATGCTTGTGTGATGATGACTTGTTTGTGATTTATCGTCACTGTCACCGCACTTTGACCTTTGATCCTTTGCATTGAATTCCAGAATTGTTGTATGTAGATCTCCGGTACTGTAGCAGAGTGTGAAAGCATGTTCTGGTACGGATGATTCCTTAGAATATCCACAACGATCAAGCAAGAAGATTCTGAGCATGTGAGGGTTTCAAAGTCAACTCTGAGATTGTTCTTTACAATCTTTCTTGGATAGTCATTAGGGAAGATATCAGTAATTGTGAGAACTTCTGGTGCATCCACATTCATTTGAGCAGCCATGTCGTGATCTGAAATAACATTAGCCAAAAGAACCAACATATTGAAAGACATAATGTTAGTCAACAGAAGGTTTTTATTGTCTAATTATTGAATGTACAGTGTTAATGATTGTTACGAGTCCTAAGTCACTTGTTTGTCCAATAGTCCAATGACGTCGTGAAACGTTTCGTGAGTTAGTTAACTTTAAGTATTAAAGTTTATGTTATCACTTATAGTTCACAACATATCAAACGTTTAATTTTATTAGTAACATTATTGGATTCGTGACGTTATGATTAATTTATTTACAGGTTTGCACGCGTAACAATTTAAAATGAAGGTTTGATCAAGGCTTATGCGTAGGAATAGTAGCTTATGCGTAAACAAGATAAGTATACGCGTAGATGTAAGCTTACGCGTAGGATCCTGACTTACGCGTAAGAAATATTACGCGTAGGAACAGGAGAACCTTATGCGTAAAACTTAAGCGTAGGTGTATATAAACCTTACGCGTAAGGATTACTCGTAATAGTAAACCTTATGCGTAGAGTCACTGTTTACGCATATCCTTCACAGGATACGCGTAGTCCCATTGTAGACCCTTACGCGTAACAGTTACGCGTAAAATTTCTCTTACGCATAATTTTCTACGCGTAAGGTGATCCTTATGCGTAGAATAACAAACACCTTGATTCTGAGTTTTATGCTTAGCAAGCCTGAAATAAAATCATCATAACATCAATCTTAACACATATATTCATTCTAAAAAACAAATCATGGCATGAAAGCTTGTTAAACATTTACGCGTAGAAAGTCATATGCATAGGTCAAAACCCTAGAGTTTAAGAATTACGCGTATGATTTCTAACCATAGGATTTGCACCAAACGTTTTCTGGTAGGTCTTAGGTGTTGTGATAGTCTAATAACCAAGTTTTAACACCTATTCTCGATGAATCAAAAATACCCAACCTTAAGAACATTAAACCCTAAATTCCAATTTTTATTCAATTAGAGTTTCTGGGTTGTTATAGGGCCTGGAAATCTTTAATTCAACACAATATGAACATCACACAATAACCTTTTTGACCAAAACCATTTACATTTTAAAATACCCAAATCTACGCATAAACCCTAATTTTCAAAATCACTCAATTCGAGTTTCTAGGTTCGTTTTGAGGATAGAAAAAATATCATTGATGTTATTAAAACATTTTGACACTATCTTTTTAACCACAAACACATAAACAAGATTATGTGTTCATACGCATACGCGTAGAACACAAAATCAACCATAGTTTAAAATCTAACCGTTAATTTTCAAAACGATTTAAAACCATTGTTTGTAATCTTGTTAGGAACACAAAGACACTTACAAATTGAAGATCTGAAACACGGATTTCTTGAACGTTTTTTAAGCGTAGGATGAGATGGGTTTTAGCAATAAATGTGAAGAGTTAAGTTAGGTGGGATTTTTTATTGAAAAATACTTTCAGGTTTTGACAATTTTAGTCCCTCCACCTTTTCCATTTACATCCAAAGCCATTTAAGTTCCGTTTTGGTTATCAAACAAAGATTTTAAAAAAGAAACTTTGACGACACTCCCCCTGGACTTAAGAAAATAATGAAAGGTTATAAATTTTAGTCCGAGGAGAGTCAGTTGAACCAGAAAAGTTTACCACCATTGATACAAGAAACAACCAGAATAGAGTAACATGCAAGTACACGGATGTTTTTGAAACAGTTAAGAATTCATTTTCTCCCCCTCAACACTTGATCGGAAAAAAAATACTGAATTTTGAAAGATTATAGTGTTGACGGAAGAAATGTACTTGCAATGTTGAAAGAAAATAGATAGAAGAATATTTTTGTTGTTTTATCAGATTTTTATATTTTTGTATTTTGTTTTTGAAAAATATTTACAAAAGAGATTTTGGTGTTTGACAGGTTTTTAAGATTGTTTTAGGAGTTCATCAAATTCCTCTTGAGTCAAACACCTCATACCAATCCGGTGGACCAAATCATTAAACCTAGCGGGAGGCAAGACTTTGGTGAGAAGGTCTGCCAATTGGTATTCTGTACCAACAAAATATAATTCAACAGTACCCTGTTCCACGTGATCCTTGATGAAATGATATCGAAGATCGATGTGCTTTGATTTCAAGTTTTGAACTGAGTTGCACGAGATCGCAATGGCACTCCGATTGTCGCAGTACATCGGGATTCTGTCAAATACGTAACCATAGTCTTTGAGTTGTGTTCTCATCCAAATGACTTGAGCACAACACGCCGACATGGCTACATATTATGCTTCGGTTGAGGACAGCGATGTACAATCCTGCTTCTTCGATTGCCATGACACCAGTTTATCACCAAGAAATTGTAAAGCTCCTGAAGTACTTTTCCGTGAGTCTAAGCATCTGCGTGGTCGCGTCTGAAAAGCGATTAGTGCAAAACCAGAATCCTTCGGATACCAGATTCCCAAATTAATGGTTCCCTTGATGTATCGGAGGATTCTTTTAGCCTCAGAGAGGTGAGTTTCAGTTGGTCACGACTGATAACGAGAGCAAAGATATACGGCAAAGACAATATCAGGTCTGCTAGTTGTTAGATACATGAGAGACCCAATAATACTACGGTATTTTGTAGGGTCCACCAATTTCCCATGTAAATCAGCGTCTAGCTTCTTGGTATGAGCCATTGGTGTGGCATAGGTGTCATAGGTTTGCATTCCAAATTTGTGTAGTAATTCAAGGGCATATTTGGAATGACTCAAGAAAATTACACGGGGTGATTGATGAACTTGTAGTCCTAGAAAGAACGTAAGTTCACCCATCATGGACATTTCAAAATGTTTCTTCATTAGTTTTGCAAAAGCGATTGAGTACTTTTTATGAGTTGACCCAAAAATGATGTCATCCACATAAATTTGAACAATTAAAATATG
Source organism: Chrysanthemum makinoi (assembly GCA_910596185.1). Taxonomy (NCBI): domain Eukaryota; kingdom Viridiplantae; phylum Streptophyta; class Magnoliopsida; order Asterales; family Asteraceae; genus Chrysanthemum; species Chrysanthemum makinoi. The sequence continues at coordinate 185,030,732 of OU343223.1, forward strand.
TTCCCCGTGATATTGTATGAAAAGAGTTGGGTCGACCGAACCTTTGGTAAAGTTATTGGTAATGAGGAAAGATGATAGCTTATCATACCATGCCCGAGGGGCTTGTTTGAGACCGTAGAGAGCTTTCTTCAGTTTATAGACATGATTAGGGAACTCTGGATCAATGAATCCTTCTGGCTGACTGACATAAACCGTTTCTTTCAGTTGTCCATTGAGAAAAGCAGTTTTGACATCCATCTGAAAGACCGTGATGTTCATGTGAGCCGCAAATGCCAGAAAAACGAGCAACCGGAGCAAAAGATTCTTCAAAGTCAATACCCTCTTCCTAACGATAACCCTTAGCCACCAGACGTGACTTGTTTCTGATAACGTTTCCTTCAGCATCAATTTGTTTTCCAAATCCATTTTAGACCAATGACAAAGACCCCTGTTGGTCTTTCAACCAGTTCCCATACTTCAAGACGTTTAAATTGGTTGAGTTCTTCCTGCATGGATTCAATCCAGTTGTCCTTTGTCATTACGTCTTTGATGTTTTTAGGTTCAGATTGGCAAGCAGTGAGTGCATAAATGCAATGTTCACCGTCTATGTGAAGACGTTGTCTCGTAACGACTGGTTGATTCGGATTGCCAATAATATTTTCGAGAGGATGGTCTTTTGTCCATCTATGTGTGGAGGGTTGATGTTGGTATACATTGTGCAGATTTTGAGGATTCAAATGGCTTGTTGAAGATTCTGCGACATCAGTGCAGCGATCTCATTAGCAAACTGGTTGAAGAACGCATTTGGATCAAAATCTGCAGGTGGGGGTACTTCATTCGAAACATCATCAGCCGGTTCATCATTGTTGGAAGCGGTTTGTTCAACTGTTGTGTTGGAGTCAACTGGTGGTGCTTCTTCAACCGTAGTTGTTGTAGCAGGTGTATCGGGTATAAGAGTATTATCAGGGTTGAGCGGAAACAGGCGGATACACACTGAGCACGTTCATCAATTTTGTCACTGAACAGCGGAGCAAATAACCTTTCCATTTGTTGACGAGTAAGCTGGGGGCTTTGTTCAGCTGATGATGGGGTTTGGGGGAAGTTTAAGCGGTTGTGTCCGGGTTCCAAGCTGTTATACTCAGAAGCCATAGTGAAGAAGTTTTAGAATCAGCTTCCCCCCAAACTAACAACTGTCTTTAGCAGATTTGAAACTTTGATGAAGTCTACATTTCCTCTAACTTTTGAAGGTTTCAGTATGCAGCGGAATTTGTAGATGAGCAGTAAACCATACAAAGAAAATCTGACTAATTGCGGAAGATCCGTTCGAGGGTAACATGCTAGAAATAAACAAGATCTTCTCACGTATTTGGGTAACTTCACACAAGATCACCCGTGAAATTGAGACGATAATACCAAAGTGAGACGTTTGAGCCACATATCGTCTTATTTCTTCCCCCTAATTAAAGGAATTCAAGAAGGCATTGGGTTTTCGCAAAGAAGCATGTAGAAGAACAAGGAAGCAATGACCACCTACACACTCTCTCCCCCTCGATGTTTTCAATGATTCAGAATCATACACCACGTGTGTTGATGATGAATTGGAGACAGCGAAACCATGTATAAGGAGACAGCGAAACCATGTATGTCCAATTGATCGAACAAGTGTGAAGTACCAAAAATATTTCGAGAGAGTCAACTGCTGATAAAACATCTCAGTTCATTATGTTGATCATCAGCTGTGTCATTGTTGTTGGAAGCAGTTTGATCTTCTGTTATAGAAGATTTGGTTGTTGTTGTAGATTCAAGTGTATCTGAAATTAGAGTATTATCGGTTGTGCAGCGGAAACATTCGATACATCTGAAGCACGACTTTTGGCAGAATCTTTAACCAAAGGAGCAAGCAATGTTTCCAATTCATGACGATTAAGTACAATGGTGGAACAACTGATGGATCATGATATTTTTAACGGTGAGAAACGGGTCCTACGCTGTTTTGAAGTAGGAGCCATGGCTGTTGTACCTGCATAGAAAAATGGAAGGGGGGGCAAGAAAGAAGAAACATGGATCCCTAAGTGTAACTGGGTTCCAGATGTTAGAGGCATAAAGATGTAGTGTCAATTATATTCTTGACACCTGAACATGCTATTTTGATGATTTCCTTTCCTGCCTCAGGGATGGATGTAGAGGGTTTCACACTTGTTATGGTGCAACTACTTAATATCTTGCCTGTAGGAATCCACCTAAGACCAATAATGTTGAAAACTCTACCCGTTGGAATCCATCTAAGGTAAGATCTAGGGGATGTTGAAACTTCTTTTGGGAAGAGTCTGTGTCCTATATTGATCCACCTAGTAGGTTTCTGAAATTTTACGTTTAGAGCAACGGGTTTATTTCTAACTATTTGTTGAGTAAACTTAGGTTTTGGCTTGCTATTACATGCAGTGTTATGCAACACACTAGAAGGCATCACACTAGGTCGTGAACCTAAGATTCCATCCTTTTGGAGTAGTGCCCTTTTCCTAGCTTTTTCTAGATCACAGTTCTTGTACGCGTCATTTGAATCATATGAATCTTTACTTTTAATGCTCAGTTTAGACACAGTGTTTGAACTAGTCCTATATTGGCCAGGAGCAGCCACTTGTTGAGATATAACAGAAACAGGTATAACATAAACAAGATTAATAGAGACAGAAGCATTATTCATTGGCCCGGAATGTGGAGTGACTGGTTTTGACAAATGATTATTCTCAACAACTTGGGAGGCAAACCGTGGTTTTGAAGATTTTGAACGTTCAGATTTAAAAGCAGTTGGTTGTCTAGCAACTGATTGGTTTCGGATTGGTTGTAGAGACGATTTCCCCAAGATTGTTGGTTTTGCAAAATTGGTATCCACACTCTTGTCAGTTAATCTTCTCAGTTTGTTTTGTAAAGCAACATGTGCAAGCCCCTTTGCTTGAATTTGAGCCTTTAAATGCTCATTTTCTTTTACTAATGTATCCACACGATTACTTTGTTCATTTGAATACTGACCATTGTGTTCGAAGAAAAGATATTTGTTTTGTAGTTTAAGTTCAAGAGAGATGAAATGTGCCTTTAGTTTTGAAAAATCTTTATGAAACTGAGCAATGGTCTTTTTGAGAAGAATGATTTGAGATTCAAGAGTTTGATTTGACGTTTCAGTTGAATTGTTAACAAGTAAGGGCTCAGACATGAGATAGTTGTCTGGACATTGTGCAACACGCTGGTCAACCTCTCCTTCATTACTAAATTCAGGTTGCTCAGTATGTTGTGTCGCATTTGCGGTCAGAATATGATCAACAGTAGATTGTACCTCGACCATCACGTTCTGTGTCGTGTCATAGGTGGGTAATATATCTTCCTCAACCATTTGTTCTTCGTCACAGTTGGGCTCGGTGTCGTAGTTAAGTATGATATCTTCTCCAGGTCTGCTGCTGTCATCCTGCTTTTCCAATGCTACAACCTCATTGTCCGCATTACCGACAGTTGCAGTAATCATAACATTCTCAACGTCCATTTGAGCATTCCTTTCATGTACATCAACTCTTTCACCTTGCACGACTGCGGGATATCGGGAATTTGATGATGTCTGACGCTTCAATGCCAGAGCCAGAGCCATGTATCCTTCTTTCAATGCCACAAATGGATCTTTATGTTCGAATCCATTTCATGCTCTGCAGAAGAATCAAAGAGAAGAAGGTGCAAAGTCGATATAGCACACAGAAGGTCGATATAGTGAATTGCAATTTCCCTCCAAAAATAATTTTGAAAAATTTTGACTCTCAAAAAATTTGAAATTCACTATAAAATTCAATTCTAAGGTTGTAAGAAAAATTTGAGATATGACAATTTTGACGCCAAATTTTACCCGAAAATTTTGAATTTAGGCCAAAAAATTTGAATTTTTGACCAAAATTTTCACAGTTAAACCAAAATTTGAATCTCGCATAAAAATTGAACGTTTGTTGATGAAGTGTCCTTAGGCGTAGAAATCACAATAAACCAAGTAGCACTTATGCGTAAAAAACACCAAACTTACGCGTAACAATCAAGAGTTACGCGTAGGTATAGCTTACGCGTAAGTAGGGAAGAGACACTAAAGTTATGCGTAGACACAAAGTTAGGCGTAGAAACTTAGGCGTAGGATTACCTTATGCGTAAGACTAGGCTTATGCGTAAGATAAATCTTATGCGTAGGATTTTCTACGCGTAAGCTTTATGCTTATGCGTAATTTTAGGGTTTTATCCCAAGTGATCTTTTACACTATCACAGTGCAAAAGATATCCAAAGTCGACGTATTTTCAGGCTTATCCAAGCAAGAAAACACGGAGTAAACCACGAAACTGAAGATCAAACCAAGGATAAAGTTACGCGTAGAATTAGGGTTTTGATACGCGTAGTTCTACTCGTAAAATGACTTTTGCCCAAAGATGTTTCTAAACCAGATTTTTGTGATGAAATAGCTTCAATATCACCAAAATAACACAAAAGTGTGAAACTTGATGATCCAAAGCTTCTAAAACAGTTACGCGTAGGTTTACACCCTCGTTCAAAAACTAGTTGAAAAACAATGATCCACGCATAAAGTTCGAAACTTTTTGCCAAAAACAGTAAGTTTAACACCTTATAACATTGAAAGTACAAGAATCTTGGAATAAAAAGTGTAAAAAATGCGTTTTTAAGCAAGCCAAAGTTATGGAACCGTAAGTTAAGCGTGAGACCAAAACTCACTTCAAACAATACGTTCACCCAACTATTAGGCGATTGATACCACTGTTAGGTCACTAGATTTACAACACAAGCTTAATAGAAAGAGATAGAGGCGATTGAACAAGCAATCAAACACAAACACACGATATAAAGACACGGTTATGCGTAGAGTGTAGTGAAAGAAATAACTTGAACAACCAACCTTCAAATGAAGGTTTACAATAGTATTTATAGGAGGGAAGCTAGGGCAACACTCCTAGTCCCTTCCTTTCTCCTATGGGCTTGGGCCTAAGCTCATGGGCCTTCTACATAAGCTTAAGGCTAATTCCACGTAAGCAGTACTTTCAGAGCAGTACTTTAAGATAAACTCTAAGCGGTACTTTTCATCCTTTTCTTCATAATGGCAAAAACATCAAAAAGCATTGTATAGCCTCCCCTTAAACAACGCATGGGACTAACTAACTAACTAATAAGTCCTCCCCTTAATTATAGCTTAATAGTTAATCATACCAATACTCACGACCAAATGATTGAATCTTAAATGATTGAATCTTGAAACATCAAATCCCTTTGTGATTAGGTCAACTACATTATCATCTGTATAGACCTTGACAACATTAATGAGCCTATGCTCATAACAATCTCGAATAAAGTGATGCCTAATCTGAATGTGCTTGGTCTTGGAATGATAAACAGGATTCTTCACAATGCAAATTGTACTCTCATTGTCAATGTAGATAGGAGTATTCTTAAAATTGAATCCATAATCCAAGAGTTGATTCTGCATCCACAGTACTTGTCCACAACAGCTTGCAGCAGAAACATATTCTACTTCAGTGGATGATGTTGCTGCAATGGTTTGTTTCTTACATTGCCATGAAACTAATCTTCTACCAAGATATTGGCATCCTCCAGTGGTTGATCTTCTATCATAATTATCACCTGCATAATCACTGTCTGAAAAAGCTTCCAAGTGAAAAGGTGAATCCTTAGGATACCACAACCCTAACTTAGGTTGTTGTTTTAGATAACTAAAAATCCTCTTGACTGCATTCATATGAGAGACCTTGGGTGAGACTTGATATCTTGCACATAAACAGACAGCAAACATGATATCAGGTCTAGATGCAGTTAAGTACATAAGACAACCAATCATTGATCTATAAAGCTTGACATCCACAGCTTGTCCATCTTCATCCTTTCCTAATGAGGTGATAGCTTTAATGGGTGTGGTGACCGGCTTGATAGTACTGAAGTTAAACTTCTTAAGAATGTCAGTGACATACTTATCTTGACTAATAAAGATTCCAGTACTTGATTGTTTAACTTGAAGCCCCAAAAAGAAAGTTAATTCACCCATGGAACTCATTTGAAATTCTTGTTGCATGAGCCGCTCAAATTCTTTCACCATTGATTGTTTTGTAGCTCCAAAGATAATATCATCTACATATACTTGAACAAGCATTATGTCCTTTTTGTCTCTCTTGATAAACAAAGTCTTATCAATTGCTCCTCTCCTGTAACCATGTTGCAATAAGAAAGTGGAGTCTTTCATACCAAGCTCTAGGTGCTTGATGAAGGCCATACAGATCCTTAACAACTTTGTAGACTTTGTTTGGATGTGCAGGATCCTCAAAACCAGTAGGTTGTTTTACATAGACTTCCTCTGTAATTTTGCCGTAAAGAAAGGCACTTTTGACATCCATTTGATAAACAGGAAAGCCCATATAAGATGCAAAAGCAAGAAATAATCTGAAGGCTTCAATTCTTGCTACAGGAGCAAACACTTCATCATAGTCCACTCCTTGTTCTTTTCTATATCCTTGTGCAACCAATCTTGCTTTGTTTTTGATGACTCTTTCATCTCTCTTAACTCTGAAAACCCATCTTGTACTGATGACTTTCTTTCCATCTGGTAAATCACATAGTACCCAAACGTCTTGAAGTTTGAATTGAATAAGTTCTTCTTGCATGGCTTCAACCTAACTCTCTTTAGTTAATGCTTGAGCTACAGTCTTGGGTTCTTCTTGAGAGATAAAGCAAGTGAATAAACATGTTTGTTGATCCTTATGATTCAGCCTGTTTTGTTTATACACAAAGCTAAGTAAAGCATTATGTGGCTTAGAGAAACCTTTAGCTTTGGTTCTTGTGAGCACCCCTGATGTAGAAGGTCTAATGATTTGACCAGCAGGATGATCTTTATGAACTCTTAATGTAGGAGTTTGTGGAACTTCAAGATCATCACCCAAATTTGTGAAATCAGCTTCTTCATTGGAATTTGAGAAAATACCTTCATCATCTAATTCATCATCAGTGTCTTCTAATCCAGGCATGTTAGGATCATTCAAATCATCAGAAGTACTGTCAATTGGTGCAGCAGTACTTTGATCCAAAGTACTGTGATCTAAAGTACTGTGAGAGTAATCTGTAGACTTACCCTTTTTCTTTGCTTCTTCATAAGCTCTTCTTTGATCATCCTCATAAGATTGTGCTATTGTTTCTTGAAAAAGCATCCTATTAAGCTCATCTTGGAGAGCTTGATCTTCATCAGACAATGTGGATTTTGGTTCATCAGTACTTTTCTCTTTCTCAATAGATATAGGTTCTTCATCAGGAACAACATCAGGTCTAATATTGACTCCATGAACAATGTACTGTAAATCTTCTTCTTTGTGAACAACTTGATTTTCTTCTCTGACAGGAACATAGTTCATAGAAGGAGTCAAAACATCAAGATCAAACATCCAATCAGGACCTTTACCCTTTTGATTTTCTTGATCTTCTAAAAATTCAACATGAAGACAATCTTGAACCTTTTTGGTAACCTTGTTGTACACTCTAAATCCTTTGCTATTGGTACAGTAACCCAATAAGTATCCTTCATCTGACTTGCCATCAAATTTTCCCTGAGTGTCGATAGTATTGAGAATAGTCAGAGGACAGCCAAAAGGTTTCATAAAATGAATGTTGGGTTTGTTACCCATAAGCAACTCATAAGGTGTCTTCATCTGAGGTTTAGTGACTGATACTCTATTTAACACATAACAAGCAGTACTTACAGCTTCAGCCCAAAATTGAATAGGTAATAAAGAATCTGCAAGCATTGTTCTGGCTGCTTCTATCAATGTTCTGTTCTTCCTCTCTGCAACACCATTTTGCTGTGGAGTTCTAGCAATGCTAAACTCCCTCTTAATCCCTTTCTTGGCACAAAATTCATCCATAAACTTGTTTTTGAATTCAGTCCCATTATCACATCTAATACGTCTTACTTTGAGTCTCAATTGATTTTCAAGGGCTATTATAAGATCATGAATAACATCAAAGGTTTCATCTTTAAATCCCAAGAAAAAGACCCAACTAAATCTACTACAATCATTTGTTACAACTAAGCAGTACTTCTTCTTGTTTAAGCTTGCAACAGAAACAGGTCCAAACAGATCCATGTGCAACAACTCTAAAGGTTCTCTAATAGTTCTTTCCTCAATCTTCTTGCATGAAGCTTTGTGTTGTTTACCCTTCTTGCATGCCAAACATGAATGATCATTCTTGTATGTTTTGGAAGGTAAACCTCTAACTAAATTGCATTTAACCAACTTGTTGATATTCTTGAAATTTACATGACCTAATCTTCTATGCCATAGATGTGCTTCTTCAAGTGTTGCTTTTGCTACTAAACATGTTGCTCTTTTAGTAGAGTTAAGATTTTTTAAATCGAGACTGTACACATCATTGGTTCTTGGTACTCTCAGTGTTACCAAGTTATCATCAACAAGCTTGAACTCAGGGGAAAGAATAAGACATTCTGTGTCAGTGAATAACACAGGGTGCTTCTTGTCACAGATCTGAGATACTGACAAAAGGTTGAACTTGAGCTCCTTTACATAACGAACATTCTCAAAGTCTATGCTTCCTGCCTTGATGGTTCCTTTTCCAGTAATTCTACCTCCACTAGGATCATTCCCAAATGCAACTCTTCCTCCAAAATATGATCTAAAATCTGACAGAATCTCTTTGTCTCCTGTCATGCTTCCAGAGCAACCACTATCAACAATTAAATGATCTTTAAGCTCCTCTTCTGGGTTGCCCTACACAAAGATGAAAGAGTTAGTTTCTTTTAGGAACCCAAGCCATTACTGACTTGTGTTCCCCTTGTGGAGTGACATACTTAAATTCTTTAAGTATGTAATCTCCACTGTTTTTGAAAACATGATCAAGTATTTTCTTTTGTTCCAAAACTTGTGGTGGTTTTTCAACAAAACTCTCATTTTCATCAAAATTCTCTTTATCTTTTTCAACAAAATTCTCTTTTGACCCTTACTTGCTGAAAGTACTGTTTGTTCCCCATCAGTACTTTCTTTCTTAACCCAGTTGGTTTTAACTTTTTGTGTAGATTTCTTTGATCTAGGTACTCTATTTGAGGTGTAACGCCTTCTAGGTTGATAGTAATTGGATCTCCTAGGGCTTCCATTCCAAAAAGGGCTAGCAGTACCTTGATTGGGTGAAAACCTAGCAGTATTTTGAAAAGGTACTGCTTGAGAAACTTTTGATTTACTAGTACCTTGAAAAGTGTTACTTGAGGGTACTGGTGGTTTGGAAAAAGGTCTTTTCTGGTGAGGGTACTTATAGTCTTTTGAGAAATTGCTATGGTTTACCCTATGTGAATGATTCCAAACTGGTTTATTCTCCCTTGGCTTATGGTTGGTAGATGTGGTCTTTGGGAATTTTCTTAAATATTCTGAGTGAAAGTCACAGTCCTTAATCAAATGATCAGGACTATAACAAACAAAACATAATTTTTGACCCGTAATCCCAAAATTTCTTTCTTTAGTTCTATGACCAAAACTATCCTGACTTTTTGGTGAATGACCAAAACTATCCCAAAATGATTTAGCAGTACTTTGAGATGAAGGTACTGCTGAACTCTTAACATTATCATCCTTAGGTTTCTCAACTGTTTCTTTTGGGGATTCAGAACTAGATGGACCTGAATTAGATTTACCAGTAAGCTTTTTCCTAAACTCTAAATTGTCTACTCCAAAACAAGAAACATCTGTCCTAAGTGGTTGAAAATTACCAGTGGGTGGAGGAACTGCATTATAACCCTTGTATTTCTTAAATTCAGGAGGTGTTTGACTAATTGAATCCTCATTACTAGATGTGTTTTCTTCTGAGCTAATGAGTTCATCATCACTAGTTGTTATCTCATCTGAATCAATTTGTTCCTTATCACTAGGTGGGTTCTCTTCTGTATTGCTAAAATCCATACCAAAACCTAGGCCAGTTTTAATACGTGCTCTTTTCTGTTTTTCAACAAAACTAACATGTGAAAGGCCAAATTCTTTCCAACTAGCAAATTTCTCTAACAATTCATCCCTTTCTTTAGTCATCTTTTCAAGTTCAGAAACCTTACATCCTAACTTCCATTCACTCAATTTTAATTGATAATCTTATTGCTCATATTTTTCTGCCCAAGCCATTTCATTATTTTCACGAGTGATTATTTTGGCTTCCATTGACTCTAAAGTTATTTGATAACCAGCTACCTCAGACCTAGCCCTTCTACAATTATCTCTTTCAGTTACATAATCTTTAAGCACTTTTTGGTAAAAATCATTACACTTAGAACATACCTCAAAGATAGTAGGTGAACTTGGTGAAGTAGCTACCATAGCGAGCAGAACAGGTTCTTCTTCACTTTCCATGCTCCAATCGAAGCTTCCAAGGCCATCTCTTGATTCTAAAGCAGCAAATCCTGGTTCCTCATCAAAAGCTGTGCTCCAATCAAATTCTTCCACTGCGACCATAGAGTAGGTTACTGGTTCATCATCAAATTCAGCACTCCAGTCAACCTCTGATAGATTTTCTTGAGCAACCAAAGCTTTTGGTTTTGGTTTAGTAATAGGAACTTCTCTTATTTCAAGCTTGGGTTTCTCAATCATCCTATTTGCCTGATATTTAGCAAACTTGCATTCTCTTGCAAAGTGTCCAGTTCTTTGACAATTAAAGCATTCAATCTTGGACTTGTCAAATGTTATACCCTGTTTGGGTTTGAAGTCAATGCCTCTTCCTGTTTTCTTCATGAACTTCTTGATCCTTGCAGTGATCATGGCAACTTGCCATCTTATGTCAATTTCTTCTAGGTCATCCTCTTCAATTTGCATCAAATATTCTTCATAAGTAACAAGTAAGGTGGCTTGCTGAGCAATGAAGGAACATATAACATCATCAGAGTTGATGGTGTTTGATGGTGATGAGGTGGTGGTAGTCATGGTTGTGCAAATATTCTGTTTATCACCAACAATACTTTGAACAGGATAAGCAGTACTTTTAGTAGAAGTACTGCCTCTCTTTTCAGAAGACACAAAAGTAATGCTGTGAGATTTTGAACTTGTTTGACCATTCATCTCATGCTCATACACCTTTAAATTATTGTATAGATCATCAAAGTCCATAGTATCCAAACCAGATTGTCCTCTAATCATAGTAGCAACCACATGCCATACGGATGGCAAACTTCTTAAGAACTTCAAATTAGCATCTTCAACAGATACCTTTGCTTCATATAACTCTAGCATACTAAGGAGATTTTGGAATCTGTCATAGGCAGCATCAAGACCTTCTCTTTAACCAACAATGAATGTTTCAAATTGTTGCTTCAACAGATTTCTATGCATCTTCTTGGATGCATCATTACCTCCAAATCTTGTCTTGATAGCAGCCCATAGTTGTTTTGCATCCTTAGCATCATGAAACTTTAGCAGGTGACCATCAGGAATAGCAGACAGCAGTATGTTGAGAGCCTTCTCTTGATTTCTTTTTGTAGCTGCTGGCAAGGTAGGCTGAGGTGGTTTAGGTTGTCCGGGAACTTCTACAGGTTCTTCAAGAACGACATTACCATTGACAATCACATCCCATAGTGCATGGTCTATAATAGCAATGTACTGCCTCATCTTCATGCTCCAGAGATCATATTCTCCCTTCTTGATGATAGAAATTCTGAGTGAGGTGATGGATGGGAGTGGTGCAGCTTCAGTCGACATCTTTTAGGGTTTGTAGTTAAATCGGTTTTAAGGGTTTCTTCTTAATCAGAGTTTCCACACAAGCTCTGATACCACTTGTTGGATCAATATACTCTGACCAAACTAACTATGTAGCTTGTAATGGTTTAGCAACCTTGGATAAATCCTAAATTACTAACAATGAAACACTGATATTACTCTATTAAGTATGCGGAAACTACTTCAATAAAGCTAAGAAAAATAACTTTAAACTTCAACGATTATATTAAAACTTTGAACCTGCTTGTTATACAGATTCACTAACAACCCTAATAACTCTAATATCGTACTTGCATGTAAGTCGTATCTCTAATATTCTCTAATGTTGCGTACCTCTAATGCCAATCTAGGGGTCCTTTTATAGGTATAAGGAGTACCCTAGTCGGTTTACAATTACAATCCTTGTACGACAAGTAATACTAATTCTAAACTAAGAATATTTTAGAATTACATAGCTTTCCATAAAAGATATAGCAGTCCTTTAACTTTGCAGTACTTTGACGCGAGCAGTACTTTGACTTTCATTAAGCAGTACTTTGACTTTCTTCAGCACTTTGACTTTATTGTTACTTTGTCTTTTATATCCCAACACATATATCATATCGATTACAAGTGTACTGGAAATACACTTGTCGGGCCTTTATTTATCATGCTTCTAGATGCATGCACACTGTCGTAGTTTCGGTTGCATGAACTTGGTACTAACGTAATAGACTTTTATTACATATAGTATCATTCACGGAGATGCTATATGTACAACTGTGGTCCAACTTGATTACTTTAACTTAAACCTATGAACTCACCAACCTTTTTGTTGACATTTTAACATGTTTTTCTCAGGTTTACTTCTTGGCGTGGGCATTGGCAAAGGAATTCGTTGAAGACTGGCATCCGAAGTGTTTCCAAGCATATCTAATACAACTTTTAATGGGACAACATATATTTTTATGTGCTTTACTTTCGCACTTTGAAACAATATTGTAAAACTATTTCTTAAATTAATCTATATTTTGAAATGGAATAAAGTTTCCATTCTTTATTACCTTGTGTTGTGAATATTGATTTAGTAGCATCCCATGACTCGAACGCTTCCGCTGTGAAAATTTTGGGGGTTGTTACAGAAACTTATTCACATCATGGAACTCTGCTAAAACTGCTCCAATTCTGACCCAAAATTAATTCAATGATCAGTAACACTAGCAGACATCAATGAGACGTGATAAAAAAAAAGACATAGAAGCTAATTCAGTCACTTGAGGAGACATATTCATACTACACTCCTTCCCAGACATCTATTTGCAGGCTTGCTTGTTGTGCTCCCCTCAGAATCGCCTTCTTTCCATTAACCCAAAACTCTATTTTCATACTATGAAAGTTCCATTGAATATCCCCCAATGTTGATAAGCATTGAACCCCTAAAACCATCTCACGCCCACCCAATGGCAACAACATTACATTTGACTCAAACTCAGTCCCTTGCAAAGACCACTTAAATTCCTTACACTCAAATGAACTCAACATCTTATTTCCACCAGGAAACATCGACTTTCAAAGGGCATGTTTTCTTAATGTTGCATCCTAACCTTTTGGCACAGTTAACATCTACAAAATTGTGTGTGCTTCCTGAGTCAGCACGAATATGAATGCTTTGTTTACCTACCTTTCCCTTAACCCTCATAGTCTGAAATGTGGTTATTCCTGGTAAAGAATTCAAAAAGTGTAAGGCTGCACTCTATCCTCTCCCATGTATACCCCTCTTCCTGTTCATTCTTACATTCCTGTTCTCCCAAACATTCCTATTCAGCTAAAAATTCTATTGAAAACATTTGTCCAGAGCATTTTTGGCTAGGAGTATACTTTTTATCACAATAAAAACATAAATTCTTTGATCATTCTCCTCACACTCCTTCCTAGATAGTTGTCTTCTAGTTTGCTCACTATTAGTGGTAACAGGTTTATTGTGAGGTGTAACAGGCAAAGCTAAAGTGGTTGATGGTTTATAATATGATGAACTTCTCTGATTTACCACATTAATAAGAGAAGTTGAAGACTTGGGAGTAGCTAGTATAGGAGTATACCTCTTGTTGGCAGTTGCCTTAGTAGCTTCTTGCATCCTAGCTAAATGGTATGCATCATACAATGTCTTGGGTTTGAACATCTTTACCATCAACCCAATCTCAAACTACAATCGACCCACAAAAAAACTGATGGCATATTTTCACTTAATTCCACTCTACTCAACAACATTTCAAACTTATCTTGATAATCAGCCAATGTTCCTTCTTGTTTCAAGTTCTTTAACTCCTCCATTGGATCTTCATAGCAAGTTCTAAACCTCTTAAGAATTGCCTCTTCATAAAGTGACCAATCAACTACTTCCCCATGTGTCTTTACAAAATGCCTATGCAATGCCAAAGCCTTGTCATATATATGGATTGACAACAATTTCACCTTCTGATCCTCCTCAATTTCATCAATTTCGAAGAGTTGTTGGCATCTAAACAACCATCCCTTGACATCATCTCGAGAAAACTTTGGAAACTCTACTTTCCCATTCTTGAAAAGTGAATTGGCCTACTTGAACCTTACTCATTCTTGAAATATCATCATAACCAGTTACAAGAGTCTGCAATGACTGATTCATCTGAGCCATGGATTCTTGAAACACATTGAGTGAAGCAGTAATCATTTCATTCACCAAATTCCTCATTCCTTCACCCATATCGTTAGTACTTGAAGAAGAGCTAACATTCCTGGTTGCAGCCACCATTTTTGACTGTTTGACCAGCACAAGTGACAGTTAAACCAAGAACTCAATCATACAAAAGTGATTACACAATGACTACACAATCACCTGTGCACTAAACGGTTACAGCATTCCAAGAATGAAGTAACTATAATCCTTCAAGCACAGTGTAACCTACAAGATGAATGAATTGATCAGCTGACAGTTAAGTTCGTTATAACAACCAAAACGAATTTGTAACCATCCATATTTCAATTCCATAGATTAGCAGAATGAAAATCGAATCAAGAACCAGAACTCGTCAGAAAAAACAACATATCACCGGAAAATAATTGTTCTTGCCGGAAATAACAAAATTTGACCGGAAAATAACAGAATTTGCCAAGAAAGAGGCACTGGATACTAATTGATGTGGTATAGAATCTTGAGTAATAAGTATTAGTGGATGGATTATAGGTTAGTTGGCCCAAACCCGTTCGTGGGTTTGGGTCCATAAGATTTATCTATGGTTGTGTTATCTTGTACTCTATATAATGTCAACGAATAATAAAGGATGATCTACGGGGAATTATGTAGTCTAACATGGTATTATGAGCGGGTTAGATCCTAGACCCAGACGGCCACCTTGAGCCACCGCATCTATACCTCACCGTCCCAAATTCTCAGCCGTTAGTACAATTGTTTTCTCAATAGTGTATTTGATGTTGCTACGTATCTTTTCTCAGCCTTAATTTCTTATATCACATGCATACTATGTCTCCTATATACGCGTTTTTAATTTGTTTTTGCTTAGCCGCCATTATTGACATCAAACATGGCATCAATTTTCTTTTCCATTGTCTTTTCCCTTTTGTTTTCCCACGTTAAAAAAAAAGGGGAAAAAACAAATGTTTTTTTTTTACTGGTAGGATACTTTGGTTTATCCTGGTCCGGGATACTTTGGTTTATCCCGTATGAAACAAAATTGATGATACTTTGGGTTATCCGCAAAAAAAGATACTTTGGGTTATCCCATATTAAAAAATAAAAATAAATAAATAAATAAAAATATATACTTTGGTTTCTCCAAGTTTATTGGTTCGTCTGTCTCCGCTTGCTGTCAGATATCATCAACAATTTATTATGATTTTAGCGTTTTTAGTTTTTTAATATAATCCGAGCTTTCACGATTTTGCCGCTAGGATTATGGAGGAGTATTAGTGGATGGATTATAAGTTAGTCAGCCCAAGCCCATTTGTGGGTTTAGGTCCATAAGATTTATCTAGGGTTGTGTTATCTTGTACTCTATATAATGTCAATGAATAATAAAAGATGATCTATGGAGAATATAATGTCAATGAATAATAAAGGATAATCTACAGGGAATTATGTAGTCTAACAATAAAAAGAAATCATAATAAGAAATAATAAGATTTGGATCTTAAAACTGCATTGATGATTAAGCAACAATTAGTTACAAGTTTAGAGAGAGTTTACAAGAGAGAGAAATGAGTTCAAGAAGTATAAATGATGAAATGGTAAAAACAAAGTATTTAAAGAAGAGCACTGCTACAATCACTTAAGATCTACAAAAAAGATGTGTCATATATTGATTGGTGTGTTTGAATATATTTTCTCTCTTTTCTCTTTTCTACACCAATCAACACATGACATATTTTTTGTGTGGATTTTTTTTTAACCTTGTGTAGTTGTAGCACTACTCTTTAAAGAATTGTGAAGTTTGGCAAGAAAAGTTGTTGGAGTACATGTCACGTGCACCTTATGTGACCAGCTGTTACACCAGTCACCCGCTCCTCACGGCCAACTGCTATGTCCCTAGCTACTCACATCATTTTATTTACGCTGTGTTCTCGAGTAGGATTAGGGAGGAAAAGAAAATGAAATTGAAGTAAAGTGAAAATGTTTACTCCCACATTGTGTTCTTGAGTTTTACTTAAGGAGGAAAAGAAAATGAAATGGAAGTAAAGTTAGGCTTATTTGGGGGATTTTGGAAGGAAAGTGTTTCCTCCCAAAAGTGGGCGGAAAAGGAAGTAAAGTGTTTACTCCCACTTTACTTCCCTTTTCTTTAATGAAAAAACTCAAGAACACAGCCAGAGCATGAAAATCAGAGAATACACATTTAGAGGACTGCGATAGAATGAACATGATTTTTTGAAATTTCCCAATTGATAATTTGACTAACAATCTTCTTGACATTTTGATTTCTCGTAACATTCGTTATTCGTATATTTGGACGCGTGTATCATTGAAGCGGTTTAATCTTATTCGGTCAATATTAAACAATAATAGTTGGAAAAGAAAAATCAAATCATTGTTCGATTCCAGTCAACCCACGGGCTTTGCCCCACTCTACATAAAATCAAATCATTGTTCGATTCCAGTCAACCCATGGTGCTTGATCGGGGTTTATATTATAAGACGAAAGTTCAAGCTTATAATTTTATAAAGTTATTTGACGAATAGTTGAAAATTTGGAGGTAAAACTTATTAATGTAAATTCACTTAAAAATAAATCATATTAAATTTAAATACGGGTGTTGTGAGGAGTACCCTTATAGAATTCTACCGCCCCCACCCCCACCCCAAAAAAAACACTCACACTATTCACTCTGTTGACTATTTTATCATTTTATGTTCCGTATTTTATATCTTTTACTAGTTTTGACTTATCAAATTTTATATTTTATGATTCATACTTTCAATTTTGTATTTTATGATAAAAACAACAAAAAAAATAAAAATAATAAATAAAAAAAATAAAAATAAAAATAAAAATGAGGGGGACCTAGGCCTTTAGATATATTTTCAGGTTTTGTGTGACAATTAATTATATTTTGAAATGTATTTAAGGAATTTGACTAGCTAGAAACCCCTATAAGCCTCTTTCAATAAGCTTGGACTTATGATTTATAAAAGCCTTCATATGCCCGTGCGACAAACAAGACTTATTTTATAAATCGGCTTATTTTAGAAGTTTAAGCTCCCGTAAAATATTATAAGCCTTTTCTCAAACACAACCAAAATGAGAGCATATTTTTACCTATGGTAGGCATAAACAAAAGTGCAAAACCATCAGAGTAAACAATGTCGTAACTGAATGAACGGAAGTTCTGTGCGAAATTTACAAGATAACTAACTATGGTCAAAATTATATTTTATACCTATTATCGAGACAAAATACACAGTATTTTGATTATCTGTTGTAAGTTTTAACGAATATTTACCACGTAAAATTATATAACTTTCACAAATTTTGTTGAAAGTTAATTTTGAGACTTCAAATATATAACGTAATATATATTGTAAGGTCTTTAAAGAATTGGGGCTCTTAACGATAACACACCTCACATATCAAAATAAAATGTATTCAACGTACATTTAAAGTATAGTATCTGTAGCCAACAACAACATTCTTGGTTTGCTTTAGTAATTTGAAATCAAGAACCAATCTATTTGACTACACACACCATAAAAGAAATATACACAAATTGTCATGCCATAGGTATTCCTTTAAGCTTTTCTAGATATCTAAGAAGTCAGCAATAATATATTACTCGTATATCATTTTATATATAAATTAAAACCACTCTTATCATCGTATACACCAACGTATTATTAGGATCGAAAACCTTTTAAGGCAATTAATTTGTCTTTCACCTAGAATCGTATAAGCTTTTACATTTTAACAGTGATCGTCTTTATATCATCCAGAAATCACAAACACACCAAGCATCCTAAACTCGAGGATCCATGCCACCACCTACATCTAAATACCAAATTCAGTAATCAATCTACGTAACTTGATTGAGATTGCATGCATGTTTAAAGGAAGAGATATAAATCATATAATATAGAACTTTTTTTCTAACATGTGCCCCCGGGGCACATGTTAAACACAAAAAGGACGGCGGGATTTACGAAAAAGGACGTCCGGATCTACATATTTTATTTGAAAAGTGTATTTTTTGTGGGTCTGAACGTCTTTTTTCGTGAGTACTGCCGTTCTTTTTGTGTGCTTAACATGTGCCCCGAGACACATGTTAGAAAAACCCATAATATATAGGCAACAACTTTCAGTTAACATTTATTTCTAATTTATTAATTTGCTCCCACTCCACTTAAACAATCACTTCTTTCCCTTTGATGTTTTGTGATATTTAGTTATTTCCTTTTGTCATTTCCTATCAATCACTAGGAATAAAGTGTCTTCTGATTTGTTTTTTTTATGGACAATTGGATTTGTAACAATTCAATTCAATCCGTACCTTTTCCCATTTCTTTTTCTCCTCAAACTTTTCTAACCAATAGTGCTCTATAAGAATGATGCACCTTTTGCATAAATAATTGATTGTGGTGTACACTTTTTATTCCACGCGGTACATGTTACAATATTCTTTGTCAAAAAAACATGTTACAATATTTAATTTAATAGTTTTGTTTGTTCAGTTAGAGCACTTTTCTATGGTTTTCGGGGTTTGTCCCGCTAGACTAAGAGGACATGCCGGGTGGGAGTCCCACTATTACGTTGTGTTTGGTATGTTGTAATCAAAGACGGAATAAAAAAGATTATTACGATGTAATGAAAAAATGTTGTTTGTTTACATTTATAGAATCTAATGATTCATTAAAAGGAATGACTCGTTACACTTGGGTCCCCTACTTTTTTTCATTACACCTTTTAATGAAATTAAAATTGCATAAAAATCTATCATTAACTAACCGCATTAGATAAATTTCATATCATCAATGGGTATTTTAGTCTTTTTATTATCCATTCCATTACGTCTTATTCCATTACATCATTTATTCAATTCATTTGACATTCCATTCCGTCCTATCAAACGAACTCTCAGTGTAAAATTTCTTTCTGATTAATAAAATTTATCAGGGGTATATACAGCCCTCCTTCTGTAAGAAATATGAGGTATAAAGGTGTGAGAAAATAGGATCTAACCATTGGCCCTCAAATGATTTTGTCTATGATGTCTACTGACTAGTTATCTGTCTTAACCATCTTATTGATAAGGGATAATGTATATACGTAATCTAAAGTTCAAGTACTCTTATAGACATAAATATGGATGCTATATCTTACAAAATGAGCACGACTGTTGACCGCATTCATCCCTAAAGTTGTCATAGGTTTTACTAATAAGCCACATGATGTCTCTCATGAAAGTTGCATCCACAACCATTGGATCAATGATATTGAAAGCAACCTTTAAATACTAATCAAGCTATAATATTGACTGATGGTAGAAGGGGTTTGATAAACAAACATGTATTTAAGACTGGAACCCTAGCTCAAAACCATCTGTCCATCTAGACTGTCATACTGATATGCAACAATGTAAACACAGTGTTTATAAATTGTGCTTTGAAAGTTTCTTTTTACTCGAATTTGTTTGACGTATTAAGTTGGAGATGTGCAAGTTATTTGACGTATAAAGTCAAGTCCTAACGCATGCACTTATTGGTTGAATCCAAATATCTTTTTCATGATTGGTTCCATTGGTCTTTGAAAGTTAGCCAGGGAATTAGTTAGGACCAATTATTGCTCGATATCGACTATATACATTCAAATTTGGACCCATAATAATAAAAAAAAAAGTTTATATGAAAGATTATTAAACAAGATCCTAGAAAAAGCTAGAATATCAGCAAAAAAATGGTATTGCCCTCAAAGTAGTGGTTGATGAAGATAATCGATGCTCAAGTTTTTGTATTTTGCTTATGGGTTTTTTTGCATTTCGAAACTTTATAATTTTTGGTTTTTTGTACGTCATCTAAATAAGAGTATCATCATCATCATCTACAAGATAACTAGCAATAGATAATAGATAATTACAAATTGGATTTCATATCCATATCTTCTTCTCTATTGTGGGCTTTCCTTCAACTTTGAACAACTCTTACATTCATATCAATTGAAAGTTAAAAATACCCAATATATTTTTTCAAATAAACAGGTTTATGCAATGCACTTTATAAATTGTCAAATATACGCAACACATTTTCAAATAATCTTCGATCTAGCTAATATGACCGGTTAGCAGCAGGTTACCAGGTCACACTTGATTAAAAATTACATCGTTGGTCTTCTAAACTGGACAAAATTCGCGCATTAGATCATATTTTGGTATCACTCGTTAAAAAAAATTTAAACACTTTAAAAAAAAAAAATCTTAAAATCTAGATAAAATCTTTTTTCTTTTAATTTAAAATTAGAAAAAAATAGATAAATTTTTTTATACATTTATTTATTTTTATTTTTTTTAAGATTTGGATAAACTTTTTTTTTTATATATTTTTTAAAAATCTTGATAATTGTAATTTTTTTAAAAATAAAAATTATCCAGATTTTTCAAAAAAAGAAAAAAAGAAAAAAAAAAGTTTTCCATATTTTTCTAGATTTTTTTTTAATCTGGATAAACTTTTATATTTTTTTAAATCTTGAAAACTGTAACTTAAAAAAAAAATCATATTAAATTTTTTTCCCCTAAAATTTCCTTTTTTTTTTTTTTTTTTTTTAAAAACTGTCAGAATTTATAGTTATTTTTACAAAATTACAATCCTCAAGGTATTTAAAAAATATATAAAGAGTTTATCCAGATTAAAAAAAAGTATAAAAAAATTTATCCATTTTTTTTAAATTATAAATTAAAAAATATATATTTTAAGGATTTTTTTTTAAATATTTTTTAAAAATCTTTTTACCGAGCGCAAAATAGGACTAAATACGTGAATTTGGTCGGTTTGAAGACAACGGTGTAACTTTTATCAAGGGTGACTTGGTTAGCGTCTTTATAACGTCATATTCTAGATCGAAGATATTTAAATATATATCTTTGACAATTTACAAAGTATCGTGTAACCCTGTTTATTTGAAAAAAAGTTAAATATCTTTAACTTTTACCCTTCATTTGGAATAACAAACAGAAAGAAGTACCAGCTGACAATGAAAACTTTGTTGTGCTTTTGTTAGTAACTTAGCATATTGTAGCACAATTTCCAGATAACAAACCTTTGCAAAACTAACAGGGATTGAGTCGGAAAACTATGTTGTGCTGTTGTTAGTAAGCTAGTATTTTGTAGCAATTGATAATATAATTTGCCGATAACAAACCTTACTTTACAAAACTAACAGGGATTTTAGTTTATAGTCTGTGTATCTAATTCCCAATGCAAGAATGCCTGGGGTACCAAATTAGGAATACGAGCATGGCACCCATGAACATTATGAACTGTAAATGATAGAGAAAATTTATAGTGTTAGATGAAACAATATGTTAATGCTTAACGAACCAAAAGCTTGAATGCATACCATCTTTTGGTCTTTTACGGTGTATAATGGATTAAAAAACAAAAGGACAAGATCCTGAGGTTGGTGATGACTGGCACGACTAATGTACTATGCTAGCATGCTCATATACAAGATAATGTAACAATCAAGGTGTCAGTGCACCAAAATTGAATTTAAAGTTCTGGCACTCCCCTCAATAAGTCAATCTCCTAATTTGTTTCTTTATACAGAATTTTATGTTAAGTAATACAAATGCTAGGATGATAAACAAATTTCTTTTAACCCGATTACTTATTTTTTATGTTGAGTGTACTGGAAATAAATAATAAGAAAACTTTAGCATATATATAAAATTATAATAGTAATCAAATCCCTATTGCCATCCAAAACCAGAATCAATAATTAACCTACCACACAAATAATTATGGATGATAAGATGCCAAAACCAAAACACTATAAATATTGATATATTTTATTTTATTTTAGCAATTCTGCGACTAAAAAGTTAAAATGAAGTTACATAAGAAAAATGTTAGACCTGTTCAAGGCTCCCACCATTGTTGCACAAAGTCACTAGATCCAACAATGTTGCATACAACACATCTAGAGATAAATGACCCAAGAATCTTAGTTTCACCATCCGAATCCTCTCCTTGAAGCTTGTATTCATCCCCAATTCCTTTGCCCATCACCAACCACCATGAGATGCCACCTTCACTGTCTTCTGGATCTACATGTGCCACCAAACCTACGACTTCACCCTGCTCTACATCAAAAGACAGGCTTAAAAAGTCCCTGCTTGCTTTTATTCCCACAATCAGAGCTTCTTCATGCAGCCAACGGATAATTTGACTCGCAACCTGTAGTAAATCGTAGTTTTGACATAAACAGCCATATATAAGTACTAACTTTTGTATTTTAGGAAAGGGTAAACTGCATATAGAGGTAACAAACTTTAGTCTGATAATTACTTTATTTGAACTCACAAAAAGGCTCAAACTTTATAAGATGATAATCTACAAGCATTCTTCTAAGTTAGCACATGTCACATAATAATAAGGGTAAACATGGTGAAAGTTATCGTCATGTGTGCCACGTTATTGTTTTATCTGAGTAACCTACCTTAAAACAAAATTTTTGAAAATTAATCAAGGTTTTGGAAAGTTGGTCACACTTTCACAGAAGAAATAAGAACAGATTGTTACCCCGGCATAAAAATAAGATCAAAACACACCATTTTTTGCAATTTTGCTTATAATGAGATGTAAATTGATTAAGAAAATAGAAGAAGTACGTTTTGGGTCATTTTAAGGCATACGTGTTGTAGAAGAATGACATGAAGATCAGCCAAATTGCATTCATATATGTTCATGGAAGAGATGTTCTCAGACTTCCATTTAAAGAGGCCAACTACATTTGGAGCACCTTCCCCTTCTATGTTGTTGCAGTCATCGTTAACCACCACTTTCGTTCAAAACTGTGACCTTACACTCTTCTCCACTGTCCCAGTATGAAGAATCGACTGAGGAACGTCTACCACCAGTGTTCATGCAGATGTATGAGAATGCCATGTAGGATGAGACATCAATTGCACATATGATACACTGCTAGCCTGCAAGTGTCATAGACAAATAATACATAAAATTCAACAGACATGGCATGAAAACACTTAAAAAAAGGTGCCTGATTTCCGATATCGGTAAACCAAGTTTATGTGCACCCTTAAAATTCCCATAAACTTTCAATATAATTGATAAAATCCTCAAAGTTCCATAATTGACTATTTAAGGTAATCTATAAACTTCACCAGATAAAAAAAGTGACATGGGGTAAGTTTGACCAACTGACTATTTTTTTAAATGTTGCCATATAGCCAAAGTTACATGCTAAAAAAATGAAACATTAAAATTTGAAGTTGGATACCATTTTATGGGTGAAAACAAAGATGGTTTTACCAAAACAGAAATCATATCAAAAGTGCGACTTTTTAATCTGGGACCTAAAAAATAAAGTCAACAAAATTTGTCGATGCAAAGAAACAGTGTTGGCATTGTCTGTCCCTCTACATGCAATCTATATCTATGAATCATATCATAAATAAAAGATAAGAGAGCAAAACAAAAAAAGAGTAAAAAACAATGTCATTACCAATTCTTCTAGTTCCACCAGAACTTTAGATGAAAATATTCTGTGAGCCAGAGACATGCAAAAGTGACCCAGAAGGTTTGACCCATCTTTTGGCGGCTGAATAGACAGTTGAATTTTGTTAGGAGACGATGAACTATTCTTTGCTCTAACAAACACAAGTTCATGAAAAAGCTGTTTCAAAAGAATTTTGGAACTGATCCTATTTGGAAGGAATGATGTCTTCTGCACCTTGTCTTCACCATTAATGAAAGGTATGACTGCAGTTTTATCGTCACTTTCCTCACCATCATCTTAAGTGGATGACCCAAGTGAAATGAAGACAGAGGCTTCTTGATCTATGTTTAGCTGCAAATGATTTTCTCGAATACCAATCACATTGACGCCTATTGATGGGACAAACGCTTCTTGATTTATCAAATTAAATATCTGCACATGATCTAAGAAAAAATGGAACGACAAATTAGTACAAGTGCATTACTTCCTCTATCCAAAAAGAGATACAACATTTTTGTGATCCAGATCCCCAAAATCCAGAAAATTGCAACATTTCGAGATAAATTTAGTTAAATAATCTATCTTCCGCTCTTCGCCATTGTAAGATTAGAATAATAGGTGATCCATTATGGTAACCATAATATATTACAAAGTAAACTAAATGATTTGGAAGACACTCTTTGAGGGCTTCTAAACATTTGGCAATGATTAATCAATTACTTTAGTGCGTAGGATCAAATAAACTAATAGAGAGGTGGCAAATCAGACCCATTTACTTATGAATTTGTCAAGTGGGTTAGTTTCATCTCAGAAAGGTTCACCATTCAAAATGTTAAGCGAACAGAGAAACAAATCAAAATGGCCAAAATTCCTTATTATGCATGCAACCTACTAGATCATTTAAACTGAAGATTAAATTGTTATTGTAATATGGCTTTTGTAGTCATAATTGATGGCCATCTTTTTTATTAATATAAAAAAATGTGAACGGGTTATCCCAATCGATTTATAAAAATAAGATGTTTCAACCAAAACCTGTTACCCAACCCGCCTGACACGCCATCTTTTCAACAAGTTCTTCAGTCTTTTTCTTTTCCATATCTAATTTCCAAAACACTTGCTCAGGGGTTAATTGAGTCTGAGGTCTAAACTTATTGAAGGATATCCAATTTTCCTTAGTGTAATTGGGGGTTTTAAATGTTATATTTTGAACCTTACACAAAGGATCTTCTTTTAATTTCTTTTCCATTTTCTTTCTAGAGGCATCTTCTAACTCTTTGTCTTCTTCAGTGCTCTCTATACAAGTTGAGTTTTGTCTAGGCTTAGTTATCTCACTACCATCATAAATCACATTGTGAGCACTTTTCGCTTTCTTAAAATACGCAGGATTGGGATCTTCTATAAGGCCAATACTATGCTTATCACTTAATACTCTATGCTTAGTAATCATGTGAGCAGTTTAAATGGTGTTGCCTTGTACGTACAACTTGTTTTCAAGTTTGTTCTTCAAAGTTTTAAGGTTGGAAAAATTATTTAAAAGTTTTGATTCCTTAGCATTGAATTCTTGCTTAAGCACTTTTACATTTTCTTGAAGTTCTTTCTTTTGCTTAACAATTTTATTAAGTTTCTCTAGTAAGAAATTTAACTCTTGTTTTAATATTTCTTCCCTTAAATTACTTTGTGTGATAAGTGTACGCATTTGGCAATCCATCTCCTGCTCACGGGTAGTCAGCTCAAACTTAGCACGCTGTTCATAGATGGCAACTTGATCCTTATAGATGTTTAGCTTAGTGGTCATGGAATCATCAGGCACATAATCAGTGTATTCATCATACACACATTCATCATTGATGGCAGAAGATGCATCACTTGGTACAATTATACTTTCATCTTGCTTCACATATTGATCATATGGGACAACATTGCTATTACCCATATTTTCAATATTTGATTCAATGACTTCTGTTGATTGTATTTCGTTGTGAATATTTTGCACATCAACCACATCGTATAGTTTTAGTACCTCTGATATAATAGATTCCTAGGAGGGACCGACTTGTTGAGGTGAAGGGACCATTGGAAAGATGTTAGCCATAAAGATGGTCTGTGCCGTTGGTTCATCATCAACATCAGAGTTAAATGCATCACATCTGTAACTTGAAAGATATTGGGATTGTTCTGAGCCACACCATGCACCTATCCACATCTTCATCATATGTTTTGGCATTCCCCTCAGCAAGAAACAGCAACTCTTCCTCATCCAACACAACTCCATTATCTTGAGCTTGCACCAGCAGCCTACTTATCCCCAAGTACTCTGATTCTGGACGCTTGGGTGAGTGCGCCCTAGCAATGTGTCCTTCCCATCCGTGAGTCTGTAGCACTTAACAAGGTTTCCTTGACCTTGACCTATGTTCCTTCCTCGGTTCTGGACACCCACATAACCAGTTCCAGTTCCAACATTACATTGTGCATTATGTGGTAGATATGCATTCTCCCTGCCTTGCACGTTCTGAACCACAACCATTCCTTCTTTAACAGTAGCATGATTATGTAGATTAGATGCGGTTCTGAGATGGTTGTTGGTGTGGGGAATGAAGTTTCTGTTTTGTTGAACCATTAGGGCTAGTTGATTAGCAAGGTTTTCAATGAACATGTCAGATGGCTTATATCCTGGGTCAGGAATAAGTTTGTGATTGTGATCTTAAGTAGGTATGACTTGTGATGCTTTGATACTTATCCTCACATTTGAGATAAATGCAGTTGAATCATTTGAAGAGCTTGCAACAGCATTAGAGTTAGATTTGAACTTTTCCATGATCATGTGTTCAAATGCAACATGTTTCTCATGTTGGAGTAAGTAAACATACAGTTTTTCATAGTTGGTGTTCCTCAATCCTTTGTTTAATTTGACTGCAGTAACAAATTTGTGCCATTCAGGGTTCATGTTGTTTACGAACTTGGAATTGAGTTGGATATTTGGCATTGTCATTTTGACGTTCCTCATATCATTCACAAGTTTGTGAAACCTCACATGATATTCCGTGACACTTTCCCCTGGGTTCATCTTAAAGTTCTCAAATTCATCATACAATTTTGACTCCCTATCTTCCTTAGTCAGTTCTGAACCAGAGAGAAGCATCTTGACATTATCCCAGACTGCCTTGGCTTCAGTATTGTGATTGATCAGCTTGTAAATATCTTTTGGTAAACCTTGAAGTATAATGTTTGAGGCTCTAATGTCAGCATCATATCTCTTCTTCTCATTATCATCAAGCTCATCATACATTCTTGGTCTATCCAACCCTAAAACGACAGTTCCATCAGCTGCAGTTTCGAGAATATCCCTGGTAGTTCCAATTTGAAATGGTCCTTCATCAATTGACTTAAGGATGTTAACACCATTCTCTTTGCCTAAGCAATACAATCTGATTCTTTGTGTCCAAGAGTCATAATCGGTTCAATCAAGCATGGGAGGAAGAGTATCAGACCCTGCAGCTTGAACGTCATCAGCAACGGAAGAGATGATGGTAGTCATGATTCCTAAATACACGGGATTTTACTACTCTTTGATTAAACCGGGAAATAAATTCTTTCACGGGATTTTACTAAATCAAGAGAAAACCGTAAAACTTAACACGGGGAAATGACAAATCTCTAGAGACAAATCCTTAGAAATGACAAGTCGCACAATAGTCAAAACGCAGAGTGACAAATCACACAATGACAAGTCACGGTGAATCAAACCGCTGAATTACCAAGTCGCTTTAACTCAAATTGCTTGATGTCAAACTGCTTCAACCAAACAGCTAAATTACCAAGTCACTTAACTCAAATCGCTTGATGTCATACCGCAATACTCAACTCACTCTTAATGTCAAATTGCAACGGACAAAACCCTTAAGTCAAGTCGCACTGTTTGACAAACCTTAATGAGACAATATTACTCCCACTACTTGTACTTTTGTCTCTTTGTCTTATCACTTAAACCGCACAAAACTAACAAATCGCACAGAAGAAAGATGTAACATATTGGATTTCATAAACACATCACAACATAATAATAAGGGGCATATGGTTTGAGTTTAGAGAGAGAAAGTGGAAGAGTTTTGGGAACTTAGTAAGACAAAGAAAAATGATATTGAAAGCTCCAACCCTTTGCCTTGCTAGGCAAAGGGTATTTATAGGTTCTTACAAGACACGCCCTACGAAATGGATCGTACATACAAGGGGTAAAGACCCATCCGCCCTCCACTGGTGTTACTTAACAAACTACTTACTAACATTAAATGACTATGACTACGAGCTTTCTAACAAATACATATACTTGAGGTGACTGACTCTTTAACTCCCGGATTTTCCAAATCCTAACAATCTCCCCCTAAGGGAGGTCACCTCATTTTACATTGAATACAAACAAATATTACATTTTGAATGTTCTTGGATTCTTGATTGGGTTCTTTGCTCTGTAGCCAGTAGTCTTTGATTCTTCATGTTCCGCATGTTTTGTTAATTCAAGTGGAGGTCTTTAAATGATCCACGTGATGATGAGTTTTGAGCCAGCATTGAAATCATCAGCCATCATAAATCTCTGACTCATCCTTTATAGCGTTGCCATCATGTGACGTTGTGACTTTTGGACCGACATGCTCACATTCTGGATCATGATTTCTTCTCATCAGAGTTGCGGAAGCTTTTGTTGATTCATGATATTTGCATCGCCAGCAGGTAAGCATGGAGTGGAAATATCAGAGTCACATGATGAAGATATGCACTTATCATGATTTCTTTGAGATGTATGTGTTGTGTGAGCATGCGGCTATGGATTGACGCCTCGCCTGATCACCGCGAACCGCCGTGTTCCTGCAGACAACAATTAGCAATAAAAGCGCATGAAAGTGTCTTTGATCACTTTTGTTGAATTGAGGTACACGGCCCACGGTTCCCCGTTGATCAGTACAAGTACTTCCTGTGATCAGGTAGAATTTCGGATAATCTCCTTGACAGGGTTTCGCGGCTGCTCTAGCCGTTCTCAAACCGGAATGTCTCAAAGAAGACAACACGGAGTGAGTGGACCAGCGAATTGAGATTCACTGATTGATGAAAAATGATTTGAAAAACAATCGTGTATTTCTTAATATAAAGGGTTTTGCAATACAACGAAGGTTTTATTAGAAAATCAATTATCAATCTTAAATACCCTTTTATTTTGAAACATTAATACACATTCGATGTTCTACAGAAATTTTTTTTAAGCACAACGACCGGTTTTTCAAAGGTATCCGTCAATCCATTCCTGAACCAGGATTGATTCAAAATATGAATCGCCCCATCGTTTCTGTCCAGTTGTCACATGTTTGATCTATTGAATAGATCTCACATGCCACCCACCAAGAGCTTGTTTGATGTTGGCTCTAGAAGGTTTTCCATCTTCATTGTGAAAGTGTTAACACATCACTCAGATGTTCTGGCAATACCACAAGGATAATGCGTAGGACTCTTAAGATATATTCTCACTTTCCACATTGTGTGAAACAGTGAGTCTTCATTGATTATGTCCTAATGAGATTTATTGATGATCTCGTGGCTCTAGACTCAATAGTGCACATTTGGTTTCCTATGCCGGAGACTAGGGAGAGGGTCTCCTTCTTGAATATCAACAATCTCTAAGAGAAAGTCGATAGATTATGTAGGTTCCCCGTAAGAATGAAACAAGTCCTTTTAAGAGGAACTTGAGTAGCATGGGAAGTTGTAGTGCAAAGCGGCCAATGGTCCATGACGTCTTGTCTTCAATACCGATGTTACCTTGGTAACCACCAGTAACATATGAATTGAACCCGGTTTCTGCCCTAAGGTTGAAATAATGGAGGGCTATTTCTTTTCACCCTTTTCTCATTCACTTCTTTTTCATTCTTCAACCCCTTCAGTGCTTACCGAGATTTCATTACTAGAACCTTGTTGGGTTAGTTCCAGTTCTAGCTCTATCTCAGTCCGCACTCTTCCCATTTCTCACTTTTCTCCTTTTATCATCATACCTAAGGACTTCTACATTATCTAGTGGATTGTCCCTGGGTAGATCCCTTCGGCTCTGGCTGGAGCGTGGGAACGAATACCTAATCCTAACCATCCTTATATCTACGTGTATGAAGTAAATTTTGTCGGTCTTTTGGTATTGTTATTCTGCCATAGAAACCAATTGAAAACCATTTGAAAATCAATCCAGGTACTTGTGATACAAGATCAAAGTATTTTGTACCTGAATTGTTTTTGATATTTTAGAGAAAGCTCCCCCTCAACATGTGCATCAAATATTTGAAATCTTTTTGGCACATGGAGGAAAGAGGACATAGAGATCTTGGATCAATTCATTGATCAACATTTTCTAAAATTATCAACATCACTTTCCCGATCACATTTAGTATTTTAAATACTTTGTTGAAGATGTTTTGGGAATAGATGTGGTTTTCATAATATTGCTCCCCCTCAATATGTGCATCGAGATTCGAAAGAGTTTTGCACATATTAGAGGGAACATGCACTTTGAGACAAATCAATCATGTTTTAATCCCTTATGGTTTAAGATAAATTCTCCCCCTTAACATATGCATAGAAAATTTAAAATCATTTGGCATATGTAGGGAGGAGATCTTGTTATTCTATTTCGAAACCATTTATCAAATTATCAGTTTAAGTCCAATTTAAATAACAAATTCTCCCCCGATCACAATTTTCAAATCCTTTGAGATTTGTGATCTCTATTGATTTAAATTGTTTTTGAAAGATTTTGAGGAGAATTATGACTTGTTTTTAAAACATTTAACTGATAAGGATCAAATTTTGAGACTTTAAACTCCAATGATTAAACATGCTTAAGTATCTTATGAAAACAAAACATTAGCCTTGGTCTGGATCCAATTGTACAAAACATTGTACTTTTTGATTATCCAAAATTAGACCTTGCTCGATTATGTGCCAATTTATTGAAAACTAACTTTTTGATTTGATTGAAATCATTCTCCCCCTCAATCAATGATATAAGTTGTTGATTGAGTGTTAGAGATTTTGACAAATGATAAGTCCAGATGATTTTCAAAAATATAGTCCGAGTTATTTTCAAAACAATTTTGTTTTCATTAGGTGACAAATATTTTTCAGAAGAATATTTAGAAAGAAAAATATTTGTGAAAGAAACATTTGTCTTTTGGGCGACAAACATTCGTTTTTAGAATCAGAGCATGAGGTTTCAAAAATTAGATTAAGCATGGCTCTATTCTTTCTTTGAAAACGGTTACCAAATGACAATAAACCATCATTTTTCTCCATCTCAGCTTTTGGGAAGTTTATGTACATTCGAACTTCATCTAAAGACCCGTGTCATTCTTTGAGTGACAAATCAAAGTCCGTAGATGTTATCGAAGAACATAAATTAGATTAAAAGACAAATAATATTTTTGGGCATTTTCAAAGATTTTCTGATTTTTATGGATTTTGAAATTTTATATTTTTCTATTTTCTTTTTGTGGGTTTTATAATTTTGTATTTTGCTTTTTGAATAAATATGTACAAGAGATAGATGAAGAAAGGCCTTTACTCCTCGTCTTCCTCTTGAAGACGTTTGAGTGTTTCTGGTTGTAGACTCTTTAGTCCAAGTCGTGGAAGAATAAACTTAAACGCTCTCTAGGAAGAGCTTTAGTGAAGATGTCCGCCACCGATATTCGCTTTACAAAATATAGTTCCACCACACCTTTCTCCACTTTCTCCCTGATGAAATGATGTCGAATGTCGATATGCTTTGCTCTTGAATGTTGAACGTTGTTGGATGAGAGAGCAATGGCACTTTTGTTATCACAATACAATGGGATTTTGTTGAATTCAAAGCCATAGTCAGATAATTGGGATTTCATCCATAGGATTTGAGCACAACAAGATGACACGGCTATGTATTCCGCCTCTGTAGAGGATATAGACGTACTAATTTGTTTCCTAAGATCAACTTTACAAGCTTTTCTCCTAAGAATGAGCATCACCTCGACCGCCGACGTATATCTTGACACCGCATGGTCCGGTGACCGCATATGTCGTTAGTGACATGTTGGTGTCCTTCGGATACCAAAGTCCCATGTTGATGGTTCCTTGGAGATACCGAAGACCCGTTTAACCGCTTCAAGGTGCTTTTTGGTAGGCTTAGCCTGGTATCTAGCACACATGCATTATCAATCAATATCGTCCATCGGCTGTGAGGTACATCGTGGATCCAATCATACTGATATTTCGTTTGATCAACCATGATCCCTGAGTGGTCCTCATCCAAGGCGCCCAATGGGAGGTCAACAGAGTCACAAGAATCAAAGCCAAATTTCTTTAAGATCTCATTAGCATATTTAGATTGATAAAAAAGGCCTCCTAGACTTGTGAAATTTGTAATCCTAAGGAAAATGACATTTGTCCCATCATAGACATTTGAAATTTGGAGCCCATTTCCTTTGAAAAACGGTCACATTCTTTAGGGTGGTCGAGGCAAATAATATCATCAACATAGATTTGAACATGAATTAAGTGTTTGCTCGATTTCCGGTGAACAATGGATCAATCGCTTCCTTTGCAATCCGCTGGTTAAGAGAAACTATGACAGTTGTATCATACCATGCCCTGGAGCTTGTTTCAAGCCATAAAGAGCCTTCTTCGCGATAGACAGTAAGGACGTTCGGGGCTGACCGACATAAACGTTTCTTTCGATCTCCATTAAAAAATGCATCCACATCCATCCGATAAACTACCATGTTCTTACTAGCAAAGATAGCCAAGAAGATTCCGATTGCCCGATAATGCAACCGAGCAAATGATTCTGTTGGCCTTGATAATAATTAATAGAAGTGATGGTCATTCACGTTTAGGAACTTTGTAACGTGTGTTAGATATCTTGATAGAATAGTCAACGGGCTCGTGGATTGGGCTAAGCTAAATGGCTAATAGTTATGTTAAGCTAGCCTTATGTAAGTTATTGTCCAATCCAAGCCCAAGCCCAAGACCATAAGGGTGATATGTATGGAAGTATAAATACCCCTCAAATGGTCATTTAAGGGGTGTGCTTGAGTGTGTATGTGTGTGTTTTTCTTAGTGATATAACAAGTTCTTTCTTTCATCTTTCTCTCTTGTTTCATACGCATAACTTAACATCATTCAAGTCACCACCTTTCTTACTTCATCTTCACGCATAAAGTGTTTGTGTTTTACATGTTATACTCGTGTGGTAAAGTGGTATACGTGATAAGGTTGGTAGAAAAACAAGGTCCTACAATTGGTATCAATCGGCTAACAATGGTTTAGGAGTGTTTGTGTTACGTTTTTTGGTTAAAGCTTTTCAAAAAGTTGCGTTTTTACATAGAACGTGAGCTTTTTGTCATAAAGTTTTTATTTTTACGTGTTTTTAAGCTTAAAATTGTAGTTTTTAAATCGAAGCAGATGACATGGCAATTCACATTGTCCAATTGGGTTTACCAAGAGACATCTTTGCTGCTGTTGATAGCTGTGAAACTGCTTACTATATGTGGGAACGTGTTAGACGGCTATGTTATGAAGCATAAATTGGTAAACAGGACATGGAGAACAAGTTGCTAACTGAATGGGAGAAGTTCACATAAACTCCAGGAAAATCCATTGAATCCTACTATGGAAGGTTTTGCACTTTGATGAATGAGCTTATCAGAAACAAGTTGACACCCGTAACTATCGTGAGTAACATCAAATTTCTCAACAATCTTCCAAAAGAATGGGGACGATATTTCACTATTGTCAACCAAACAAAGGACTTACAGCAGGTGAACTTTGATCAACTCTACGATTTTCTCAAACAAAACCAAGTGAAGTCAATGAAGTTAGTAAAGAAAGATTGGCAAAGAATCATGATCCCTTGGCACTAATTGCAAAGACTCAAACTCCAAAGGAACACACAACAACATCCTTCATCATCTTCCAATAACAACAACTTGCAGCAATACATTCCGCAACCACAAGTCGTATCCCTCAACAACAATTCTACCCACCGAACAACAAGTCATACAACAACAACAGATCCACAATACCAGATCAAGGAATCATCGACCTTGAAGCTGAACAAACAGAGGCTTTATAAAATGCATTTGCTTATTTGACTAAAGTATTCAAAGGACGCTATTCCACACCAACTAACAACAACCAAAGGATTTCATCAAACACTCGCAAAGTGCAAATTGAATGTCCTGTGAATATGGGTCATCAAGGACAAATGGTTGGAGTTATTGGGAATCAAGTAGGGATATGCTACCGATTTCACATGGGTAATCAAGCGGTTCCAGATCGTGGTAACAGTTGGGTCAATGTTGGAAATCGATGGGTCGAATGTTGGGAATCAATGTGGGTAATCGAATGGGAATGTGCAGTACCCAAATGTTGGGAATTATGGAAATGTGAATCGTGGTAATCGTGTTTAGTGTTACAATGTCAAAGAAAGTGGGTCACATTGCAAGGAATTGTCCCACTAAGCCAAAAGATGAATTTTATGCATCTTCGAAAGCAATGTTGTTGGCAACGAAGTCCGCAGTGGATGCAATTGAGTGCTGGGAACATGAGTTTTGCTATTATGGATGAATTGAAGACCTAGAGGAACCATGCGAACCGCATCTTCATGGCAAATCTTCAGTAGCTAAGTACGATACTCCACTGACGCACCTCCTGCTTATGACGCCAATGCAGATCCGAGGTACCAATCATTGATCCATGATATAACAATGTCATATTTGATGTGTTTACCATGACGCACAAAGATTCTGCAGGACGCCATCACCTACTTATGATACATACCGAAAATCCGAGTAGTAGCAATATTAACTCTCAAACCCCGTGAGTGGATCCTAGTGGAGGCTGTGGGGCACAAAATACTGAGACTGATGTGGAAACACGTGCCTTATTTTAATCATTTATTAATAATTGTTGCATTGAAATTGAGAAAGTGAAAAAGGTCAATCGCGATGTTAAGGCCACGAATGATAAATTGACCGCTGAGCTTGAGAGGTACAAGGAGAATGCAAAAGCTTTTGAATTTCACAAAATAAAAGAGTCAATTAGAAATTGGTTATCGAAATTCCGTTTTAAAAGAAAACAATTGCAAATCAAGTATAACACACTTGATGTTAATTTGAACTTAAAAATAAAATCTTTAAACGAGAAAAATTCTGATCTTAAAAACCAACTTTCTAAACAAAAGCAACGATTCTGATCTTGAAAAATAGAAGAAAAAGTTGATAACTGATTTTTCAAAACGAGAAGATTCTCTTCTTGATGAAATTTTGAGAAAAATGAAAAATCAACAAATTGGAAAATTTGCTTGTTACAACGGGTCATTCACCAAAATAATATGTTAACACATCAAACTAACCCGTATTTTCATACAACTCAAAAATGGCTTTGGTAACAAAACTCCTTGCACTCAAGAAAGCTCGCAGAAGAGAATGTTTTGTATAATGGAAAAGCTTTGTTAGATAAACATGAACCCGTTGAAGTTCATGATTCTCATGAAACGTTAGAACTCACTGACGAGAGTAGATAAAAAATGAAACAAAAGAATCTAGAAATAAAACCAATAGACTACAACAAATATAACAAAATTTCTGGAATCACTTTTGTTCCGCAAAAAGAAATGTCAAAGTTTTCCATAACACCCAGTATTTCAAACAAAGAGTCAAAATCTGTTTTAAAACCAGTTTCAAAGCCAATTGTTGTCTCAAAATCACTTTTGAACATTGAACAAATGTCTTCAAACAATCCTTTTAACACAAGTGATGCTAGAAGCATTTTAGAAGATGTTAAAACTAGAATTGGGAGACTTCAAGAGATTGTTAAAACTAAAACCAATATTACAACTCACATCTGGTTTTCTAGTTTTGATGATGAAATGAAAAAGTTTTTTGAAACTCAAATTGCCCCTCCGCTAAATAACATTAGTGGGAGGGTAATTCATTTTGAATAAGCATTTTTGAAAGAAACATGTGACTTTGTCAAGGACCATAAATCCCTGGTAAAGAAATCTAATGAATGTTTTGAACAAATCAAAGTTTTGGAAAATTTAAATGATTCTCTCTTCGAAGATGTTATAACTACCGATATCATGTCCATTGTCTTACAAACATATTCTGTTGAAGATCATGAAAGACTCCAGTATGAGACCTCCGCAATTGTTTCAAAATATGAAAAAGCTCTTGAAAAAATTGAAAAAGAAAATGTATCATATTTTAAACAACTTGATCAAAAAACTGAGGAATGCAAGTATGACAAATTGTCGTATGAGCGTGCCTACAAGGACATGAAAGAGCAAAATGATCTTTTGAGGACTCAACTGGAATGTCAAAAAGGAAAGGCTGTGGATACTAAGATTGCAAAACCATTGACTGAGGAGAAAGAAAATTCCAACTGTTTAAACCAAAATGTCTATTTCTCTCCTCCTCCAAAGTCAATGAGAAAAAGATTTGCCAAATCAGTACTCCACCGCCTTTTCAATACAAAAGAAATGATTGTTGAAATGAAAAAGCTGCATCGAGAAACCAAAGTTTTAGCACCGCCTTTTAGGATGAGTACCACTAATGCGTCTGCTTCACATCTAAAACCATATGTAACAAACCACATAAGTTTAGAAAATCACTCTAAAGAGACTAGGAAAGCCGAAACCACTTCTCTTGATAACAAAGTGAATCCTAATGCGTGTGCCTTACCTTCTACAAGACTAGAAAGCACCTCTAGGAGCAAAGCAGTAAAGCCTAAGAGCAATACATGGAACAATAGAGTCTCTCCTGCATCTAAGAGTAGTAGCTTGAATAAAGAGAAGAAAGTAGAATAACACCCTAGGAATTTACCGCTTTGTAATAAGAAAGACATTTAATCTGAATGTAATGAACCTATGAAACCGCTGTTTAATGAATCGTTGAATCGCTTTTGTTTAACTTGCAAGAAATCTTTAATTAATGTTCATGATGATTGTGTTTCTAAGATTGAAACTGTTAAGCCTGATCAGAAGAACGTTCCACAAAGAACTTATGCTAAACCAATAAGAAGTCTAGTTGCAAGATTTAGGTCTTACACTATTGATAGGAAGCATAGTCTTTACTATAGGGATGATATTTGGAAACCACCGGTAGAATTTTCACACCCGAATGGTAGAATGAGTGATAAATCAAGATACCCCGTGAAAACTTCTATGTGGTGTGACGATTTTACCTCTAACCTAAAGGAACCAAAATCAAACCGGTTTCCAAAAATTCTTCTTTGTATTTGGCGTTATCGAAATATGTCTTTGGATCGTCGACTCGGTTGCTCCAAGCACATGACCGAATCAAGCTGCCTGATATTTCGTCTCGAAATTCATGGGAACCGCTCATTTTGAAATGATCATGTAGCAGCTATCATGGGTTATGGAGATCTACCTTTTGGAAATTATTTGATCACTCTGGTTTACTATGTCGAAGGGTTGGGACACAATTTTTTCAAATGTGAAATTCTCGTGATGCAGATTTAGAGGTTGCTTTTAGGAAAAATGATTGCTTCATTAGAAACTTGGATGGCACTGACTTAATCGAATCGTGATACAAACTTGTATGCTATCGAGATTAACCAAATGGCCTCTTCATTACCAATATGTCTTATGACACGAAAGACCGAACAAAGTCCTAGTTGTGGCATATAAGATTATCCCATCTCAATTTCGACACTATCAACAAGCTTACCAAAGACAACATCGTCAACGGACTTCCAAAGTTCAAATACACCAAGGATCACCTATGTCCATTAATGCGTAACAGGAAAAAGCAAAGAGCATCATATAAACCCAAACCCGTACTAGTTCGAAGCAAGGTTGCATATGCTGCACATGGACTTATGTGGCCCAATGAGAGTTGAAAGCATTAACGGAAAAAGTATATTCTTGTTATCGTCGATGATTATTCAAGATATACATGGGATAAGTTTCTGAGGTCAAAAGACGAGGCACCAGGCATCATCATCACCTTTCTGAAGTGTTAGGAATTAGAAATTCCAGGTATTAAAGAGTCGGTCACCTCAAGTATATGTAATCGTTAGAAAGCTCGTAGTCATAGTACTTTTATGTTAAGTAGTATTTAGTTGTAACACCGTGGAGGACGGACGGTCTTTACCCATCTGATGCCCGATCCACGCCCGTTGTGTGGCGTTTAATTGTAAGACTATAAATACTCTCTACCTTCCAAGGTAGAGAGTTGGAGCTCATAATAAGATTTTTCTTTCTCTCACTAAGTTCCATAAACCTCTAACTTTCTCTCTCTAAAACCTCCTTGTACTTTTGATTATGGTTTAGTGTGTTTGTGAAATCCAATATATTACAATTGGTATCAAGAGCCAAGGTTAGATCATATCTTACATATCTTTGGATTTCTAGTGGTTTTTAGGTGGTTTTTGAGTTTGAACAAGTTTAGTGGTTTTTGCATCATTTGGTTGATTTCTAGTGTTAAAGTTTGATTTTGGTAGTACTTTTGTGTTTAGAATCATCTCAAGTGTTTAGGTTTTGATTTAGAAGGTTTGAATCATAGTGGTTGGGTTGTTTTTGGATTGAAAAGTGGTGTTTATGTGTTTTTCATGGTAGCGACTTGAGCCACGGAAAGGTATTCTTGGTAGCTTAACTTGCTTTACAATTTGGTAGCGAAGTTGTTGTTTAACTTTAGCTTAGTTGAGCTAGCGATTTGTCTATTGAGACAGTTTAATAAAAAGTACAGTTTGTGGATTCCCACTACGAGTAGCTTACTTGGTTTAAGTTAGCTTAATTTGTACTTTATATTGTTAGCGACTTGGTGTTAGCGAGTTGGTACTCTAGCTTAGTTGCTATTTAGCTAATTTGAATATTTAGCTTAACTTGGTGCTTAGCGAATTGCTGCCAAAATTTTGTTAGCTTAATTTGGTGTTAGCGAAGTTGGTACCTAGCGAGTTGCTATTTAGCTTTACTTGACATATGCGACTTGGATCTTACGTATGTCTGCAAAATTTTCCTAGCTACTTGAATCTTAGCGAAGTTGTTTATATATACTTTGATGTACTAGCTTAATTCTAGAGTTAGCGACTTGGTTCAAGTTTTTTTTAGTGACTTGGGTGAATTTTAATACGGTTTTCTCTTGATTTAGTAAAATCCCGTGAAAGAATCTATTTCCGGGTTTAATCATAGAGTTATAAAATCCGGTAATCGCTTAACATGTCTACCAACGCTCCTACTATCATCTCCACTGCTGTCGAGGATGTTCAAGCAAATGTTCGATAATTGCCCACCCATGCTTGACAGAATCGACTATGACTCTTGGGCTCAACGAATCGATTGTATTGCCTTGGAAAGGAAAATGGGGTTAACATTCTCAAATCCATTGATGAAGGACCTTACCGAGTTGAAACTACTAGAGATGTACTTGATATCAGCCAAGATGGAACTTTGATTTACGGAATGGACGACCAAAGATGTATGATGAGCTTGACGATAAGAGAGAAAGAGATTCGATGCATATCCGAGCTTCCAACATTATAATCGCAAGGTCTTCCCAAAGACATCTACAAGCTTATCAATCACAACACCGAGGCAAAAGGCGTATGATAATGTCAAGATGCTTCTTCTCGTTCCGAATTAACTATGGAAGACAGAGAAACACAACTCTATGATGAATTTGAGCACTTCAAGATGAAACCGATGAAAGTGTATGAGTACTATGAGATTTCATAAGTGGTGAATGACATGAGGAACATCGAATGACTATGCCTAACATTCAAATTAACTCAAAATTTGTAAACAACATGAATCTCGAATGGCACAAATTTGTTACTTCTGTGAAGCTCACTAAAGGATTGAAGAATACAAATTATGAGCAACTCTATGCCTTCCTTCTTCAAAATGAGAGGCATGCCATGTTTGAAAAGTGGATTCTAGATCGCCTAAAAGCTCTGTGGAGAAGCAAGTTCAACAAATGATTCAATCTTTTACTCAAAAGTTGGGATTACCACCAAAGCTTCTCAAGTTGTACCTATGG
Organism: Chrysanthemum makinoi; assembly: GCA_910596185.1. Classification (NCBI taxonomy): domain Eukaryota; kingdom Viridiplantae; phylum Streptophyta; class Magnoliopsida; order Asterales; family Asteraceae; genus Chrysanthemum; species Chrysanthemum makinoi. Next base: position 185,070,750 of record OU343223.1, read on the forward strand.
GTAATGATAATCATAAACTTATTCCAGATCAAATGTTCAAACATGTGATGATACGTACTGGGACACTTCATTTCTCAACCGCCCTCATGGTTAAACAAAACTTGACACTCGGCCCACACATACCAACCGCCTTCACACCAACAATGAAATCGAATCGCCTAATCTTCACAATCATGCTCTAGTCGACGGAAAGTCGCGTACGTAAAAATGGCCAAGAAAGATAAAGACGCACAAGGAAGAGGGAGCCTGTGAGAATATGTGGCAAGCTCGTGGATAATGGTGCCGCTTTGGATGAAGAGGATTATTGTTTCTAGCCGAGGGCAATGCCAAGACCTATGATGCGATGTGGATGAGCGTTCTATTCAGAAATAGGTCACAATCATCGAATGCCTTTCAAGTCACCGATTGTGATGCATACGACTGATGTGGATGATGGACCCATCAGACACACAATCTTTATGGCTAGCATTTCTCCAATGGTTTCTCCTAAGGTCTCCTCTTCACCACAAGCTGGCCCATCCAAAGACAAACTCATCTCAGAGGTACTAAAACTATACGATGATGATGATGTGCAAAAGATGCATGACAAAGTACTATCAATCAAACTTTGTATCAAATATTGAAAACATGGGTAATATCAATGTTGTCCCATATGATCAATATGTGAAACAAAGTGAAAGTGAAGTTGTACCAAGTGATGCATCTCCCGCAATAACAATGACTATATTTTTGATGAATACACGTACCGTGCCTCGATGAGTCCGTAATCTCTGAACTTAATGCCTATAAAGAACGTGTTGCTATTTATGAACAACGTGATAAATTTGAGTTGACCACTGTGAGCGTGAAATGGATGACCAAATGCATATAACTATTAGAAAAAGTAGGTTTAGAGAAGAAGTATTAAAACAAGAGTTAAACTCCTTGCAAGAAAAGCTTTCTAAAACCGCTAAGCAAAAACAAGAACTTCAAGAAAATGTTAAAATGCTTAAGCAAGAATTTTGCGTTAAGGAATCAAAACTTTTGAATGATTTTTCTAATCTAAAAACTTTGAAAAACAAGCTTGAAAATAAGTTGTACGCACAAGGAAACACCATTCGATCGCCACATGATCACTAAGCATAGAGTTCTAAGTGACAAACATAGTGTTGCCTTAGTTGATGAACCAAACCCTGAGGCTTGTAAAAGGCTAGAGAAGCTCATAAGGTATCTTATGATGGTAATGAGATCCTTAAGCCTAGACAAAACCTAGTTGCGCTGAGTGCACGAGGAAGATAAGAAATCGATGAAGTCACTAGGAGAAAATGAATAAGAAGCTAGAAGATCCCGAAAAAGAACAAGATAAAAATAAAACCCCATGATTACACTAAGGAAAATTGGATATCCTTAAACATGTTTAAGCCTCAAACTCTATTGACCCCTCGAACAAGTGTTCCGAAAAAGGATATGGACTTGCAAAAGGTGAAAATCTTGTTGAAAAGAATCCCCTGTAGGAAATTGCTTAAGCGTGGTATCCTCCAAATACAACAATGCATTTAGTTCCTAGAACTATTGCCACTAAGAGCAAGACCTTAATCACCCAATATGTTATTCTTCAACTATTTGTCGATTTTGAGAAAACTTGTAAGAAAAGGATCACACCCACCGGATAATCAAGGGGAAAGGGTTTTGAGCAAACAAAAGAATGTTATCTAACTCAGGTCATGCCTTTCTTTAAACAACTAAAAGATCATTTTGAGAGTCTTAAAAAGGGATAAAATCAGATATTAAAGAAATGGAAAAGGAATTTGATGCAATGATAGTTGAGGTTAGTGACTATGAGCGAATTAAAATATAATGAGATTGAGAGGAAGAACTTGCATACCTTGAATGAGAATCTTATTTCTCAATGTATTACTCAAGATGTGTTTTACACTGCTACGAATTGTTCCATTAATGCTTCTCAATTTCATGAATTATCTGTTGCTCAGAAAGTCTCCCATGATCGTGTCATTGAGCTTGAAAAAACTAATTCTAAATTGCATGAGAAAATTGAAGAGGATGATCATGATAACCTGGTGAAACAGCTTTTCTAAATTGAAGTTGAGCATCTTACTTTACAATTAAAATATCAACATCTAAAAGAAAATGCTAAAACCTCAAATATCAAGACATCCTTGATGCTCCCGAATTTGATGCGCTTTTGAAATTAGCAAACGTGATGAAAGATTCGAGCTCATTGTAACACGATCGTAAGATTGAAAACCCAAGTCTCACAATTAAAGGTGAAAAGAAGGAAGTGACTAGATCCCAAATGCCTCCTCCTTTAGATTCTCAAGATTTCAAACTTTTCATCTTCAAAACTTAGTCAATGCTTACAAAAGGAAAACGAGTTTTCAAGAAAATGAAAAGGTTAACCGACACTTTAAAGAGTTATATGATTCAATGAAAGTCACCCGTGACCAAAACAACGAAAAAATAACGCCTTTACAAAAGGAAATTGAGAATCGAGAAGTCGTGAAATGGGAACCGCCACTTGTTTTCAATAAGAATGTTGTCTCAAAGTCACCCTCAGATTGCAAATACATCAGGATAGTTAAATATATTCCTCCTCATCTTAGGAATAATGAACATGCTTTTCATGACTATCTGGCTTACCTTAAGGATAGTCTTGAATGTCTCCGTGAGATTGTTGAAGAGGATTTCATTAACAAACCTCTTGATAGTGAAGTTAGGTTTGCTTGCCTCCATGCCAAACGATCTCAAGAGCTGCTAGAATGTGTAATTGCAACATGTCCTAAATCCTTATCCTTAGTGCAAAAGGCAAAGCTGTGATGCCTTGTTCTATGCCTAAAGCCAAGCATGTGACCCTTGATATGCCTTGTTCCATGTCGAAATTCAAGCAAGCAACCTGTGATGTGCCTCCTAGAATTTCGTGATCCCAAAGACTTCTAGACCGTGAATGCAAAGTAGTGAAGCCAAGTATTGTTCCCATCGTTACTTCTACAGATGTTAAGATTGACACTAAAGTTAGCGGTCAAAACCTAGAAGCTATGCAAAGAAGGATAGGATTACGCAAACTAAAAGTGATCATGATAAGGAAGTGAAAGAACACCATAGGGACAAGAAGTTTGATTTGAACAAAAAGAATCGTGTTAGTTCTAGTATTAGCTCTAAGCTTACTAAAATTAATTCGAGGCCTTATGCTATCTCAGAAAACATGTAAAAAAATGTTTAATTTCTGGTAATCATGATAAATGTGATGTGTTATTTCCGAGGTCTAAGATTCATAACCCATTTAAGAAAGTTTGGAGAGCGAAACAGATTAAGCAATCATGGAAACCTACAGGGAAGGTTTTACCAATGTAGGATTCAATGGAAGCCAACAGTGTCGAATATTCACGATGGAAACCTTGCCCCTTAACTAGACCCACTATGCCTAGAGTAATGCCTGTTAAGGTTTGGAAGCCAACTGGTAGAATAATCCCATTAAGCACAAAATGTCCCTCGACTAAGTCTCATGCTTCTACTAGTTCAGCTCCTAGTGACAATGACATTGCACCTAGGGTTTCGCGATTCAAAGATTGTTTATACTAACCAAAAGGACCCCATGAGCACGTGGGGATCCAATGTTTCCAATTATCTCCTTCGTCTGTTATCCAAAGCAGGTCGCATAAGTCGCCCCTTGGTATTTGGATTCGGCTCTAAACATAACCGGGCTCTAAACAATGACATTCTGCTCACATCAGCTTCAGCCTCGTCTTCATCATTATGGCGTCGCAGATAACACTCGTGCCCCGCTCTCAAAGAAAAGAAAAGTACGCTTCAAGGCGCTTTATCTTCGTAAGAAGAGAAATCTTCATGTTTATGACCATTCTCATCGACATTCTTCATCAACAAGCTTCATGTTTCTCCCATGCTCATTCACTCATCAAGTGGATCTACATTCATTAATGTATATTCTTATTCACTTGCTAAATCAAAATGGCAACTTCGGATGCAATTTTTGAGGGGAGAAGAGTGAATATACTAAATGATGATGGATGTTTGAATAATGGTAATTTAATTTAAAGTTTGATGACTCTCACTTACTAAGGATAAATGGGATTTATGAGAAGAGTGAATATACTAAATGATGATGGATGTTTGAATAATGGTTATAAGACTTAAAGTTTGATGACTCTCCTCCAACGCCTAATGTTTCACTCACTAAGGATAAATGGGATTTATTGTTTGGGATTCATTGGTTCAAGATATGTTTGATGAGTATTTACAACCGCTAGCGAATATTTGATGATCATCAAAGAATATGTGATTCATGAGTTCAAGATATGTTTGATGATCATCAAAGAAGTACAACTGCACTACTCAAAAGCCCTATCTCCAGTTATTCCTCAAGGCGTTGATAATGATTATCATAATATTGCAGTTGCACTCATGAATAATGATCCGCTCTTGGGTATTCCTTTGCCAAATCTTCACGGATTATTGTTCATGAATAATGATCCACTCTTTGGTATTCCTTTGCCAAATCTTCATGGATTATTGTTCACATCGCATGCTATAAATCAACCACATGAACTTCAAGGAAAATGTCTACCTCATCCGCCGGTTATTGGTGTATCCTCCATGACGCTTCTACATGAATACTTTTAGGAAGAATACATTGATGTTGAGGCATCATTTGTTCCGTTCATTCAAGGTGAATGTACATCCGGTTGTATGTTTATTCACGTGTTGGCCATTTGACACAAGTTGATTACTTTTGAGTTAATCATTTATCACTTATTTGAGATTGAAGTTGACTCTCACAAAGGCGTGTTCTTATTTGATAACTTGCTCGGGCTTAAGAATTTGAGTTGAAGGCTTGGTTTATCTAGTTACCAGCAAATGGATGGATGGTTGAAGACCGTTAACTATCACTATTAGGAGTTACGTTGTTTTACTCAGGTCACACATGCAGATGACAATGTGGATAATATCAAGAGGTGTTAATGTCTCATACCTGTTTGAGTGTGTGAGTACTTAGAAATTTGCTTGAAGCATAGATTCTCGACACCGTTCTTCCATCTTTAAGTGCAAGCTTAAGACACAAATGCGGGAATTCACTTCAGTTTCAAGTTTGGTATATTGGGTTTTCTTCAACAAAGGGTCACTTCAAATTGACTACATATGGGTTGATAAAGATAGTCAGAGAGAGTTTATGTAGCAGTTGATTCTCACAGAATTCATTTGGGCTATTTGAGTTCTTCTCACAAGATTTCAAGTTTATGGATATATTATGTTTTGCTGATTCGGAGGTATCAAAACCATTTGGGGGAAGGATATATTATTCCAACTATTTGGGGGAAGTGGTCTCTCGAGACCTTTGGTTTATGTTACTTCTGTTCGGGAAGAAATGTGAGAAGAATATTTGGAAGCGGAGATGATAATTTATCGACATCTTATATTCGGTTTATGATAAAGTGCTTCCGGTTATATGCACAACATGTTCACTTGATCGAGCTAATTCAGCTTTTTCAGAGTTGACATCCACAGAGATGATTAGTGACTCAACATGTTACATGGATGTCATCGCCTCTACTCTTGTTGGGTACATGTGTACATTATGTGCTGATTGGTTATATGTTATATAACCGGAATGCACTTGGTAAAATGAAGATGTTGATATATTGTTCCCCTAAATAGACAACCGGTCAATCTCGAAGAGTAAGGTGTACATCGGGATGCATACAGTTCATGTGATCGGTCATAACGGTTAATCCGATTTGATAACCACTAACGATCAATGTTTCAACTTGTTACTTCGGTGTTCTCGTGTTCTTCAGTGTGCTGAGCTTCAATCAATGAGACCGCTTTGTATTCAACTCTACTTCTTAGGAAAATGGTCTTTATTCGATGTTTGTCGGTTTGGGGGGAAGCTACCAAAGATTCAAATTAAGAAGGCTCATGTCCAGACGATTTTCTTAGAAGCCTCGAATGCTTTGGTGGCGAAAGTTTAAGAGATGTTGATTCCTTTCTTCTACAACGCATGAACGATATCTTTATCTCTGTACTCATTTCATCATTCTCTTAAACTAATTTATCTCTTGTAAATATTTATTCAAAAAACAAAAAAATTATAAAACCTTCAAAAAAAAAAAAATCAAATAGAAAAATATAAAACTTTCAAAATCCATAAAAAATTTGAAAAAATTCAAAAATCTCTTAAAAAATAAAATATTGTCTTTTGTCATGTTTTCTCTCTCGACGATAATATCTACTTGTCTTGATGTTGTCATTCAAAGAATGACACGGACTTTAGATGTTGTTCTAATTTTTATAAAAAAAAAAAAAAATCAAAAATCAAAAATCAAAATTATTTTGGGAGAAAGAGAAAAAAATGGTTTATTGTCATTTCGTGCGTAACCCGCTTTTTAAAGAGAAAGAGCCATACTTTATCATGTTTTCAAAATTCCATGCTCGATTCTTTAAACATTTATCTCGAAAACTAACCGCTTTGAAAAATAACTCATCTCTATTTTTGATAATCATCTGACTTATTTGTCAAAATATCAATCTCTCAATCAACAACCTATGTCATTGATTGAGGGGAGAATGATTTCAATTAAATTAAAAAGTTATTTGGCATTCAATTGTTTTCAAAAGATATTCATGCATGTTTTATCAATGGAGTTTAAAGTCTTAAAATCCGATCATTATCAGCTAAAACGCTTTCATAATCAAGTCACAATTCTCCTTAAAAGCTTTCAAAATCAATTTAAATCTATAAGAGATCACAAATCTCAAATGATTTGATAATTGTGATCGGGGAGAATGTGTGATTTAAATTGGATTTAAACTGATAATTCGGTAAATGGTTTTATAAGGATGTACAAGCTCTCCTTCCCACATGTGACAAACGATTTCAAATTTTCCATGCACATGTTGAGGGGAGCATCTATCTTAAACCTATGATTTGAAACGTGATAACTTATCTCAAGGTGCAGTGTTCTAGTATGTGCAAAACTCTTTTCAAATCTCGAGGCACATATTGAGGGGAGCAAAATCATGAAAACCTCATCCTTCCCCAAAATGCTTTATCTACTTGATTCGATTAGGAAAGTGATGTTGATATTTTTTGAAAATGGTAAACAAAGAAGTTAATTCTTTCTCTTGCCTCCGTGTGGAAAACTATTTCAAATACTTGATTCACATGTTGAGGGGGATCTTCTTCTAAAAATATCAAAAACAATTCAGGTACAAAATGCTTTGATAAAATATCATAAGTATCCGGATTGATTTTCAAATGGTTTTCAATTGGTTCCTATGGCAGATGAACAATACCAAAAAGACCAACCAACTTTACATTATGTATGGTGATATAAGGACGATAAGGTTAGGTATTGTTCCCATGATCCGTAACCGGAGGGATCTACATAGGGACTATCCACTAGTTAGTGTAGAGTTCTTAGGTATGATGATAAAAGGAGAAAAATGAGATATGGGAAGAGTGCGGACTAAGATCGAGCTAGTAATCGAATAAACCCAACAAGGTTCTTGCTATGAAGTCTCGTAAGCAATCAAGGGGTTGAAGAATTATAAAGAATTGAATGAGAAAAGGGTGAAAACAAATAGCCCTCCATATATTCAACCTTAGGGCAGAAACCGGTTCAATTCATATGCTACTGATGGTAACATCGGTATTGAAGACAAGACGTCATGGACCCTGACGCATCTGACTTCAACTTCCAAACCACTCAAGTTCCTCTTAAAAGGACTTGTTTCATTCTCACGGGAACCGACATTATCTATCAACTTTCTCTTAGAGATTGTTGATATTGAAGGAGGAGACCTCTCCCTAGTCTCCGATATAGGATCCAAATATGCACAAATTGAGTCTAGCGCCACGAGATCATCAATAAATCTCATTAGGACACTTTCAATGAAGACTCTCTGCTTCACACAATGTGGAAAGAGAGATTATATCTTGAGTCCTACGCATTCCTTGTGGTATTGCCGTAACATCCGAGTGATGTGTTTACATATTCACAATGAAGATGGAAAGCCTTCTGGAGCCAACATCTAACAAGCTCCCGGTAGGTGGCATGTGAGATCTATTATACAGATCAACCATGTGACAACCGAACAGAAACAATGGGGCGATTCAATCTTTTGAATCAATCCCGGTTCAGGTTATGGATTGACGGATACCTTTGAAAAACCGGTCTTTGTGCTTTAAAACTTTTTCATTAGCACGCCGATCGCGGTACTAATTTTTCAAAATCAAAAGGTGTTTTATGATTGATAATTGATTTTCATTAAAACCTTCGTTATATTGCAAAAACAATTTCTATTGAGCAATACCCGATTGTTTTTCAAATCTCTTTTCATCAATCAACGAATTCGCCGTTCACTCACTGTTGTCTTTGAGACGCTCCGCTTTAGAACGCTAGAACAATTACAGAAACCTCGCCAAGGAAATTCTTCGAATTATACTCGATCAAAGGCAAGATTTGTATCATCAACGGGAACCGTGGCCGTGTACCTCAATTTCATGAAAGTGATCAAAGACACTTTCGCGGCACTTTATTGCTAACTATCTGCAGGTACACCCGACGCTTGTACCGATCGTAATGGAGCAATCCATAGCCGCATGCTCACACAACACATTCATATCAAAAGATATCATGAGTGCATCAATGACTCGATATTCTAACTCCATGCTTCGCTACTGCCGCCAATATCATGAATCAACGAAAGCTTCCGCTACTCTGATGAGAAGATATCATGATCCGTAATGTGAGCATGTCGGTCCAAAAGTCACAACTTCACATAATACCAACACCACAATGGATGTATCAGAGATTTTCTATTAGCCGATGATCTCAAAAGTCGGCTCAACATTATTATCACGTGGATCAGGAAAAGACCTCCACTTGGATTAACCAAACATGCAATGAGTGGAATCAATGACTACGAAGCCGAGCAAAGTACTACATCAAGAATGCAAGATCAATTGTTAATGTAATATCCGATTGTATTCAATGTCATTTTAGTATATGTTTGAGGTGACCTCCCTTAGGGGAGATTGTTAGGAATTAGAAATTCCAGGTATTAAAGAGTCGGTCACCTCAAGTATATGTAATCGCTAGAAAGCTCGTAGTCATAGTACTTTTATGTTAAGTAGTATTTAGTTTAGTAACACCGTGGAGGACGGACGGTCTTTACCCACTGTATGCCTGATCCACAGCCCGTTGTGTGGCGTTTATTGTAAGACTATAAATACTCTCTACCTTCCAAGGTAGAGAGTTGGAGCTCATAATAATATTTTTCTTTCTCTCACTAAGTTCCCTAAACCTCTAACTTTCTCTCTCTAAAACCTCCTTATACTTTGTGTTATGGTTTAGTGTGTTTGTGAAATCCAATATATTACATGAAGCGTATTCAAATACTTCTACAAACTCCAGTAAGGGTAGTAAGAACAGAAAATGGCACATAATTTATAAATCAGGAGTTAAGAACTTATTTTGAAGATGTTGGAATCACACATCGCATATCACGTTAGAACTCCATAGCGTAATGGGGTAGCAAAGAAGAAATCGAACTCTTGTGGAAGCCGCCTCGCACAATGCTAATTTATTCTAGTAATCAAGTTATTTCTATGTAATGAGCGTCATGCTAATCGCTTGTTTCATCAGAATCCATCCTAATCCATCCGTGATTCAATAAAACCCCATATGAACTAGTGAAAAATAGAAAACCCGACATCTCTTACCTTCACGGTTACGCTTTGTGGTCCAACTAACGCATGAGAAGATCTAGGAAAACCGAAAGCTAAAGGTGATGGAATCTTCATTGATACCGTAAAACTCGAGGGCATTCGTGGTGTATAAATGTAAGAACTAGGAAGATAATGGAGATTTATGAATGTGAATTTTGACGAACTTTCACAAATGGCTTCTGAGAGACTCACTCTAGAACCCGCGCTAAATCCGATGGCTTCTAATAAAAAAATGTAGATTAGAACCCGCACCAAACCAAAGCATCGGGACACATCGGCCGTGACTGCATAAACAAAGAGCTCCATCAAATTTTACGACACACCTCATGAACAAGAATGGGAAAATTTCTTCAAGTTAATGTTTTATGAATACTATGGTGGAACTTCGACAAATGCATCAAACCATCATTCCACAAGACCACAAATCATCCACCACCACCAAGTAAGATGCATCACTACTACCAAAACCAATGCACCAACTCCATCATCAACGCTATCTACATTGACTGCGAAATCCTATTCTTGAACCAGCTTACCAGCAGCTTGATGAGCAAAACCAAAAAATATCATTTCAAGAAGAACCTTCACAAAACCAGAACGATGCAACGTTAGATGAAGACTTATTTGAAAACCCGCTTGCTACGAATCACCAATCATCTTCAAGCTTACGAGAACCATCTAACTCGCATACGTTAAACCCACGGTATCCTTCTACTCTGAAGTGGACAAAAGACCATCCAATTGAACAAGTGTTAGGTCACTAGATTTACAACACAAGGTTAATAGAAAGAGATAAAGGCGATTGAACAATAAACCAAACACACACACACGTTAGAATGAAATGGTTATGCATAGAGTATGTGTGAAAGGAAATGAATTGAACAACCAACCCTCAAGTGAGGGTTATACAAGAGTATTTATAGAAGGGAAGCTAGGGCAACACTCCTAGTTCCCTTCCTTTTCCTTATTGGACATGGGCCTAAGCTTATGGGCCTTCTACATAAGCTAGACCTTAAACAAACATAAAGGCCATAATAAGCTACCTATTACATATGAGTAACTAAAACTTGAATAAAGGTTTATAAGTGATTCCAACAATCTCCCCCTCAAGTGTTGGTGATGAAAAACGGTAAAGGCGTTGATGTAATAGTAGCTTTGACGTCTTCTAACATTCTTCTTTCTTGTGAGAAGAATTTCCTTGATTCGAACCATCTCCCCAGTGTAGCGAGATAGTTTTTGAACAGCTTATGCTTTGACGTCATCAATAACTTTGTTCTTTGATCATTGTTCTTTGTGATGAAAGTGATAGTATGTTGTTATCCAGACGTCAGCTTCGTGCCCCGCCACCGCTTCAGCGTGTCTCCACGTCATTCTTTAACATGCTCACATGCTCTTTGACGTTGGAATTCAATACTGATGAAGTTCTTTAAGTCTTTAACTTTGTAGATTCTTTGATTTGACAAAGAATCATTCCGACCGTTGTGTTGCTTTGGATAGAACTCCATTAGTGATGATGTTGGGCGGAGCATGAGAAGAACCGCACGATCATTCCGGGCCCGAGCTTCCATAAGAAGAAACATAAAACTGGTTAGTAATAAGCGGATTCCGCACTTACAAGTTTGAACTCGAGAGTGTTAACAAAGATAGTGTGAAAACACAACTCTAATTCTACAAAGGCCGCTTCAATCGGAGTCCCAAGTGAGATAACACGATGTACCAGTACACCTACGATTTCAGATGAGTCAGCCGAGGTACACCGAAGCATCACCTCACGACCGTAGACCGCTTGAGACCACTGCTTAATCCACTGAGTTGCCGGCGTACTCCATCATCGCCGTATCGCTTGATGTTGAACCCCGCAGATTTTCCATTCAATCACTGAGGATCAAAAATGAGCCTCTCATAAATGTTCTCGCATGATTGCTAAGATCTGTGAAGGACTCGATAATGTACCACCGAAATTCTTATTGTTGAATGTCAAGTGATGAAATGTCAAGTGTACCTAAGAGATCTTTTGATGAATCGCATGGCTCTAGACTCAATAGTGCATTTTGGTTTTCCGAAATGAGACTAGGGAGAGGGTCTCCTTCTTCAATACCAGAATCCAATAGAAAGCCGATAGTTTACGTAGGGTTCCCCTGTGAGAATGAAACAAGCTTCTGCAAGAGAAACTTGAGTGGCTAAGAAGGTTTAGTGCATGCTGCCATGGGTCCATGACGACTTTTAATCTTCAATACCTGTCATCTAGTGACAACCAAGAGCATATGAATTGAACCCTTGTCTCCTAAGTTGAATAATTTGGAGGGCTATTTCTTTTCACCCTTTTATTTGCATTTCTTTTTAATTCTTCAACTCCTTCTTTCTCCAATTCTCATTTTCTCCTATTTATAACATACATATGACTTCTAAATTCTAACTATTGGTAGTGTCCTCGGGTAGATCCCTCCGGCTCAAGGATCATAGACGGTTATTCCTAACCTAATCTCCTTATAGCTCCATTGCCATAAAACTATTTTCAAGAAAAATCTCTCAAAGGTTTTGTAAATGAAAAACATGTTTGAACCACTGCGGAGAGTTTTATCTTTTAGCAGAAAATACCCTCCACATGGTGCTTTAGAGTTTAGACAGAATCAAGCACAGTAAAGGAGGAAAGAGCAAGACATTTTGAATTGATTCCACTCAAGATAGACATTCCCCCGCGAGACACCGGTTACGCGGGCATAGTTAAAGAGTTGCATTGTCGGTTTTTAGGTGACAACTAGATCTAATAACTATTCAAGGTGTGGACAACCCCAAAGGTTGTCAAACCCACGTAAGGTTCATGTCTACCCAAGAGTTTCTCGAATGGTACATTCTACCTGGCAAGTCCTTTGGCGAGACACGTTTACATCACTACGAACTAGCTTGAAAATTATTACACGCCCCGACAAGTCTTTTCGAGTTACCAATAGCTAAGATCTCACAATTCTTGGGTTAAATTCTTTTCACACAAGAGTTCATATAGCAAAACACAACATATTTCTTATCACGTATTTCTTCCCCTCAAAATGGCATATAAAATGTTATTTTGAAAAGTTGAGAATAAATATGACCATTTCGAAAAGTTAAGTGAAGAATGACCACCGTGAACAATTTGTGAACAAAGTTTTAATCAAGTACTCCTCAACGAGTGATATAAACGGTTGAGGTTTTGAAAAATCATAAGTGGAAAAGTACTTGTTCTTTTAAGGAAAACCTTGAAAAGTGAAAGGTTTGATAGGCGACTCAAAAGTAAGAAGCTTCGCCCTTTTATAAGGATTGTGGCAATCAAGCGCACTACGTGGTCCTTTATTTACAAGTACTGGTTGTACACTATAATATGTGCACAAGCCATTGACATAATAAATCATACATCCAAAGTTATAATGAAAGAAGCAGTTCATGGGTACCGTAGTCCAAAGATGTTCCTGTGAATGCGACAAAAAGGATAGCGGTGATATTGATTCGTCACCACCAACAAAGCGCTCCAATGTTCTGACTGATCCTCCTTCGATACAACCGCTCACAATCATGGTGATGATCCTCTTCACGCCCTTCTTTCCTGAGAATTCCACGCTTGGAGACCATCTTTGGTGTATATCCTTCAACCGGTAAGCCAATCCGTCCCTAACCATCTTCAAAGTGTGATCTCCAAACTTAGAATATCTCTCGCACGCCATCAAGAAATTTCTTTGAAGTTCATCTGCGTAAACAACGCCGTAATGGTTTGCTAATGAGTGTGTTGTGAGAACTGGCTGATGTCGGGAAGATCGCTGGGCGGTGGAGTGAAGTTGACACGGGTCTGATAAGATTCAACTCGCCAAATGGAGATCTTCTACACGCTTTGATAACTAGGCGCCCTGGCGAAGATGAGCACTGACTTGATGAATTCACGCTGTACTTCGCTGGAGAATTGTCTCATACGCACCCCGTGACTTTGGCAAGGTACATGTCTTCGGCGTCGCGATAGACAAATTCTCAAAGCCAGCTTCAGAGAATGCATAATCCCTTTCGTCTTGTCTCTTAACCACAATATTCTTGAGATACGTGTAGTCCCATTTGGATCTAAAAGAGATCAACGCAGGTTTGATGGCAACCATGTTTTTAGTATGAACACCGCATGTTGAGACTTCCCCCTGGCAGCTTCGTAGTAGATTCTTCGGCGTTCCAGCCAATGATGAATCCCATACATTGCATCTCGGTCGTATGCTTCCACTTTGTTGGAGAACAAGTGATTAGCTCTTTCCTCGAGAAGCTATGCAATTTGATTATTTAGCTGCTGGGAATGGAAGTGTCAGGGATGTAGCGTATTTCCTTGAACCATCGCCACCGTGAAGAAGAAACTCCAAGTCTTTGTTGAAGAAATATCTGAATGGGATCCTAGGCTGATCTCGTTGGCCGATCGTTGGTAGTGGTTTAGACCAGTCGGTGTAATATGGAGGGTTGTCCCGCTTCGTAAAGTCGATGTTTGCTTCTCGGTTGAGCCAATCCATGTTATTAGACATAGCTCAAGCAATGTTGTCAAGGTGATATTGGACCTCGATGGCACTTTCTGAGCTATCTTTCCACAATTGAAAGGCTTCATTCTTGATTCGCCGCAACTCAGATTTTGTCATCATCTTTACTCGGAATTTTTCTTGCAGTATCTTTGCATGCTCCAATGTATTACCGTCTACCGTGATCTTGACCTTCGGAGGGTAGGGAGTGGAATTAACAAGTGTAGAGAACCATTCAAATTCCTCTGAGTTATCTTCATCTAGCCATGATACGACGTCAACTTTGAGCCTTCTTTTTTAGACCTAGATGAGGATTCGCTTCTGAACTTTTTCGGGAGAGGCGGGTTGTTGTTGGGGCTCATGGTATTCTTCATCGTCACCACCCGTATACTCAAAGTGATCGCCGGTTTTTTGAGTCTGGGGTGGTGTCTCGGAATCCTGAGGTTTATCTGCAGAAGAGGGAGGAGGAGATCTTTGTTGAGCAGGAGCCCGTTGTGATGGAGGTTGCATCGAGTACTGAATGGAAGATGATTCTCCAGACTTCTTTGTGTGTTTAGGCTCCTTATCCTTATCTTGATATTTGTCTTCGTCGTCTCTTGAACGTTTGGGCCTTACAGCTTCTTCTCGGAATGCGGATCTGAGTTGGTATTCTAGTAGAGCTTCAAACAGTTTAGCTTCGTGTGAGGCAAACGTTGCAGATCGTTTGGACATTTGCGCTACTAGCCGGTTCACCAATTCATCATCAGAGAAGATTGTGGGTTCAACTGGGTTGATGTTCACAGTCATTGGTGTTGATTTCATGGTTTGCTTGGCTAGATGCATGATATTTGTATACATCTCCTTCGTTAGTTTTGGAATGACCTCCATAAGGAACTTATGAGAGTATCCTTTGATCATCTCGGTCCATGCTTCCTGAAGATCATCCTTCATAAGCTTCGTATTATTACCCCTTCGACTTTCATCTTGTCGTCTCATCGTGGAAGATACGTTATCCGATCAGAATGAAATTCAACTTTCTATAGAGCATGTCTTTCTTTCTGACTTTTGACAGCCTTGGTAATTGTTCTTAGCTTGACACATCCAAGATGGAGTTGGCTTTCAATGATTTGGATGATGATTTGGTTGATTTCGTTGATGGTGGTGGTGAAGAGGACATGATGAGTCTGATGAGGAGGAGACATGAGGAGAATCGGGGTCTTAGCTGTTCAAGTTTCCTCCTTAGACATAGCCTCATTAATGCCTTTGTTTCATCAGCAGGTATTTCTCAGTTTTTCTTTTGCTGGTTCCTCAAACTCATAATCAATAGTATCCTCCAAAAGTTGTTGTTGTTGCGAAGAAGTGGTGGCACCAGCCCCTTATCGGGTCGATTAACTGATCGGAGATGCTTTAGAGTGGGCAAGCACCACTGAACCTCCAGGCCACCCATTTGATCCTTTGCAAATTCCTCTGCAACATGTTGGAGTCTAATGAGTTTGAACTTCTTCACCTAAGATGTATCCAGTTGCTCTTCATCACTTTCTGAGCTTTCATCATACTCAAGACAAGTACAGGAGTCTTCCCTTTGCCATGTTCACTATTGGACAAGGAGGTTTTGGTAATGATGGAGGTCATCCTTGCGCCAGAGTAGTGGACCTCCTCGCCGATTGTGTATCTTCGTGAGCTTTCGGCCCAAAAGAGCTTTTGTGGTTCGTGTGTAGGAATAGGAGCAAATTTTCCGAGGAAACTTCTTCTTGGAGTAGGTTTCATTGGACCTTCCTTTGACTCTCTCTGTATTAATGACTTCCAACTTCCTCTTCTGGTTCTCCGAAAGTAGGAGTTCCGAAGGCTTTCATCGATGACCAACTTTGCCTTCTCGTGACTGCTACTCGATACCTTTTGTATGTTTCAAGTTTTGATTTCATTTGCCGAAGTGTGATCAGCAGCACGGCACCTTGTTCTTTGTTGATGATTCCTTGATTCTGACTGATAGGATGGGTTCACCAACATGTCATGATTGTCGGGTCATTGGAGCCTTGGGAATATCAGATGAAGTCCAAGTGCTCTGGATCAACAAATGTGTATCCCATTATTGTGTGGAATCTGAAACAAGCTTTTGAGAAATGACATCATGTCATCCTACACGTGAGCTTCCACTCATGTCCGTCTTGTTGATAATGACCGTAAATATTTGCAGCTCCATGAGCTTGGGATGCTCATAACCACTATCAGACCGTAGACCGATTTAATGATGATGTGTAGTGGTTCTCCCAATTCTGCTGAGGAATGTTGTTGGAATCACTCCTAAACCTTATTCAAGTGTTAGTTACTCATATGTAATAGGTAGCTTATTATGGCCTTTATGTTTGTTATTAGCCTTAAGCTTATGTAGAAGGCCCATGAGCTTAGGCCCAAGCCCATAGGAGAAAGGAAGGGACTAGAAGTGTTGCCCTAGCTTCCCTCCTATAAATACTATGTATAACCCTCATTTAAGGGTTGGTTGTTCAATATTTCTTTCACTCTCACCTACGCCATAACCCGTAAAGTATATCGTGTGTGTGTGTGTTTACTTGTTCAATCGCTTCTATCTTTCTTATATGCTTGTGTTGTAAAACTAGTGACCTAACAGTGGTATCAATCGCCAAATAGTTGGGTGAATCGTTTGTTTTTGAAGTTTGGTTTTGGTCTTACGCGTAGTTAACGAGCTTTGGCTCGCTTAAAAACTTGTTTTTTCACTTTTAATCCAAGATTCTTGTACTTTCAACGCTTTAAGGTGTTAAAATACTTGTTTTTGGCAAAAAGTTTCAAACTTTATGTGGATCTAAGTTTTTAAGCGTGTTTTTGTTCGTGGGTATCGTTCTACGCATAACTGTTTTAAGAGCTTTGGATCATCAAGTTTCACACTTTTGTGTCTTTTGGTGTTATTGAAGCTATTTCATCACACAAAACCTGGTTTAGAAACATATTTGGGCAAAATCATTTACGAAGTCTACGTAAGAAAACCCTAATCTTACGCAGAACTTATCCTTGGTTTGATCTTCATTTTCGTGGTTTATTCCGTGTTTTCTTACTTGGATAAGTCCGAAAATACGTCGACTTTGGATATCTTTTGCAATGAAGTGTAAAAGATCATTTGGATAAAACCCTAAATTACGCATAAGCATAAAGCTTACGCCACAGAGAAATCCTACCTAAGCCTAGTCTTTCACGATAAGATAATCCTACGCCTAACTTTCTATGCCTAACTTGTGTCTACGCATAACTTTAGCTCTTTTCCCTACTTACACGTAAGCTAAATCTACGCGTAACTCTTGATTGTTACGCGTAACTTTGGTGTTTTTACGCATAAGTGCTACTTGGTTCTTGTGATTTCTACGCTTAAGGATACTTCATCAACAAAGGTTCATTCGACTACAAAGATCCATTTTTACCAACACAAGTTTATCAACATGTCACAACCACCATACTCTAACTATTTCCCTTACACTTATCCTCAACGCCAACAACAACTAAGTCCACAACATCAACAATGGAATCAACAACAAGCAATTTATCAACAACAATTTAATCAACAACATACTCCACAACTTGCCGCAAATCCACAACCTCAAATGGTTCAACCACCACCAAGTCTTCAAGTTCAACCCTACACAAATGACTCCAATCAACATCCATCAAGGAACACTATGAAGGAACCCACTTGGTTTGCAAAGATGTGTGAAGCTTTAAGCGGCCAACAATCAATTCATGAGGCTGGATCACTTGATAGACCTCCAATGCTCACTCCAGAAACTACGATCAATGGGTGATAAGGTTCTTTAGGTTTTGTGATCTAAAGAAGCCACATGGAAAGTTCTTAAAGAAGGTTATCTTGGAAGGTCCATTTGAGATGCCTACTGTCATTGTACCCGGAGATCCAAATGCCATTCCACCAAGAGATGAACAAACAAACATTGCTATCGTTGCGACTTGAATCCTCAAGAACTTCTACACTATGAAGCTGATGAACTTGCAATGGAATATATCCTCTTAGGATTACCAAACCCAATTCTTCAAAGTGTTGATGCTCAAAAGACTGCAAAGGAAATGTGGGATCATATTCATCTTCTTATGGAAGGATCAGACTCAATCGGGAGGATATGGAATCCAAAATTTACTTGGCTTATGAACACTTCATGATTGAACCGGGAGAGACACTAGAGTCCTATCATCATCGATTTTCAGACATCATCAATGATTTGGATAAACACAACATCATCATGCCAAGAATTGCAGTGAATACTAAGTTCCTGAGTAGTCTTGGTCTGGAATGGGAGAAGTATGTCATTTTCCTCCGTCAAGCGAAGAACATGCATCATTCTACATATGGATTGTTGTACGATTACTTGAAGCCTCATGAAAAGGAAGTTGATAGGAAAGGATTCTCCGTGCTCAAATTGCTCCACCGACACATCCGGAAAATCAACAACTTGCCTTATATGCTCAAAACAATTATTCTCAACCAAAGAACTCAACCAATGCTACAATCACACCATGTGATCCTTCACAACCTCAATCTCAACAAACTCAATTGGTTCCATACAACAACAATGCTCAAGCACTTGTCGCTGAAGCTAATGAGGATCCGATCCGCTTCGCATTGCAACAAGGATATGCTATGATTGCTAATGCCTTTAGCCGTTATACCAACAAATCCAACAACCGTATTCGCTCCTCATCTAATACAAGGAATCAAGCTGTTGTGAACAATGGACGAGTTGAAGTTCGAATCGGTTATGGTCGTTAGATGGATGCGTGGTCAAGGGTTTAATGCGTGGGTAGGAATAACAATCGAGCTACAGTGGTGGAACAGGGAAATGCTCAGAATGGGTTGAATGGTCTTCGATGCTACAACCGCAATGAGAAGGGACACTGCTAATGCATGCCCAAAGCTAAGGACTAGGGCAGTGCTTATTTCAAAGAGGCTCTTCTTTTGGCTCTTAAGGATGAAGCTGGTGGAACTCACGCACAAAGAACGAGCTTTATGGCAAATGCTGACTCAGATGATGATATGGAGGACTTGCATGCCAATGCAGCTGTTATGTTGATGGCTAATATGCATGAGTTACACATGAGTGACAGGCCCGTATGACACTGATGGCTTGTCTCGTGTACCCGAACAAACCATATTTATCTCGATCTCATATCTCCGCCAACATCCTAATCCGCAAGGCTCGAATGTTCAAAATGAGCCATCCACATCTCATTCCGACGATTTTCAACTAGAACCCGTAGTTATATTTGACGATCAAGATGACCAAACGGTTTCCCTTGATAATCAAATTGACTCCGTGGTTATACTTGAGGATCTCAGTAATGATCATGTTGAGACTCACGCTTGAACACGCCAACTTTTGCCTCATCCAGATTTTGCTCGTTTAATACAAGACCAACAGACCATAGTGGAAAATGTCATGCCATTAATCAGGACTTGAAATGCAAAATGCACTGTTAACCAAGGATTTTGAATGTTTACAAAAGCAACTCAACTTTTTCAAAACTCAAAAACGGTGAAAACGGTTTTGATGCAGCCTTTGCCAAATCTTATCAAAACGAAAAATATTTAGAAAGACAGATGCGTGATCTAGCCGCTTCAAGAATGCTTTGTTGTCGAAATAGAACAATGAAACATGAACATAAACAGCAAATTAACGCTCTCACCTTGGAAAATCAAAAAGCTAAGGCCGAGTTGTTAACTTGTCAAAAATGTTCTCGCATACAAAAAGCATTAAATGAAACGAATAGATGATCATCTTGAAGAAATCATCGGCTTGCAAAACAAACTTAAAGAGTTTAAAACTGTTGTTTACAAACATGGCGAGTCGGTCACAGCCATTGAAAAGTTTACTTTAAAACCCAATCCAAATGGATATGGACCGAATCTTGCATTGACAAACCTAAGCTTTCAACCAAAACATTCAAACCAAATCCTCAAGTTTCCAGTCAGTAATATAAAATTGATAATTCTTTATGAGTGTTGTTGAATATCATCGCCAAGAGGAATTAGATGCAGAAGACGAGAGTCGATCAAAATTAGAAAAAGTTGTTTACAACAAACCTTTTAACTATTCAAAAGGAGTCACTTTCGTCACACCAACGGATTCTTCTAACACACCAAGGGTATCATCAAAACACCGAGTCTTCTAATGTTAATCCCAAACCGGATTATGCACAAACTTATGGTCCTTTACCTTCCATCAGTGAAGTAAACTCAAAACCCGAAAATCGCAAAATTCTTCGATATTTTGACATTTTCATGGCTGACCTCAAAACTTTACAACATGAGATAGAATATCATTCTCAAATCAAAGTTCAACACTTTCTCAATCGCTTCTAGGAGAACAAAGAGACATTTTTCTGAAAAATCTTTTACCAAATGTTAAAAATTTGAAAAGTTGTGCATTGTCTTGGGAAAAGGATTTTCATAAGGAACTTGGATTGATGAAGGTCTTTTGAGAAAAACAAACATCTATTTCTAAAACTAAACGTAAAAAGAAAATGTTGAGAAAAGATGTTGATCGACTCTTGGAAGATGTCATCTCGTGCCGATGTCCATAATGTTGTGTTATTGAATTCTTTGTCATATGCATTTGATTATATCTCGCCGATATCGTTGATTCGTGGTAAATGTTGAGAACACTGATAATGTGCTTCAGATCGAGTCCTTAAAAGTTGAAAACAAACGATTGTCAAACGAACTTTCAAATGCAATACGCCGTCTTAATTGGTGTCAAAAAGATATTCACGATCAACAACTTGCTTTTCAACACAAAATCGCCCAGCTTGCGGCAAAATCTTCTCGATCCTAAAATTGAGCAACAGGATGATCAAAACGTGTCTTTTAAGTGTCAAATCTCAAAATATGAACAAGAACTTGTAAAAGTTAAAAAGGAATATGGTGTCATATTTGATTTACTCAAAAGACTCGTGATGAAGCATCAAATGAACTTGATCATTATCTTGCACACACTAAAGAAGTTATGCATTTTCCTGGAAACATTCGCTCTGAAAATCAAGATTTGATTCACACTATCTTCAAGTTAAGAGAAATGTTAAGTAAGTATGAACAACTTCCGCCAACCATCATTAAGAGATTAGCCCAAGTAACACTTAGTACTCATGAACCTAGAATCCCTACTGCCAAATCACAAGTTGCTAACGTGCTTCCTTCATGAAACAGAATAGTTGAGCCTTTTCCAAACGTCCGCACTTCACGACCTAGAGCACTACATCAAGAATAGGAAGTTGATACCTAAGAAAAGATCAATCAAGAATGCTAAAGTAGAAGAACACCCTAGGACTATGAATAAGACTCACGTTGCTTCCACTATAGATATTAAGGCCCGCAAATGTAATAGAAATAGTGATGTAACGAATGCTAAACCGTTAAGTACTTTTGATATTCACCGATGCACCTTGTGATTTTTGTCGTAAAAGTATGAATTCTGATTGTCATGATAAATGTGTTGCTAAAGCTATCATCTCGCGTTTAAGGAATCCTAAGAACCGGAATACCTCTAGGCCCACTAATCTTTCTAAGTCTGTGCTTGGTAGACCGCCTCTTTAGATTCTAAGAAACGCATTGATGTCCCTCAGAGCTCCGCCACCTCCTAGGAATGTAGTACCACCTAGTGCATTCACTAAGACTAAAGCAAATACTAGTTGAGATGGCAGAAATGGAAATATAACACACTAGGATTTAAGTGGATACCTAAAGCTATTGATGTGTGTATATCTACTATAATCCGCTACAACCCTCTAACATTTCGGTTCCACATCTACTTATTCCATCTCAGGTCTGTTGATAGCGGATGTTCCCATTACGACGTGCAATCTTAAACTGTTATCAAACTTTATTGCAAAGTTCATTGGCACCGCCGTTGGAATGATCACTTCGCAGCTATCATGGGCTACGAAGACTATGTCAATGAGAACATCGAAATTAGCGGTTTATTATGTGGAAGGCCTGGTACAACTGTCAAGAGGGTCATTTTGTGATGGAGACTTGAAGGTTGCTTTCCGGGAGAAAACTTGTTTCATTCGTGATCTACAAGGAAATGACCTTATGTCCGGCTCGCGTAATTCAAGTCTTTACACTATCTCTATGCAAGACATGGTTGCTTCTTCTCCCATTTGCTTACTTTCAAAGGCAACATCAACAAAATCCTGGCTATGGCACCGTCGCCTCTCACATCTAAACTTTCAAACCATCACCAACCTTGCTCGACACAAACTAGTTGAAGGACTCCCACGTTTCGGTATTCTAAAGATCACCTTTGCTCAGCTTGTGAACAAGGCAAAAGCACTCGTGCTCATTTTCCTTCAAAGGTGGAACACGCTCTCAAAGATGTGCTTCATCTTCTTCACATGGATTTGTGTGGCCCGATGCGTGCAAACGATCAATGGCAAACGCTACATCTTAGTAATTGTTGATGACTATTCACGCTGGACTTGGGTCTACTTTCTTCAAGCAAAGATCAAGCTCCACAAATGATCATCACCTTTCTCACGAAAATACAAGTTCAGCTACGAAACACCGTCGACTAATCGAACAGATAGAGGCACTAAATTTTTTAATCAAACTCTTCGTGAATTCTATGAGAAAGTGGGAATTCAAAGATCAAACATCTATTGCACGCATACCCGAACAAAACGGAGTTGTTGAAAGACGAAACCGAACGCTAGTGGAAGCTACAAGAACAATGTTAATCAATGCTAAACTTCCAGATTACTTATGGGCGAAGCTGATTCATCGCATGCTATACTCAAAACCGTTCTATGATTACAAAACGCCACAACAAAACACCTTTGAGCTTGTCCACAACAGAAAACCGAATCTCAAACACTTTCATGTATTTGGATCTCTTTGCTATCCGAATAATGATCGTGATGACTTTGGAAAGCTCAAAGCCAAAGTCGACATGGAGTCTTTATTGGATATTGTGATAATTCAAAGGTTTCCGACCGGAATCGCCGTACAAAACAGCTGATGGAAACGATTCATGCTCATTTCGATGAACTTACGGAAATGGCTTCGAGTATAACAACTTAGAACCCGACACAACCGCTAAACTTCCCCAAACCCCATCATCACCGAACAAAGCCCCCGACCTTACTCGTCAACAAATGGAAAGGTTATTTGCTCTACTGTCGATCGATATTGATGAACGTGCTCTGTGTATCCGCTGCTTCCGCTCAACCCGATAATACTCTTATACCGATACACTGCTACAACAACTACGGTTGAAGAAGCACCACCAGTTGACTCCAACACAACACTTGAACAAACCGCTTCCAACAATGATGAACCGGCTGATGATGTTCTGAATGAAGTACCCCACCTGCAGATTTTGATCCAAATGCTTCTTCAACCCGCTTAATGAGATCGCCGCACTGATGTCGCAATCTTCAACAAACCTTTTGAATCCTCAGAATCTGCACAATGTATACCAACATCAACCCTCCACACATAGATGGACAAAAGACCATCCTCCTAAAAATTATTGGCAACCCGAATCAACCAGTCGTTACAAGACAACGCCTTCACTGCATGGTGAACATTGCATTTATGCACTCACCGCCAACCAACCTAAAACATCAAAGACGCAATGACAAAAGACACATGGATTGAATCCATGCAAGAAGAACTCAACCAATTCAAACGTCTTGAAGTATGGGAATGGTTGAAAGACCAACAGGGTCTACGCCATTGGTCTCAAATGGATTTGGAAAAACAAATTGATGTTGAAGGAATGTTATCGAAATAAGTCACGCCCGGTGGCTAAGGGTTATCGCCGTGAAGAGGGAATAGACTTTGAAGAATCTTTTGCCCGTCGCCTTGAGGTCGTTCGATATTTCTAGCGTCGCGGCTCATATGAATATGACGGTCATCGATGGATGTCAAAACTGCTTCTCAATGGACAACTTAAAGAAACGGTTTATGTCACCAACCGATGGATTCGTTGATCCCGAAGTTCAATCACGTCTACAAACCGAACAAAGCTCATATGGTCTCAAACAAGCTCCTCGGGCATGGTATGATAAGCTATCATCGTTCCTCATTGCTAATAATTTCACCAAAGGTTTGGTTGACCCAACTCTTTTATACAATATCACGGAGCACATATCTTAATTGTTCAAATTTACGTGGATGACATCATTTTTGGGTCTACACATAAAAGTTTTCAATCGCTTTTGCAAAACTAATGAAGAAAAATTTTGAAATGTCCATGATGGGTGAACTTACGTTCTTTCTAGGACTAAAAGTTCATCAATCACCCCGTGGTATTTTCTTGAGTCAGCCCAAATATGCCCTTGAATTGTTAAACAAATTTGGAATGAAAACCCGTGACACCTATGCCACACCAATGGCTCATACCAAGAAGCTTAGACGTGATTTACATGGGAAATTGGTGGACCCTAAATTATTGGGTCTCTCATGTATCTACAGTACCAGCGACTGATATTGTCTTTGCCGATATCTTGCTCCGTATCACCGCACCAACTAAAACCCACCTCTCGAGGCTAAAAGAATCCATACATAAAGGGAACCATTAACTTGGGGATCCGTATCCGAAGGATTCGTTTTGAACTAATCGCTTTTCAGACGCACACCACGCAGATGCTTAGACTCACGAAAAGTACTTTGAGCTTTACAATTTCTTGGTGATAAACCGTGTCATGGCAATCAGAAGCAGGATTGTACATCGCTGTCCTCAACCGGCAGTAATATGTAGCCATGTCAGCATGTTGTGCTCAAGTCATTTGGATGAGAACACAACTCAAAGACTATGGTTACGTATTTGATGTAATCCCGTAATCGCGACAATCGGAGTTATTGCGATCTCGCGCAACTCGCCAAGACTCGAAATCAAAGCACATCGATCTTCGATATCATTTCATCAAGGATCACGTGGAACAGGTATCGTTGAATTATATTTCATGGGTACAGAATACCAATTGGCAGATCTTCTCACCAAAGCCTTGCCTCCGCTAGGTTTAATGAGTTGGTCCACCGGATTGGTATGAGGTGTTTGACTCAAGAGGAATTGATGACCTCCTAAAACAGTCTTAAAAACCTGTCAAACACCAAAACTATCTTTTGTAAATAATTTTTCAAAAAACAAAATACAAAAATATAAAACCTGATAAAAACAAAAATATTCTTCTATCTACTTTTCTTTCAACATGGCAAGTACATTTCTTCCGTCAACACTTTAATCTTTCAAAATTCAATATTTTTCCGATCAAGTGTTGAGGGGGAGAATACAAAGATTTAACTGTTTCAAAACATCTGTGTACTTGCATGTTATCATATCTCGGTTGTTTCTTTTATCAATGGTGGTAATTTTTGTTCAATGACACTCGGACTAAAATTAATAACCTTTCATCATTTTCTTAAGTCAAGGGGAGTGTCACAAATTTCTTTTCTTAAAATCTTCGTTTGGTAACCAATATGGAAGTTAAATGGCTTTGTTTGAAAAAGGAAAAGGGACCAAAAAAGTCAAAATCTTAAAGTTATTTTAATAAAACACTCCCACCTACCTTAACTTCACATTTATTACTCTTAACCTAAAACATCCTACGCATAGAAATCATTCAAGAAATCCGTGCTTTAGATCATCATTTTGTAAGTGTTTTCATGATCTTAACGATAATACAAACTAAGGTTTTGAATTTCAAGCAAATCCTACGCTAAAACGTTGTTATATAGTGATTATGTTCTACGATAAGCGTATGAACACACAATCAATGTGAGTGTGTTTTTGGTTGAAAGAAAGTGTCAAACGTGTTTTAACAAATAAGGATAATACTATTTTAACCCTCTAAATCCACCTAGAAACACGAATTGATGGTTTTTGAATATTAGGGTTTATGAGTCGATTTAGGTGTTTACAAATGTGAAGAGTTTTGTTCAAAAAGATTGTTGTGTAATGTTTATATGATGATGAATTAATGATTTCCAAGCTCTATAACCACCTAGAAACTCTAAATGATTAAAAATTTGGAATTAGGGTTTAAAGTTAATAAGTTTGGGCATTTTTGATTCTCACCGATTTAGATGTTATAACTTGGTTATATAGACTCTCATAACATCTTAGAACCTAAGTAAATTGTTTGTGCAAATCCCATGGTAGAAATTATACGCTGAATTCATAACCCTTAGGGTTTTGACCTACGCATGACTTTCTACCTATAACTGCTTAACTAATGTTCATGCCATGATTTGTTATTAAAATGAACTTATGTGTTAATATTGATGATTTGATGAATTATTTCGGCTTGCTACGCTTAAAATTCAGAATCAAGGTCATTTGATTCTCACGATAAGGATTACCCACGCCGTAGTCATGTTATGCGTAAGAATAAATCCTACGATAACTATTACGCGAAGGTTCTACAATGGGACTACGCCGCATCCGTAGGATATGCGAAAAGTGACTCTTACGATAAGGTCTACTCTTACGTGTAAGCCTTACGCGCAGAAGGTATAAATACCACGCAAGCTCCCACGATAAGGTCCCCTTTTCCTACGCGAACATTTCTTACGCGTAAGTTAAGATCCTACGCGATAAGCTTTCGTCTACGCCAATATCATTAATGCTTACGCTTAACTTTGCCAATTCTACGCTTATGCCTTGATTGACCTTCATTATGAATTGTTACGTGTACAAACTTGTTAATAAACTTATCATAACGTCATAAATCCAATAATGTCACTAATAAACTTAAACGTTTGATATGTTGTGAACAATAAGTGATAACATAAACTTTAAAACTTAAAGTTAACTAACTCACGAAACATTTCCACGACGCCATTGGACTATTGAACAAACAAGTGACTTAGGACTCGTAACAATCATTGACACTGCATATTCAATAACTAGACAATAAGACCTTCTGTTGACTAACATTATGTCTTTCGATATGTTGGTTCTTTTGGCTAATTATTTCGATCACATGGCTTGAACAAATGAATGTGGATGCATCGAAGTTCTTACAATTTCGATATCTTCCGAAGGTTATCCGAGAAAGATTGGAAAGAACAACCTTTGGGTTGACTTTGACACCCTCACATGCTCAGAATCTTCTTGTCTCATTGTCAGGATATTCTAAGGAATCATCCTTACCGTAACATGCTCTCACACTCTCGCTACGCACCGAAATCTACATTCAACAATTCGGACTCTATGCAGAGGATCAAAGTCAAAGTTCAAAGGACAAAGTGACACTTAATCACAAACAAGTCACTATCACCCCGCAGACTTAATGAAGTACTTATTGATTCGAGGTTTAGGTGTGTGTGTTTGATAAAACCATAATATCGATATCAAAAATAAACTACAAGGAATGATTTAAAATCCCTTTATAAAAGGATAATGAATCAAAACCCGAGCGACAGTTGATAATGGATTAGGGGAAATCCGGTCGTTTCCCAACGAGGTGTGAATGGGCAACGCTGCTATTGGTTCGTTATTAAAATGCTCGATGTTTTGGATTTTTGAATTTATTAAAACTACGGGAATGGGAAACAATTAAGGAAATTATGCTACGGGAATCCTGTAATACGCTGATTTAAAACTAAAATGTATTTAAATAAAAACGTAAAGTAGAAATAAAATGCAACTACGCCTAATCTAAGTCCTAAATATAATCTAAAATTACTTTCTAACTAAAAATGATATTAGAAAATTATCTAAGAATTAAAACTAATTTTTATGATTTTTCTGAAATTTATTTGAATTAAAAACTAATTTAAATGCTAAAAATTACAAATTAAACTAGGAAAAATCTGGAAAAATATTTTTTTGGCTTTTTATATTTTTCTCAATCTAGGAAAATTGAAAAATTATTTTTTTGAACCTTTTCTGATTTATTTGTATTAAATGCTATTTAAAAAGGTCCTAAAAACTGATTTTAATTAAGAAAAATAGCAAATAGTAATGAAAAATTATGAAAAATTCAGGAAAAGCCTAAAATATTATTCTAAATCTATGAAAAACATCAAAACCTAAGCTTATGTGAAGGATTAACAAGCTGTAGTGCAAACTGACCCTAAATAAGCTACTAAGATTAAGCTAATGAGTGCTAAAAACCACCAAAGTGTTACTGAAGCTAATTTATACTAAAATCGCCTAAAAACAGCTAATTCCAACTACTTCTAACTTCTATAGTGCAACCTACAATGATTTGGCTTGATTAATTCTTAAAATCCAAACAACTTATCCTACTTACTTAAAGCTCATGCAACAGCTTATCTAATAAGCCAAACTGAAAACCAAAAGTTGAGAACTCAAGATCACCAGCTAAGTAACAAGTGGACCAAGTTTCAGACCCTAGTGATCAAAAACAAGACCTGCAAAAGGTCTGGAAGTTGCCTGGTTCACACTCAGTATTAGCTGAGTGTGAACAGGGCAAATGAGGCTTATTGATCTCATTATTTAGTGCTTATAATGATTCCCAAAAATTCCACAAAATTCAGAATTCAATAATAGACCAATTGAACTTACTTATCCCAAATTTGCAAATATTTTGAACCAGAATTGAGAGTGTGAAAAATCTACAAAGTTTTGTAAAAATCTATTTATGCAACTTTTGACTTTTGAGACAGATTTGAAATTTTGACTAAAATGAGTTTTGGATCAAATTGATGAACTGATATTGATGTAGGAAGCTATGATAAAGCTAAATTAAGCTATTCCTATGAATTTTAAACACAATTCAAGCTTATGATCTCCTAATATCCTAACTGTTATGAAATCTAAGAGTGATCTAAGCTAATTTTGACTTTAGTTGATTCTAAGTGCATAAAATGACTATAGAGTGATTCTAATATACCTAGATAAGACTAAATTAACTAATACTAACCTATGACTTAACCTGAATCTCGCACCACTACTCTATGCCAAACACTGATTATGCAATCTATATCAGCTTTATAGAGAAAGAGACATAACTCACAAGTAGTCCAAATTATTTGAAGCTTAATTCAGAACCAAACACCACTTATTCTAACCAAATCCAATCCAAATCTAACTCTCATGATCAACCCAATTCCATAACTATACTCATATTAAACCTGTTGACTTCTGCAAGTTGACTATTTTGAAGATTTGAGTGAATTTTGAGATTGAATGAAGTAAAAGCTCACTATAAGCTATACAACACCTTAAATGAACCTAATGAAACAAAGAGTCGGCTTAATATATGCTTATAAGAGCCAGAGTATTTTTTTTTTTTTCAATTATTTTTCTGATTTTTTTTTTATTTTTGATTAATGAAGAGAATTAAGCTGCAACTATTTTAAAATAAGTTTAAAATGAAATTAGCAACTCTAATAAGCAATAATAAGAACATTTAAAGCTTAAACAAGGATTTGAGAACAAAAGTAACTTTCATTAAAACATAAAATCTGAGATTACAAAGGAATTACAAAAGCTAAATAAAACTTGGAAACATTAATACTGAATTAAAAACTATATTAAGCTACTGAATAAAAGGTATGAAAAGGTGTCTTCAACTTGTGAATGAAGAGGTCTTTAAATACTTGAGCTCAAGCCTAGAAGGATCCAAGTTGTATTTGTGCTTCTCATGATTAATATCACTGATCATGTTTACACCTCATTCTTTCAATATCTGCCCTTGGATTGAATCTTACACGCACCACTAGCCAATCAGAGATGAGGATTTTGTGAGATGACACACGGATTGCCAACCCGCATCCGTAGCGGGTGTCGAAAGTAGAAAGTACCTTAATTATGTTAATTTGGTTAATTGGAACGCGGGGTAATTTAGGGTTCATGGGTGTTCTGAGTTTGGGGGGAATTGGGCGCGTTTGTTTTTTTATATTTATTTGATTTTCTTGACCGGGTTTTAGTGGGTTTGACCAGGGTCCATTTGGGTATACGGGTTGAGGGTTAATAACCGGGTGTAGTTAGGGTCACGGGTGTGTATTGGTTTGGACCGGGTATTGGATATTGGACTAGCTGGGCTTGGTGTTGGGCTAGATAGTAAGACTTGGACTTAGGATTGTATTTGGACCCATGATGTGTTTCAAGGACCAAAAGTGCACATGCTAAAAATCCAGGGACCAATCTTGTAAATCTAAAAATTTGATCAAGGACTAACTTTGCCAATCTTCAAATAATCCAAGGGCTGAATTTGTAAATTCTAAAACTTGAGGGTATATTCTGCCAATAACTGAAAGTTCAGGGACTATTTCTGACAATTCTTCAAACTTGATTATATCTTTCAAATATCAACCTCGAAAGCAAAATCTTCACAGATGCTTAATTTGACCTTCCCGGCCAAATTTTAGCTCTCTTAATCTCTCGTGCTCGGGTTTTCGTCTGATTTCTTTTTTTGTTGTTTTGATATATCCGTACCTGCACAAGCATAAACTCAAGAAACAATCAAATATTAACAATAAACGGCTATTTCTTGGTTATTTTGGGTTTGATTTGATAAAGAAATTATATGTGTTTAAGCACATATCAAAATACCCCAGACGAAACCATTGTCGTGTCCCCACGCAATGCAATCAACTCACGCTTCTAAAACCAAGGATTTCAATCTCTTTCTACTAAACCTATGAAGAAGTAGCAAAGATTCCTCAAAAGAGATTAAGAAAACCTTAATTCTAAAAACGCCCCGTTTACCTTTTAATTCACATATAGATATTACGATTAAGCACATTCTGATTATGAGTGACGGTTTGTGGAACTTTCATGTCGATCAATAACTCCAACATTTTTCAAACGCATTAACGCTAGATCACGGAGTAGGAAACACAAACACGTGAAGTGACCATACGGATAAAATACATCGTCCCTGATTTTTCACAAATTCCCAAACTAAGCGTAAAATCGAAATCATTGTTAAATATGACTCTAGATGCTAACACTACCCATGGAAGTTACTTGTGTAATTACCTTGTGCTCCCATTTTCCTATTTTCCTCTAGATTTTTTTTTTGGTGAGAAATGAATTTCTTCAATTTCCTCGTTTCGATAACTTTTATTTCGATAAGGATACAAAGCTAAGTCGCTAATTAGTTATCCACCTTCCCTCGAAAACCATTGTACACAAGAATGAGGTCCACATCAAGGTCCTAATTTAACATGATTTAGAGAGATATCTCCCGGATTCAAAGTTTGGCTTAACACTTATTTCAGCACATTTGCATTTTTGCAATTTAGGCCCTTGGTCTTTCCAACCACTAACTCAACGGGATTACCGTTTAATCAGAAGTCTTATTATGACTTTGGATTTTCCTCTGCTTTTATAGAAGTCTATGACAACTTTTATGGCTTTGGATTTTTTCAACTTTAATACATTTGGGCTTTATTTCATGTTAATTTTTGTGCAAACTCCGAATCCTACGGCTTTTATAACAATAGAAACAATAGAAAGATACTATCCGAATCAGTTGTCTATTACACCGCAACACCGACAAGTACCTTGATGTGTACCCAACTCTCATAGGCAAGGATTATCTAAAGAAGAATAAAGAACTAACTATCGCCAAAAACTCAACATCTCTAATTATTATTTAACGGATATGGGGTGAAACAATTGTTGGGAACAAAAAGCCAAAAGTACCTTCGATGGGCTCTAAAGAGAACCAACTACTCCACGCTTAGCATCTAAACTCATAAGTAACTCTATCATTCCTCGACCTCCGCAAATTTAAAATCCCAAATAATGAGATCCGCGGATGCTTAGCCGATAATTAAATTATCTATGGTTAAGGGAACAAGCTAGGGCTCAACACGCTTCCGGTCAAGTCAATTCTATTCCTACTCACCGAAAGTCAACAAGCTGTCAAAACATATATTAATTTAGCTAATGCTTTGTCAAATAATCTCAAGTCTCGCATTTTTAAAGTCACTTATTAGAAACTAGCAAATTCTTGGTTAAGCTTCGCATATTTAAAATCACTTAGGGAGACTTGCAAATTCTTGGCCTTGTGAGCTAGAATCGCATTTTATAACCTCTTGTCTAAGCAATTAGCAAAGACTATGTCAAGAAAAACGCATATTTAAAGTAACTTCTAAGAGAGTAGCAAGACTATTCGATCATAAAACTAGCAAAAGCTTACAAAAAATTTTAAATTTTTCACATTTTTGCACAATTTTTCTAAGGAAACGGGTTGCAAGAGTTCACGACAAAAATAAGCAAGTGCGGTCAAATCAAATCGAAGATTACCCTACCCAGACATAGAACTAAACAAATTATCAAATTTTAAGGGAGGTTGTGTCGCAACAATATCGTTAAAGGTTTGACGATTAGTGACTCGAGATCCTTCCTTTGTGAAGTTACTATTTTTTATAAATTAAAAGTAAAAAATATTTTCCTTTTCTTTATATATATCATATTAAAAATACAAAAGATTTTTCTTTTGTTTTTGAGCTTAAATAGAATACACCAATTATATAACATTCTCAACGGAGGTGTTATCATTAGTAAGTTCCCGAACTAAAGATCAAAAACTTGCCTTTGTGTCGCTAGAATCAATTTATTTCTATCGGACAAACAAACTGGGTGGTGGGTATAAGGACGGCCTGACATTAAATTGCGGCTGAAAAGAGGCGGGTTTTAATAAGCTTCGCTGACCTGACTCTCCGGCCGCTTGTATGCTTGTCTTATAGAAGTGATTTATTCACTTGGGATTATTGTTAAGTTCATGTTGTTTTGAATACCGTTCGTTTAATTGCATTGGTTTTGAAAGTGCATGACTCGCTCTCTAATAACTACAGAATCGATACGTGAAGCCGCTACAATTCCAAGAAGCTAAATAGACGGTCCATTAGTCGAACCCGAGATTCGGTCTAATCCACTATTGTCGAAAATGGCGGAGGACAACCATCTATGTTGGAGCAAATTCAAGCACCCACCGAAAGGGCGTTATGGAGAAGCTATCGTTGCCTTAAATCGCGTTTCTATAACTTTTGAGCTAAACACGATTTATACCGTTTCTGCCAAGCTACTTTACGATTTGAGATTACCTGGGATCAGATATCAGAAATTGTTTTTCCACCGCCTAAAACAACAAGCTTAAAAAATGAAATAACAAAATTCACACAAATATTTGATGAATCATTTAGTGAGGCATGGGACCGATTCAAAGATTTGCTTAGCCAATGTCCCCATCATGGTTTTTCTGGAATTACACCAACTTGATACGTTTTATAACGGTTTGAATGAGACCGATCAAGACTCTCTCAATGCCGCCGCGGGTGGTAATTTGTTGACCCGATCAACGAGATGCCTGTCGATTATTGAGAACAAATCTAAAGTTCGTACCTCATTTAGCAAACGTTGTGCCCGAGTGAGTGTTACACCATCGCCCTCTTCTTACTTAAAATACGTCTAGCACCGATGCTAAGATTGATAAGCTTACGGATATGATACAGCTTTGGTTAGATTAAGACCCCTAAGATTAATTCTTCTCCACCCGCCAAGTCAAAGTGGAATCGACTTGTACGACTTGTGGTGGCCCGCATGCTTACTACAATTGTACCGCCACCGATGGAAATCCTTTCGAAGCTAATGCCGTAACCGGAGGTATGAAAGAACGATCCATCATCCGGCGGTTTTGCGGGCGGACGAAGGGATGAAGGATCGATAAGAGAATACTCCAAAGAAGTCGGGAGCTCATGGTATAGAAAGGTGTTACTCAAAGGTTCATCAATGAAGGCATCCAAGAGAGGATCCTTATCTCGAATGACATTTTTAGCATAAAACTCATCAACGCGATCCGGGGTTGAAAATCTTGTCTTCGGAGAGGAAGGAAATCAAAGTATTATCCACGTGAAAAACCTCACGAGAAATGGGATCACTCGGATAAAAATAATATTGACCTCGTGATCAACAAGTTCATTTGTCGAAATCTTCACTTCCTTATCTTTCTTCGGAAAAAACGGATCATCGTATTCTTCTTCATCCTCGAAAGAATTGAGTCGGTAGGAGCAAGTTCATTGGTGAACTCCTCACTCTTCTTCACAAAGAGTTGATTTTCAAAAATTTGAGTATATTTAGAATCGAATTCAAACAAGGGATTCGTGAATGTTTTAAAAAGATTCCGATCGAAAGATTCTCAAAGAAGGTTCCATGATTTCGAAGAAGGAGTGGGATTGCCACTCAAAGGAATGTTGATTTTATTAGAAAACGGAGGTGGGACAAGTGGTGTGCTCTTAGAGCTAGCATTTTCCACCACTACCGTTGTAATTTCTCGTTTCTTTCCGTTCAAATTTTGTATTGTCACATACTCTTAATCGTAAACCTGAAAGATCAATTCGAGACGCTTTTTAGGTTCAACTATCTTCACATCATTCGGATCATCCGAGGGGGTATGAAGACGGTTCATTATATAACAATTCTCAGTAAAGGATGTCCCCTCCCGTCAAAAAGTAGCATCATCAATCTCAACTGAACTAATCATCATTAAGAAAGGCCTCGATCTATTCCCAAATGGGGTCACTTCGTAGTGAGAGACGGAAAAGAGTCGATCATAATCGGATTAGACGGTAGAATGATCGCCACTTTCTTAAGAAAAATCAATCACACCGATGCTATGAATCGAATGATCATCGGGTGGAGGTTTTGATGTTTTTTCGGCATAAAACACTATTTTTCATTTCCTTTTTCTCGGACGTTAACGCCTCTTGGTAATGATCCACAAGGACTTTCGCGGTTCTCAAGAATGGTCTTCCTAAAGTGAGAGAGGGACTCGGGCCGACCTCTATATCAACTACGGCAAATCCACTCGGAAAATGGAATTTATCCACTCGTACCATAACATCGTTGACTACACCAACCGTGGGAGCAATTGTTCGATTAGCTAATTCAATAGTCATACGAGTCGGTATAAGAGTCTTCAATCCAAGCTCATGATATATCGCAAGAGGCATGAGACTTACATGTTAACCGAATCGGTTAGGCATTACATTCCTCAATATCATTCAAAGAACAAGGAAGGAGAAATTTCCCGGGATCACCAAGCTTCTCGGGAGCTTGGTTCGAGGAAGAATTAGACGGTATAGGCTCGTGTGTGTTTGGATAAAACCACAATATCGATATCAAAAATAACCACAAGGAATGATTTAAAATCCCTTTAGGAAAAAGGATAATGAATCAAAACCCGTGAGTGATAGTGATACGGATTAGGAAATCCGAGTCGTTTCCCAACGAGGTGTGAATGGGCAACGTCGTTATTGGTTCATTATTAAAATGCTTGATGTTTTGGATTTTTGAATTTATTAAAACTACGGGGAATGGGAAAACAATTAAGGGAAATTATGCTACGGGGAATCCTAAATACGCGATTTAAACTAAAATGTATTAAATAAAATGTAAATAAAATGCAACTACGTCTAATCTAAGTCCTAAAAATGATCCAAAATTACTTTCTAACTAAAAATGATATTAGAAAATTATCTAAGAATTAAAACTAATTTTTATGATTTTTCTGAAATTTTTTTGAATTAAAAACTAATTTAAATGCTAAAAATTACAAATTAAACTAGGAAAAATCTGGAAAATATTTTTGGCTTTTTATATTTTTCTCAATCTAGAAAATTGAAAAATTATTTTTTGAACCTTTCTGATTTATTTGTATTAAATGCTATTAAAAAAGGTCCTAAAAATGATTTTAATTAAGAAAATAGCAAATAGTAATGAAAATTATGAAAATTCAGAAAAGCCTAAAATATTATTCTAAATCTATGAAAAACATCAAAACCTAAGCTTATGTGAAGGATTAACAAGCTGTAGTGCAAACTGACCCTAAATAAGCTACTAAGATTAAGCTAATGAGTGCTAAAAACCACCAAAGTGTTACTGAAGCTAATTTATACTAAAATCGCCTAAAAACAGCTAATTCCAACTACTTCTAACTTCTATAGTGCAACCTACAATGATTTGGCTTGATTGATTCTTAAAATCCAAACAGCTTATCCTACTTACTTAAAGCTCATGCAACAGCTTATCTAATAAGCCAAACTGAAAACCAAAAGTTGAGAACTCAAGATCACCAGCTAAGTAACAAGTGTACCAAGTTTCAGACCCTAGTGATCAAAAACAAGACCCCTAAAGGTTGGAAAATGTTTACACTCGATTAGCTGAGTGTGAACAGGGCAAATGAGGCTTATTGATCTGCTTATTTAGTGCTTATAATGATTCCCAAAAATTCCACAAAATTCAGAATTCAACAATAGACCAATTGAACTTACTTATCCCAAATTTGCAAATATTTTGAACCAGAATTGAGAGTGTGAAAAATCTACAAAGTTTTGTAAAAATCTATTTATGCAACTTTTGACTTTTGAGACAGATTTGAAATTTTGACTAAAATGAGTTTTGGATCAAATTGATGAACTGATATTGATGTAGGAAGCTATGATAAAGCTAAATTAAGCTATTCCTATGAATTTTAAACACAATTCAAGCTTATGATCTCCTAATATCCTAACTGTTATGAAATCTAAGAGTGATCTAAGCTAATTTTGACTTTAGTTGATTCTAAGTGCAATAAAATGACTAGAGTGATTCTAATATACCTAGATAAGACTAAATTAACTAATACTAACCTATGACTTAACCTGAATCTCAGACCACTACTCTATGCCAAACACTGATTATGCAATCTATATCAGTTTATAGAGAAAGAGAGACATAACTCACAAGTAGTCCAGCTTATTTGAAGCTTAATTCAAAACCAAACACCACTATTCTAACCAAATCCAATCCAAATCTAACTCTGCATCAACCCAATTCCATAACTATACTCATATTAAACTGTTGTTGACTTCAGTTGACTATTTTGAAGATTTGAGTGAATTTTGAGATTGAATGAAGTAAAAGCTCACTATAAGCTATACACAGCTTAAATGAACCTAATGAAACAAAGAATGGCTTAATATAAGCTTATAAGAGCTTGAGAGTATTTTTTATTTTTCAAATATTTTTTCTGATTTTTTATTTTTGATTAATGAAGAGAATTGTGCAACTATTTTAAAATAAGCTGAAATGAAATTAGCAACTCTAATAAGCAATAATAAGAACATTTAAAGCTTAAACAAGGATTTGAGAACAAAAGTAACTTCATTAACATAAAAATCAGGATTACAAAGGAATTACAAAAGCTAAATAAAACTTGGAAACATTAATACTGAATTAAAAACTATATTAAGCTACTGAATAAAAGGTATGAAAAGGTGTCTTCAACTTGTGAATGAAGAGGTCTTTAAATACTTGAGCTCAAGCCTCTTAGAAGGATCCAGAAGTTGTATTTGTGCTTTCTCATGATTAATATCAGCCCTTGATCATGTTTACACCTCATTCTTTCAATATCCGCCCTTGGATTGAATCTTACACGCACCACTAGCCAATCAGAGACGAGGATTTTGTGAGATGACACACTGACAAGCAACCGCATCCGTGTGTCAGTGGGTGTCAGAGTAAAGTACGAAAGTACCCTTAATTACTGTTAATTTGGTTAATTGGAACGCGGGGTAATTTAGGGTTCATGGGTGTTCTGAGTTTGGGGGGAATTGGGCGCGTTTGTTTTTTTATATTTATTTGATTTTCTTGACCGGGTTTTAGTGGGTTTGACCAGGGTCCATTTGGGTATACGGGTTGAGGGTTAATAACCGGGTGTAGTTAGGGTCACGGTGTGTATTGGTTTGACCGGTATTGATATTGACTAG
Source organism: Chrysanthemum makinoi (assembly GCA_910596185.1). Lineage (NCBI taxonomy): Eukaryota > Viridiplantae > Streptophyta > Magnoliopsida > Asterales > Asteraceae > Chrysanthemum > Chrysanthemum makinoi. The sequence goes on from OU343223.1 coordinate 185,108,728, forward strand.
CTGGCTTGGTGTTGGGCTAGATAGTAAGACTTGGACTTAGGATTGTATTTGGACCCATGATGCTTTCAAGGACCAAAAGCACATGCCGAAAATCCAGGGACCAATCTTGTAATCTTAAAATTTGATCAAGGACTAACTTTTCCAATCTTCAAATAATCCAAGGGCTGAATTTGTAAATTCTAAACTTGAGGGTATATTCGCCAATAACTAAAGTTCAGGGACTATTTCTACAATTATTCAAACTTGATTATATCTTTCAAATATCAACCTCGAGCATAAAAAATCTTCACAGATGCTTAATTCCGACCTTCCGCCTTTAGCCTCTTAATCTCGTGTTCTCGGTTTCGTCTCATTTGGCTTTTTGTTTTTGATATATCCGCACTGCACAAGCATAAACTCTAGAAACCATCAAATATTAGCAATAAACGGCTCTTTCTTGGTTATTTTGGGTTTGATTTGATAAAGAAATTATATGTGTTTAAGCACATATCACTTATCATTCCAGACATCGTGCCTACTGACTTCTTTGCTACACCTACTGAAGAGACAGTTATGCAATTTCTACTTAATATTGGCTATGATGAAGCGTCAGGAATTATTAACAAGCACTCTCACGTGGATCTTAAGAACATTCCTCAACCGTGGAGAACACCTTACATCATCATCACTAAGTCTGTCTCAAGGAATCGACAACAAAGAAACAAGGTGCCGTGCTGCCTGATCACCTTCTACCAATGAAATTAAAATCTTGAAACATACAAAGGTATCGTAGCAGCGAACGAGAAGGCAAAGTTGGTCATCTCGATGAAAGCCTTCTGGAACTCCTACTGAGAACCGTAAGAGGAAGTGCCGAAGTGCATAAGCACAGAGAGTCAAATGAAGGTCCCAAAGAGGAAACCTACTCCAAGGAAGAAAGTTCCCTCCAAGGAAACTGCTCCTATTCCTACACCTGAACCACAAAGAAAGCTAATGGACGAAAGTCTCGAAGATACACAATTAGACGAGGAGGTACACTACTGAAATCGCAAAGGATGACTCTCCATCGTACAAAACCTCCTAGTCCAATAGCCGAACATGGCAAAGGAAAGACTCTAGACTTGTGCCATATGATGAAAGCTTTAAAGTGATGAATAGCAATGGATAAATCATACAAGAAGAAGTTCAAATTGTTCAACTTCAACACGTTGCACAACAATTTGCTAAAGAACAAATGGGTGGCCCCGGAGGGTCAAGTGGTGCAGCTCAACCTTCACCATATCCTGATGCGGTTAATCAACCCGATAAGGGATCTGGTGCCACCACTTTGGTACAACAACAAAACAATGTTGAAGACAACTATAGAGTATGATTTGAAGAACCGAATCGAGAAGCAGAGAAGGTAAAACTGATGAAGAAGTCGCAATCAAAGCCAAAGCTGATGAACAAGCTAAGACTGAAATAAAGAAGATGTTGAGTATGATACGCTTCTAGATAGTCCCTGACGATCAAAGGAAGAAACTTCTAACCACCAAAGGACCCAGAGTCTCCTCACATCTCATCATCAGATTCTTCTTCTCACTCTTCACCACCACCATCAAAAAGATCAACCAAATCATCATCCAGACAGTTGAAGAAGCCACTCGATCTTGATTTCTCATACTCAAAAAAGAATTGTAAAAGCTGTCCAACAAGTCAGAAAGAAGGACATGCTCTACATAAAACTGAATTGGTTTGTGACCAAATGCGATCTACATGATGAGAATGACAAGATGCGAATGAAAGGGAATACATACGAAGCTCATGCGGATGATCTACAAGGGAAAATGGACAGAATGATCCAAGGCTACACTCACAAGTACCTTCTAGATATCGTTCCTAAAGTCACAAAGGAGATGTTTACCAGACAACTATATCCTAATCTTATGCAGATAGCCAAGCAAACTATAAGATCAACACCCTTAACCGTCACAATCAATCCATCCGATCCTGTAGTTTTCTCGGATAATGAATTGGTGGCCAAGCTTGTCACACAAATGTCACACGACTGGGACATTTACTTCTGATGAAGGAAAGCTGTTTCAAGCATTGTTGGACTACCAACTCAAGCATGTGATTCGGGTTTAAAAGTCCAAACTTCCTAGAGATGATGAAGATAAGGATCAGGATAAGAATGATGAAGCTAAACGACAAAATAAGTCTGGTGAATCATCTTCCATGCCACCACCTCCCCAACGGTCTCCTGCTCAACAAAGGTCTCCTCCTCGTTCTTCTACCGATAAAACCTCATGATTCCAGGACACCACCCCAGACTCAAAAAACCGGTAATTACTTTGAGTATACGGGTGGTGACGATGAAGAACACCATGAGCCCCTACAACAACCCACCTCTCCCAAACAAGTACAGAAACCAGAATCCTCATCTAGGCCTAAGAAACAAGAAAAAGGCCCAAGGCAGACGTTCTATCATGGCTAGATGAAGACACCACAGAGGAATTTGAATGGTTTTCTACACTTGTCAATTCCATCCCTACCTCAAGAAGGTCAAGATCTTGTAGACGGTAATACATTGGAGCATGCTAAGATTATGCAAGAAAAGTTCCATGTGAAGAAGATGGATAAACCGAAGTTGAGGCGAATCAAGAATGAAGCTTTTCAACCGTGGAAAGACAACCTTAAAGTGCCATTGAGGTAGAATATCACCTTGAAAACATTGCTCGAGCTATGTCTAACAACATGGATTGGCTCAACCCAGAAGCAAACATCGACTTCACCAAACGGGACAACCCTCCATACTACACGACTGGTCAAAACCTCTACCAACAATTGGCCAATTAGATGAACCAAGGATTCCATTCCGATATTTCTTCAACAGAGACTTGGATTTTCTTCTACATGGTGGCGATGGTTCAGGAAATACGCTACATCTTGACACTTCCATTCCCTGCAGCTATATACTGAATGCATAGCCATCGAGGAACGTGCCAATCACTTGTTCTCCAACAAAGTGGAAGCCTACGATCGAGATGCACTGTACGGGATTCATCGTTGGCCGAACGCCAAGAATCTACTATGGGTTGCCGTGTCAGAAGTTTCAACATATGATTCAGTTCTAAAGTATCGCGTTATTAAACACGTCGATCTTTCATCTAAGTGAGACTATACCTTCCTAAAGAATATCGTGGTCAAACGACAAGATGAAAGGGATTATGCATTCTCCGGTGACTTTCGAATTTGTCTATCAAAGACATCGAAGACATGTACCTTGCCAAAGTACAGGGTCGTATGAGACAATTCTCCATCTGAGTACAACGTGAATTCATCAAGTTAGTGCTCATCTTCATCAGACGCATAGTTATCCAAGAACGCGGTAGAAGATCTCCAGCGGCGTTAAATTTTATCGCACTGCAAGCAACTTCACTCCACCGAACTTGATCTACCCGATATCAACCAGCCTCACAATATACGCTCATCAGCAAACCTTTCGGCTGTGTTAACGAAGTGAACTTCAAAGAAATTGCTTGATGGCGTGCAGATCTTCATAAGTTTGGTATCACACTTGAAGATGGTTAGGGACGGATTAGCTTATCGTTGAAGGATATACATCAAGATTGGGTCTCCTAAGCGATGGAATTCTCGGATCAAGGGACGTGAAGAGGATCATCACCATGATTGATGAACGGTTGTGTAGAAGGGATCAGCCGTAAGACCTGAAAGCTATGTTGGTGGTCGACCCGGAGACACATCATCGCTTTCAACGCCCGAATCACACTCCTGGCGCATCTTCAACTCACTCCGGTACCCCTTGAACTTCTTCTTTCATTATCAATTTGGATGTATGATTTATTATGTCAATGGCTTGTGCACACATTACAGGTGTACAACTCGACTTGTAAATAAAGGACCCCGTGGTACTGTCAGCTGCCACAATCCTTATATAAGGAGCGAAAGCTTCTAAATTTTGAGTAAAACCTATCAAACCTTTCATTTTTCAAGGTTTTGCTCAAAAAGAACAAGTACTTTCCCTTATGATTTTCAAAACCTCAACCGTTTATATCACTCGTTGAGGGGGAGTACTTGAATTAAAACTTTGTTCAAAAATTGTTCACAAGTGGTCATTCTTCCCAAGAACACTCCAAATGGTCATATTTATTCTCAACTTTTCAAAAATAACATCACATATGCCATTTTTGAGGGGAGAAAATACGTGATAAGAAATATGTTGTGTAAATGCAAATGAATCTTTGTGCTATAGACTTAACCCATGAATTGACGAGATCTTAACTGTTAGTAACTCGAAAAGACTTGTCGACGGTAATAATTTCAAGCTAGTTCGCTAGTGATGTAAACGTGTCTCGCAAAGGACTTGTCTCGAGTAGAATTACCCGAGAAACTCTTGGTAGACATGAACTCTGACGGGTTTGAAAACCTTTCGAGGATTTTCTACACCTTCAAGGTAGTTATTAGAGCTAATTGTCACCTAAAAGCCGACAATGCAACTCTTTAACTATGCCATGTAACCGTCTCAAGGGGAATGTCTATCTTGAGTTGATCAATTCAAAATGTGCGTGTTCTTTCCTCACTGCATTTTAACCGCTAAACTCTTAAGCACATGTGGAAGGGGAGTATTTATGCAAAATCTTATCTCAATAGTGGTACTAAAATGCTTTTCATTCACAAACACTTTGAGAGATTTTCACAAACAAGGGTTTTAATGGCAACAGAGGTTAGTCATGAAGTTATAAGGTGACTAAGGTTAGGAATAACCGTCCTATGATCCGCCAGAGCGAGGGATCTACCCAAGGACACCACAAATAGTTAGTATTTAGAAGTCCTTAGGTATGATTGTAAAAGGAGAAATGAGAAGCGAGAAAGAAGGAGTTGAAGAATAAAAAAGAAATGCAAAGAAAAGGGTGAAAAGAAATAGCCCTCCAGATTATTCAACTTAGGGACGACACGGGTAATTCATATGCTACTAATTGTCACTTAGTGACGCTGGTATTGAAGATTAAAAGTCGTCATGGACCCAGTGACGCATGCACTAAACCTTTTAACCACTCAAGTTTCTTCAACAAATGTTTCATTCTCCAGGGAACCCTACGAACTATCGGCTTTCTTAGAGACTTGGTATTGAAGAAGAAGACCCTCTCCCTAGTCTCCACTCAGGAAAACCAAAACGCACTATTGAGTCTAGAGCCACGAGATTCATCAAAAGATCTCTTAGGTACACTTGACATTTCATCACTTGATATTCAACAATAAGAATTTCTGTGGTACATTATCGAGTCCTTCACTGATCTTAGCAACTGTCGAGAACATTTATGAGAGGTTCACATTTGTGATCCTCAGTGATTGAATGGAAACTCCCGCCAGGGTCAACATCAAACGCCCTGCCACAAAGGTGTCGCCGCAACTCCCCGTGGATTGCGCTTAGTGGTCTCAAACGGCTCCATAGTCAGGAGGTGATGCGGTGTACCTCAGCGACTCATCCGAATCGTAGGTGTACTTCGGTACATCGCGGTTATCTCACGTGTGGGACTCGATTCAGAACGCCTTTTGTAAGATTAGAGTTGTGTTTTCACACTATGCTGTTAACACTCTCGAAGTTCAAACTTGTAAGTGCCGAAATCCGCTTATTACTAACCGCTTTAATGTTTTCTTCTTATGGAAGCTCTGGAGTGGAATGATCGTGCAAATTCTTCTCATGCTCACGCCAACATCATCACTAATGGAAGTTCTATCCAAAAGCAACACAAAAAATGAATGATTCTTCGTCAAATCAAAGAATATACAAAGTTAAAGACTTAAAGAACTTCATCAGATGAATTCAAACGTCATAAGAGCGTGTGAGCATGTTGAAGAATGACGTGGAGACACTGTAGAAATGAAGCAGCACTGGTGCGACTTAATGCCGATAACAACATACTATCACTTTCATCACAAAGAACAATGATCAAAGAACAAAGTTAAAGATGACGTCAAAGCATAACTATTCAAAGAAAACTATCTCGCTACACTGGGAGATGGTTCAAATCAAGGCAATTCTTCTCACAAGAAAGAAGAATGTCAAGACATCAAAGCTACTATTAAATCAACGCCTTCACCGTTTTTCATCACTAACACTTGGGTGTTTGTTACTCATATGTAATAACACTTGAGGGGGAGATTGTTGGAATCACTCCTAAACCTTATTCAAGTGTTAGTTACTCATATGTAATAGGTAGCTTATTATGGCCTTTATGTTTGTTATTAGCCTTAAGCTTATGTAGAAGGCCCATGAGCTTAGGCCCAAGCTCGTAGGAGAAAGGAAGGGACTAGGAGTGTTGCCCTAGCTTCCCTCCTATAAATACTTTGTAATAACCCTCACTTGAGGGTTGGTTGTTCAATATTTCTCTTTCACTCTCACCTACGCGCAGAATCGTAAAGTATATGCAGGTGTGTGTGTGTTTAGTTTACTTGTTCAATCGCCTCTCTATCTTTCTTGTAAGCTTGTGTTGTAAAACTAGTGACCTAACAAATGTTCTTAAGCTCCACATGAGAGTGCTTAGTGATTATTCCGGAAGCTTCATCATAGCCCATATCAATCAGAATTTAACCGTCTCTTCAAGAGGTGTGGCATAGAAGTCGGTTGGCTCGATTTCAGAATTAGAAGAACGTACCGTAGATCCCTTGTGTGATGGTGATTTGTTTGTGATTGAGGTCACAGTCACCGACTTTGACCTTTGATCCTTGCATTGAATCCAGAATTGTTGTATGTAGATTTCTGTGATCAGAAAGGAAAGATATGTTCTCGTAGGGATGATTCTTTAAAATATCCACAACGCAAAAGAAGATTTTAAGCATGTGAGGGTTTCAAAGTCAACTCAGGATTGTTCTTACAATCTTCTTGATAACCATTAGGAAGATATCAATTGTTGAGAACCTCACGTGCATCCACATTCATTTGAGCGCCCATGTCGGATCTCAAATAACATTAGCCAAAAGAACCAACATATCGGAAGACATAATGTTAGTCAACAGAAGGTTTTTATTGACTAATTATTGAATGTACTGTGTCATTGATTGTTACGAGTCCTAAGTCACTTGTTTGTCCAATAGTCCAATGACGCCGCGGAACGTTTCATGAGTTAGTTAACTTTAAAATTTTAAAGTTTATGTTATCACTTATAGTTTACAACATATCAAACAATTAAGTTTATTAGTGACATTATTTGATTCGTGACGTTATGATTCATTTATTTACAAGTTTGCACGCGTAACAATTCAAAACGAAGGTTTGATCAAGGCTTATGCGTAGGAATAGTAGCTTATGCGTAGGAATAGTAGCTTATGCGTAAACAGGGGTTATATGCGTAGGCACAAGCATACGCCAGAGGAATCTGTTTACGCTGTAAGAAATGTTACGCGTAGGAACAAAGTAACCTTATGCGTAGAGCTACGCTGAGGGCTAATAAAACTTTACGCGTAAGGCTTACTCGTAAGAGTAGACCTTATGCAGAGTCATCGCTACGAATATCCTTCACAGATACGCCAGAGTCCCATTGTGAACCTTACGTGAAAATTTCTTTACGCGAACTTTCACGCGTAAGGTGATCCCTACGCGTAGAGTAACAAAGACCTTGATTCTGAGTTTTATGCGTAGCAAGCCTGAAATAAAACATCATATCATCAATCTTAACACATATGTTCATTTTAAGACAGATCATGGCATGAAACTCATTTTACAGATACGCCAGAGTCATACGTAAGTCAAAACCCAAGAGTTTAAGAATTACGCATATGATTTCTAGCCATAGGAATTGCACCAAACATTTTTCTCGGTAGGTCTTAGGTGTTATGAGAGTCTAATAACCAAGTTTTAACATCCAAAAGTCAGTGAATCAAAAATACCCAAACCTAAGAACATTAAACCCTAAATTCCAATTCTAACATAATTAGTGTTTCTGGGTTGTCATAGGGCCAGGATATCCTCAATTCAACATGATATTAACATTACACAACAATCTTTTTGACCAAAAATAATCACATTTGAAAATACCCAAAACCACGATAAACCCTATTTTCAAATACACCTACTTCGTGTTTCCGTGCGTTTGATGATTAAAAGTATCATTGATGTTTTAAGAACGTTTTGACACAACCCTTTTAACCATAAGCACCCTTTCATGATTTGTTCTGCGCTTACGCCAGAAGACACAAAAAGATAATATCTTCAAGATTAAACCGCTGGATTTTGAAAATTCAAAACCATTGCTTAAAAACTTGTTATAAACACGAAATCACTTACAAATTGATGATCTAAAACACGGATTTGTCAAACGATTATGGATCGCGGGATTATGTTTGGTAAGATAATAAATGTGATGAAGTTAATGAGGTTGGTAGGGTATTTTATTTAAAATAACTTTAAAGTTTTGACAGTTTTGGTCCCTCCACCTTTTCCCTTTTCATCCAAAGCCATTTAACTTCCGTTTTGGTTATCAAAAAAAGATTTTAAGAAAGAAACTTGATGACACTCCCCCTCGACTTAAGAAAATAATGAAAGGTTATAAATTTTAGTCCGAGGAGTGTCAGCTTAACCAGAAAAGTTTACCACCATTGATACAAGAAACAACCAGAATAGAGTAACATGCAAGTACACGGATGGTTTTGAAACAATTAAGAATTTATTTTCTCCCCCTCAACACTTGATCGAAAAATACCAATTTTATAAGATTAGAGTGTTGATGGAAGAAATGTACTTGCCATGTTGAAAGAAAAATTAGATAGAAGAATATTTTTGTTGTTTTATCGTGTTTATATTTTTGTATTTTATTTTTGAGAAATTTATTTACAAAAGAGATTTTGGTGTTTGACAGGTTTTTAAGACTGTTTAGGAGGTCATCCAATTCCTCTTGAGTCAAACAACTCATACCAATCCGGTGGACCAACTCATTAAACCTAGCGGGAGGCAAGGCTTTTGTGAGAAGATTCGCCAATTGTATTATGTACCCACAAAATATAATTCAACAAAGACTGCTCCACGGATCCTTGATGAAATGATATCAAGATCGATGTGCTTTGATTTCGAAAATGAACAAAGTTGCACGAGATCGCAATGGCATTCATTGTCGCAAAGACATCGGATTCTGTCAAATACGTAACCATAGTCTTTGAGTTGTGTTCTCATCCAAATGACTTGAGCACAACACGCACATGGCTACATATTCTCGCCGTTGATGACAGCGATGTACAATCATGCTTCTTCGATTGCCATGACACCGCTTGTCACCAAGAAATTGTAGAGCCCGGGTGCTTTTCCGTGAATCTAAGCATCCCGCGTGGTCGCCTAAAAAGTGATTAGTTCAAAACCGTAATCCTTCGGATACCGTGATCCCCAAATTAATGGTTCCCTTTATGTATCGGAGGATTCTTTTAGCCTCCTCGGAGAGGGGGTCAGCTGGTCGCGACTCGATAACAAGAGCAAAGATATACGGCAAAGACAATATCGTGCCCCGCTAGTCATAGATACATGAGAGACCCAATAATACTTTTAGATTTGCATCAACTTTTCAAACGCCATCATCTTTTATGAGTCAGTGTGGCATAAGTGTCAGTGTTTTCATTCTAAATTTGTTTAACAATTCAAGGGCATATTTGGACCGACTCAAGAAAATATACACGGGGTGATTGATGAACTTCTCAGTCCTAGAAAGAATGTGAGTTCACCCATCATGGACATTTCAAATTGTTTCTTCATTAGTTTTGTAAAACCGATTGAGTACTTTTTATGAGTTGACCCAAAAATGATGTTGTTAGGAATTAGAAAATTCTATGTTAAAGTGTCGGTCACCCCAATTATAAGTCTAGCATATGTTAGCTCGTAGACCTGTCGTTTGTTACGTTATTAAGTAGTTTATTTGTTAGTTTGTAGCGTAGTTTAGTTTAGTGCAACACCGCGGAGGAAGCTGACTGCCTTACCTAATCGTATTCCCGATCCACAGCCGATAGGAGGTCGTGGTATTTGTAGTATAAATACCCCCTTCCATCCATGGAAGTGGGTGGTGCTTCAATCTAATACTCTACATTTTGTGAAGTAATCCTCACCAAGAAACCACCCAACTTCTAACTTTCTCTAATGGCAAACATGTATTTTGATCTCCAAGACCATTCCTAATCATCAACACAATAAAAATAACGATCCTTCAATTGGTACCAGAGCCAAGGTTATTGTGTTGTGTCATTTATG
>OU343223.1:185119031-185272764 GCA_910596185.1 Chrysanthemum makinoi
ACTTAAATACCCTTGGTTTTTATTTCAAAACCATAAAAAGGGTATAAACTAGATTGTATACACTTGCTTTTGCAAAAACTTTGATCCCTTGGCACCTTTGATGCTTGGCCGGTTTTGAAGACACAAAGGAAGAAGAGAGAAAGTTAACTTTTAACACTTGGTAACTATGAGAAAATCTACTTGTGAAGTAAGACTTTAGTATACTTGAATTATTAGAAAAAAAAAAACATGCACCTTACTACATTTATTGGCCACCCTCCCCTATGGTCGGTTTTGGGGAGGGACTAGATTGTCTCTCAATTCATTTTTTTTTTTTTTAAATCTATTACTAGTATAATTTGTTTAATATTTGTGTAATTTTGTAAGAAAAGTAAGTAGTAATGTAGAAAATGTACAAGTATAGACAATTGGAAAATTTTTGGTACAAGTAAGTTTTTAATAGGTCAAAATAGAATGTATTGAGATAATAAAAATTGTAAAAATACATTCCTTGTGAAATTTGAGTGATAAAATAATTATCGTAAAATTTTTAAGAAACACATCGTAATAATTTAACTTTAACGGTTAATATACCAAATAAATTTAAAACACTAGGAAAACTAAAAATATAGTTTTTATAAACTAAATGTAAGTATAAAAATACATCGGGATCATTTTTGAAAGTAGCGGATTAAATATTCAAAATAATAACTCACGCGATAAAGATTATTAAATATAAAAATTACGCTGAATGTGAAATGAAATGTCGTGGAATGAATAATGAGATGCAAATGATGTCAATGAAATGTAGACTAATCATAGTCCATATGAAATGTATGCGGATGTCATGATCATGTATTCGCCGCTAAACCTCCAAGGTTACGCGAATTTGAAACAAGTAAACCAAGTTTACTAAAAATGTTGAAATAATGAGACATGAATCGTGTCGAGAAATGACCTCGAAGTACGGTTGTCACATTCGCCCATCCAAAAAGGAATTCAATCCCTGAATTCAATCGTTGTTAGGTCTAACGGTGTCGGTGAAAAGATGAGGATACTTGGCGTCGATCCGTCTTCCCGCTCCCAAGTAAACTCGTGACCTCGCCGAGAATTCCAACGAACTTTCACAATAGGAATACGACTCTGTTTCAACCGCTTGACCTCGCGGTCCATGATTTCTACTGTGTTCTTCCACAAAGTTGAGTTTGTCGTCAAGTAACTTCGTCCAATGGGATAACAAGCGATTCGTCCGAAAGACACTTCTTCAAGTTTGAAACGTGAAACGTGTTGTGCACATGACTAAGTTCTGATGGAAGATCAAGTCGATAAGCTACCGGACCAACTCGGCTCAAAATCTTGAATGGTCCAATGTATCTCGGGTTCAATTTCCCACGCTTTCCAAACGCACCACGCCCTTTCCAAGGCGATACTTTCAACATAACTTTGTCTCCCACTTGAAATTCCAAATCCTTGCGCCTAACATCCGCATAACTTTTCTCACGTCGACTCCTTGCGCTTCTAAGTCTATCACGAATTTGAACAATCTTTTCCGTGGTTTCCGCACTACTTCTCGACCGAAGTTGTGCGCTCCTACCTCGCCCAACAAAGGTGATCGGCACTTACGACCATAGAGTGCCTCAATGGTGCCATCTTGATATCGTGTGATAACTATTGTGGTACGAGAATTCTATCAATGGCAAATGGTTAGCCCAACCATTTCCAAAATCAATACACATGCCCTAGCATATCTTCTAACGCTTGAATGGTCCTTTCACTTTGACCGCCGGTTTGTGGGTGATATGTCAGTGCTCATCTCTAATCACGGTTCAATGAATCTTGCAATGCATTCCAAAAGTTTGAAGTGAATCGACTATCTCTGTCGGAAATGATAGAAATTGGTGCTCCGTGCCTCGAGACTATTTCCTTGACATAAAGTCTAGTGAGTTGCTCCATGGAATAAGTCTCTATAATCGGTATGAAATGGGCTGACTTGGTAAGACGATCAACAATTACCCAAATAGCGTCGTAACCTCCCGATGTCTTAGGAAGTTTCGTAACAAAGTCCATTGTAATGCGCTCCCATTTCCATTGAGGAATTTCCGTTGTTGGAGTAAACTCAAGGCTTCGATATTCGACTTTTACCTTAGAGCAGGTAAGGCATTTGCTAACGTACGCGGCAATCTCCGCTTTCATGTTCGCCACCAATAAAGCTTTTAAGATCTTGATACATCTTATCCGATCCTCGATGAATAGAATACTTTGACTTATGCGACTCATGCATAATCAATTCTCGTATTCCGCCATACAATGGAACCCACATTCTATCCTTGAAACATAATACTCCATCCGCTTCTTTACAAAACCATTCGCGCTTTCGGGCATACCATAAAGCTTTTCACTTGGTCGATTTTCCTCCTTAAGTGCTCGACTTGTGCTTCAGGGATTTTCGATGGTAAAGGAGAAATAATCGTCATTCCCAATGATCGAACTCTTAAAGGTTTAGGCCTCTCTTTCCGACTAAGAGCATCACCCACAACATTGGCTTTTCCCGGGTGATACTTGATTTCACAATCATAGTCGCCGAGTAACTCCAACCAACGACGTTGCCTCATATTAAGCTCCTTCCGATCAAGAATATATTGCAAACTCTTGTGGTCGGTAAACACTGTGCACTTTGTACCGTAGAGGTAGTGTTCCAAATCTTGAGCGCAACAACTACGGCTCCTAACTCGAGATCATGAGTTGTGTAGTTCTTCTCATGAGTCTTAAGTTGTCGAGAAGCATACGCTATCACCTTCTCGTTTTGCATTAAAAAGCCCCAAGTCCTTTATGCGCGTCGCAATATACAACAAAGTTCTCAATGCCTTCGTAGTGCCAAAATTGGCGACCGCAAAGCTTTTGCTTCAACAACTAAAAGCAACTTCTTGTTTCTTTCCCCACTTCGCATACTTCTTGTTTTTCTCGTGTCAACTTGGTCAAAGGTCTCGCTATCTTCAAAACCTTCATGAACCTTCGGTAATACCCGGCTAGTCCTAGAAATTGTCGAATTTCTGTAGGATTCGCTGGAGTAGCCCAATCTTTCACGGCTTCAATCTTTGCGGGATCAACTTGTAGTCCATGACTATCAATGACATGACCAAGAAATTGCACTTTGTGATTCCAAAAATCACACTTCAAAAATTTGGCATACAACTTCTCATTCTTGAGTAGCCTTAAAATCATCCTTAAATGCTCTTCGCTCTTCTTTTTGCTCTTGAGTAGATCAAGATGTCGTCGATGAACACTATAACAAACTTGTCCAAATACGGCTTACAAACTCTATTCATGAGATCCATGAATACCGCCGCTGCATTAGTCAATCCAAACGGCATCACTTGAAACTCGTAATGACCGTAACGCGTTCTAAACGCTGTTTTCGGAATATCCTCTTCCCGAACTCGAAGCTGATGATAACCCGATCGAAGATCAATCTTGGAATAAATACTAGAACCTTGCAACCGATCAACAAGTCATCAATTACGGGAGTGGGTAACGATTCTTCACCGTTAACTTGTTCAACTCTCTATAATCTATGCACATTCGGAAGGATCCATCCTTCTTCTTCACAAACAAGACCGGTGCTCCCCAAGAGGAACTCGCCTAATGAATCCTTTGTCTAGTAGCTCTTGCAATTGATTAGACAATTCTTGCATTTCGGATGGTGCTAACGATACGGTGCTCAAGAATCGGTGCAGCCCGCACTAAGTCAATATGAAATTCTACTTGACGTGCCGGTGGAAGTCCCGTAAATCCTCGAAATACTCGTAAAATTCACGACAATAGGAACATCTTCAAGTCGCTTCTCCTCCGACTTTTTCTCAGTTACATGGGCTAAGAAAGCAAGACAACCTTTCTTAATGTACTTCTCCGCTTTGATGCACGATATGATACTAATTCTAGTTCCACTTCGCTCCCCACGAATAATCAAAGTTTCGCCGTTATAGGGAAGATGAACAACTTTCTCATCACAAATGATCTTTGAACGATGCTTAGATAACCAGTCCATGCCGATGACGACGTCGAAACTACCAAGCTCTACGGGCATGAGGTCTATGTTGAAGGGATGATTAAGAAAATTGAATGTGCAACCGCGAACAATGGTGTTGGTGTTAACTACGCTACCATTAGCTAATTCGACAATGTATGATATGTCTAATGTAGTTGGTTTAATGTTGAGCAAAGGTGCAAATGCATTGGACACAAAACTTTTATCGCACACCAATCAAATAAAACTGAAGCAACGATTATTGAGAAGAAACGCACTGCTATGACATTCGGTCCTCCCTATCTTCTCCGCTTCCAATGACGTAAACCCTTCCTCGTGCCAAACCTTCTTGATTCGGATTTGCTTGATTCTTTCCTTTCTTACAATCCTTCTTGTAGTGTCCAGTTTCCCCACAACCAAAACATGTAACTTGTGGCCACTTGCAATCCCTAGTACGGTGACCAACTTTCTTGCAATTTTCACACGGATCGGACATCGACCGGATTGTGATGACTCAAACACTTATTACACTTCGCAAAACCCCCGTGATATCCTTTTCCTTCCTTCTGACCCAACATAAGCCTTAGCAACCTCTTGCCGTTTGGGTGGTTGTTGAGTAGCATTCCTACCCCTAGTGTTGTCCCACTTGCGCTTGTTATTGTTGCTATTGTTGTTGTAATTGCCTCGATTATTGTTGTTGAAACGGTTGTTGGGGTTGTTGTTGTTTTGGTTGGTGGTGGTGTACTTACCTCGCTTCACCACTTGTGCCATCAACTTCGAGTCACTCTAATAGCTTCCTCAATTGTTTGTGGATCAAACGAAGTCACATCTCCTTGAACAACTTCGGGAAGTCCCCCGATGAAAGCCTCTAGCAACTTTTCATTATCCGATACCATCGACGGGCATAACGCGGCTAATTCCCGAATCTCGAATGTAAGTGTCAATATCATAACCAATAGTGACCAGTTCATAGAACTCCGTCTCCAACTTTTTGATTTCCGTTCGAGGACAAAACTTCTTAGTCACCAAGCCCTTAAATTCCTCCCAAGTAAGCTTAAAAGCATTCTCCATTCCAATCGGTTGAGCGTATGAATTCCACCATGACAACGCTCCATCGAGTAAAGTGCTCAGTAGCAAATTTACCTTATCATCATCCGGACAGCTTACAAAGCAAAACACCGATTCCAATTTCTCAAACCATCGAACCATTGCAGTAGCTCCCTCGGTACCTCTAAACTTAGTGGGTTCACCACTCTTGAAATCTTTGTACGAACATTTCTTAACCCCAGATCCTCCGGCATTACCAAGAGTAGCTAGCCTAGCGGCTTCAAAGCAGTAAATTGCTTTCCTTCGACTCTTAGTGCCTTAGCAATGCTATCATTCACCAACTTTTGAATTTCTGCTTGGGTCATTTCCGTGTAGCTTTCTTAGGCGCCATAATTCTTCAAAATCACAAGATGAAACAATCATGAGAACTCGTAAGTAGAAACAACCATCATACAAATATATCCACAACCACATCATGCATAAAGATAAATGGAATCACAACGAAACAATAACGAAATATCACAAATATAATCACAACACACGTGGATAATATACATGAAAATTTCGCCTACATGGACCGATATCATAGATAATAATAACCATTCCTACATAGTAGAGTCAATACTTGATACATTTGTTTGTACAACAACCAAAATACAACAAGTTCTTTAAACTACGCCACACACCTTGTGACTAGGATAATAATGGTCAAAACTATACAATGACAAAAGTCTACATAAGGCACCTCATGGTGCTCCACGCCCTATCCCAAGATCGCGACCCGAGTAGACCAAACTATCCACCAAACTCCTCAACTCATCAATCGACCTCGCAGCAACAATACTCTCCTATCCTCTATCCGCCTATGTCAATACTCGATGAGATAAGTCAATCAAACCCCGCCTAACACTAAACCCTCGACCTCCTCCGCAATGGGCTCAATCCTATCTACCGACAGCTCTCCAACCGCCGTGACAACCTATCTATCCGGATCTGCCGACTATCAATACGGGCTCCTAACGCCTCAGGTAGAAGGTCTGCCGAAAGCAGCCTGCCTTAGAACTCTCACCTAACTCAAATCTAACGGGTGGCTCGCTCGTGAGATGGTGGTGTAGGGATATCAAAACGAGCACGCTTTTGGGCGGCAAGTCTGCTGTAGGCAAAAGGATCTCTAAGAAAATGTGATGGAGATGGTGATGATGGTGGTGATGGTGCTAGTAGTGGTGCTGGTGGATGCATCGGATGCGGAGCCGGGCTAACATGGTGAGAGGGGTGCAACCTCGCCCTCCTCGAAGGGTTCGGTCCCTCGTCGGTCATGATAGGGGGAAAGGCTGGAGTAGATCCAATGGAAGATACGATCTCAGTGGAATGTGATGCAACATCATCCATGATGGGGTTATCTGGAACATCATCCGAGCTAGAGTCCGATGATATGGTGATGGGATGTGAATCAAGACATGTCTGTGACAACCGATGTGAAATAAAAGTAAATAATCTCAATAAAGTGTAAGTGAATCCGCATGAAAAGTGAATATGTACTATGATGAAATGATGAGATGCTATGATAATGTAGCTATAGTCTAGGGTCAATGATGCAACCTAGTTCTCTATAATCAGTAGCTCGTACCAACTGCCACACCCCAATTTACTGCTTTGCAAATGAATGGAATTCTCGGGGATTGACCGTCATAGCACCACATCACAGCTTATATTGAACGACCTAAAGTGCCGCTTTAAAACACATCGTTGGATATTATAATAAAAACATTCAGAGTACAACATCGGTCCCAAAAGGTTTACAAAGTTTGCGGAAATACAAATATGATACAATCCAAACGATGTTTTGAAATAAAGTGCCATAATGTACATAATGTAAGTCGACGCCGCGACTCAAAATGTAGGTCCCTAAACCATGTCATGATGATAATGCCTCAGTTACCATTCTAAAATACATTGCTAAAAACGGTCAACAATAATGTTGGTGAGAAATCATAGGTTTATGTAAATGTTTTATACGACTACACAAGTATCTATCATGCATGACCATCAAGTCACGAAAAAAAATAATGTTACAATTGCTCTAAGCCCATGACCCCGAAACTAGACTGCTCAATCATGTATGCCCCTCGCAGAGTGTTTGCCGCACAACTCCGTAATGTTATCAAATGAAATGCATCCGCTTTTCCGTTGGGATTCACCAACCCGGATGGAGGGCCACCCTCGATAGATCTATCCACTCATCCTCGCATCAAAGATTAACGGTTCATGTTCAAGTAATGGGGACTTTCAAATTGGCAAATGCGGTAACTTAAGCAATGTAATGAATTTAACATACTTGGTATCGCACAAAGAAAAATGTAGTGCAATGTATTCTCCCCCGTGGGTTTGAAAATAATCGAAAGCATGTAAAACGGGCTATGAAAACTCACTTGATAAACCGAATAATGGCAAAAGTGAGTACACCGAGGTTTAATGTGATGCTAACCGACCTATTATCAATGACATGATATGTCATGAGTTGCAATGTAATGTTATGCATGCACTTGATATGTTATTTATACCATTTACGAGTTTTGAAAATATTACTCATCGTCGAAAAATACTCTTTTGACGCCTTGACCAAACAAAAATCACTTTACATGTTTTACGCCAAAATGTCATCCTACAATGGTTTTATAATGAATTTTAGAGAAATTACCACTTTTCGTCGCAAAACAATGTCGTCGGAAAAATCATGAAATTAACAAAATGGCTTTGGAAAACTAGTCGTAAAACAGTGTACGTCGATCGTTAGAGAACGAACTCGACGGTTTTGGAAAGTTTGTATCGATATCTAAAAGTTTCAGTTCAGGAGTTTTCGCCCAAAAGGTCTCGATCATAAAGATAATAAGGGTTAAAGATGGTGGTTTTGGCTAATTGTGTGCAGAAAATTAGTTACGGCAAGTTTATGAAAAAGTGCATATCTTTGTCGCTTCAAACCGCTTTCTACGCTTAATATGTCCTTAGCTTCGTATCGAAGTAAACTAATATATTTTTGAGAAGTCGAAATAATTTGTGAAGCTTAAGGCTCGCTTTTGACTTCCGACAAAATAAATATGTATGCTGAAATTTCTGAAAAATATATTTTTCGTCGTCAAACTTGTAAAATCCATAACTTCTTCGTTATAAGTCCGCTTTTATCCGTTCAAGCGGCCACGGATTCGTTTTAAAGTATATTTTCTAAAAATCAAGGCCAAAGTTTCGTACCAACTGTCGGTTTTTCCAGAAATTCGAAACAAGGACAGAACATAAATATATAGTTATCGAAAATAGTTTTTCTCGGACAAAACCTATTCTAATCCCTTCAAATCAACTCCAAAACTAATCTAATCCTACCATACACCTTCTTAGGGTGTCATGGGTTCCTAATCACCATCAAGACCAACCAATACCAAGGGGATAATTATAGGATGACCATATATATATATATACTCTAAAATCATGAAATAAATGGTATAAATCACATATCATGCATAATATCTCCAAAAATGAAAAGAAACATATGAAAATGAAAAGGAAACTAGAAAATGATAAAAACAAGCTTACTAGTGATAATGAAGAGGTGAAAGTAACAAGGATTAACTTAAATACCCTTGGTTTTTATTTCAAAACCATAAAAAGGGTATAAACTAGATTGTATAACACTTGATTTTGCAAAAACTTTGATCCCTTGGAACCTTTTGATGTTGGCCGGTTTTGAAGACACAAAGGAAGAAGAGAAAAGTTAACTTTTAACACTTGGTAAGTGAAATAATGAGAAAAATCTACTTGTGAAGTAAGACTTTTAGTATACTTGTTATTAGAAAAAAAACATGCACCTTACTACATTTATTACCACCCTCCCCTTGGTGGTTTTGGGGAGGGTTGTCTCTCCAATTATTTTTTTTTTTTTAAATCTATTACTAGTATAATTTGTTTAATATTTGTGTAATTTTGTAAGAAAAGGTAAGTAGAATGTAGAAAATGTACAAGTATAGACAATTGGAAAATTTTGGTACAAGTAAGTTTTTGATAGATCAAAATAGAATGTATTGAGATAATAAAAATTGTAAAAACACATTCCTTGTGAAATTTGAGTGATATAAATAATTATCGTAAAATTTTTAAGAAAACATCGTAATAATTTAACTTTAACGATTTATGTACCAAATAAATTTGAAACACTAGGAAAACTAAAAATATAGTTTTTTTTTTTATAAACTAAATGTAAGTTTAAAAATACATCGGGATCATTTTTGAAAGTAACGGATTAAATATTCAAAATAATAACTCACGCGATAAAGATTATTAAATATAAAAATTACGCGTTGAATGTGAAATGAAATGTCGTGAATGAATAATGAGATGCAAATGCTGTCAATGAAATGTAGACTAATCTTAGTCCATATGAAATGTACGTGATGTCATGATCATGAATTCACCGCTAAACCTCCAAGGTTACGCGAATTTGAAACAAGTAAACCAAGTTTACTAAAATGTTGAAATAATGAGACATGAATCGTGTCGAGAAATGACCCGAAGTACGGATTGTCACACAAAATGCTAGCCTGGGGGTATTTATAATTTGAAAGCCCGCTCCACATCTTTCCTTGCCGCCGTAAGCCTCTTGTACGATATTCTTTTTTCATCACCGCGGGGAGGATTTGAAATGGACTTTATAAGAACGGACCATTGTGGATATATCCCGCCGCAGAAGATAATATCCCCTTTATAAGTCACATCGTTAGCCTCAATTCATGGTCCGGGTGCTCTCTTATAGATTTGATATCATTGAAAAAGGGGAACGATGTAAAATGTTTACGCCAAGTATTCATTCCAAGACACCAAAGTACGATGCCAACTCCATAAATCTCGGGGAAGCCACCACTTCCAATAAAATGAATGGATGCCCTCGTGATCACCATAGCATATTGAGCTCTCAAATTATTTGGGCAATTCTCCCACTCCCAACTTGTACAATCAATGCTTTTTATTATCTCGTGAAGCTATGCTTATGCTCGATGAGCATATAATCTTCAAGGTCGAATATCGTGGCTTTCGAAATACCAACACCATATAACTCCATGATAACCTTGCAAAACTTACGAGACAATCACGGATATTGTTGTAGCCATTGCCGATTCTCTTCAAGAGAATCAGAACGGCAGCCAGATCCTAATCTGACGAATCGGCCGCAAAGATAATTT
The DNA here is from genome assembly GCA_910596185.1 of Chrysanthemum makinoi. Lineage (NCBI taxonomy): Eukaryota > Viridiplantae > Streptophyta > Magnoliopsida > Asterales > Asteraceae > Chrysanthemum > Chrysanthemum makinoi. The sequence continues at coordinate 185,129,307 of OU343223.1, forward strand.
GACCAATGGGCTAATACCGTATGCCCCTAGCATCAATAGTTTGTTGAAAATAAAGAGAATAATCTGTTACCTCGAACAATTTATGCTTAATAGTTCTCGCTCATTCGAACCGACATAATGTTCTTAAGGCCGAACCGCGGGTTTTCGGAGAAGTATGCCGCCACTAAACGATTATGAGTACCCTCATGATCCCTACGTATGTACCTTCGTCGAACTTTTAATATGATTGCCAGTGTGATGCTTTGTAAGCCTTCCAAACAAAATCAAAACTCCACAAACTCATTAAAAACGTCTTCATCGTCGGAAGACGAAGAAGAACCAAATAAAAGCTCGAAAGACATATTAAAGAATGTGTTTAAAGGTATTGAGATAGAATTGTTGATTGAAATTGTGTGTTTTAGAAATGTGTTTGAGTTAGTATTTATATGAGAAGTTAAAGTTGTTTTTTAAAGAAAAAGTTTTTTTTTTTTTAAGTTTTTTTTTTTATACATGGCAACGCTTGGATTTTTGAAAATGGGAAATGGGAGAATATGGACACATTGAATATCCGTTGGAATTTCAACCGATACCCAAAAAAACGCCCCTCGACCGATTTGATGACCATGGGTTCACAGTGGAGATGATCGATGTATATATCGGTCGTCGACACAATTTTTGCGTGACCAACCGATTTCAAATGATCGACTGTGCCCAACCTAAAACAAAAAATTGTCACTTAGAAAATAAATTTTTTTAACATAAACAAAATTAGCAATGATTTTTGTTAATAAAATGATAGCACTTTTTACGGTAAACCAAAATGGAATTTGATGTGTCGCATTTTAAGAGAGCTCTGCACAATGGTCAGTTTGGTTTGCTCAAGCCAGCCTTCTACGCCAATTCCTTGGCACGAGACACCACACAATCGTGTTTTCTGGTAGTGCTTGGCGCCGTGGCCACCAAATTTCACCCGGAAAGGTTTTTTTTGTGGGTTTGTTTCTTTTTGTTTGTTTTGTGTGTTGTGTTTGTGTTGATTTACATGTGTTTGTGCTCTGCGTTGTTGTTGTTGCGTATGTGATGCAGATGCAGCAATGGACAAGATTAGAAGAAGAAATAGATGAGATGTATATTTTGAATTTTTCATTTACACCCTTTTGTTTGTGCTTACTTTTCATTTTACACCCAAAGTATAAGCTAGTGTGTCTTTGAGCACTTGTGACAATTATTAATCTCTCTTTCAAAGAGCTAAAACTTTTAAGTGCAACAATCATGTATTTTTTTTAATTTGATGTTATTTATCTATTTATTTATATTATATAATGTGTTTTTTATAATGAAATTAATTTAAGTTAAATATATAATTTTATTTAAAAAAAATTTAAAATTCCACGGCACTTAAAACCTGGTGTTATGCCAGGAGGGGTGCTTTTGGGCGTGATAAAGAAAACGGTGTCATGGAAAAAAAGTGTTGAGGTGGCACCACTTTTTCACACGGCACCACCCAACGGCACCAACTGTACCTAGCGCTCTAAAAGCACCACCAAATGGCGTAGCAGTAATGTGTTTAGTTTTCTCAAAATACATTAAGGGGGCGTTTGGTTGGGGTAATTTGAAATTCGAATTTTAATTTCTAAAATTTAAATTCAAATTTGAGAATTTAAAATTACTGAATTTAAAATACCTTCAAGCATGTGGTTCCGCGAGAATTTATAATTTTATTTTATTTTTTAATATAAATTTCATAAAATTCTATTTAAAAGTTTATAAAAAATTATAAAAAAGTTTAGAAAAAATTTATAAAAAAAAGTTTATAAAAATTTATAAAAAAAAGTTTATAAATAATTTATGAAAAAGTTTATAAAAAATTTATTAAAAAAGTTTATAAAAAGTTTATAAGAAATTTATAAAAAAAAAATTATAAAAAAAAGTTTATAAAAAATTTATAAAAGTTTATAAAAAATTTCTAAGAAATTTATAAAAAATTTTAAAAAAAAGTTTATAAAAAAAAGTTTATAAAAAATTTATAAAAGTTTATAAAAGAGTTTATAAAAAAAGTTTAAAAAATCTATAAGAAATTTATAAAAAATTTATAAAAAAAAGTTTATAAAAATTTATAATAAAAGTTTAAAAAAAATCTATAAAATAGTTTATAAAAATTTATAAAAAGTTTATAAAAAAAAATTATAAATATTCTATTTAAAAGTTTATTAAAAAAAACAATAAGAAAAAAAGTTTATAAATTTTTTTTCAAGCAAATTAAAATTCCTCACTTTTGGAAGCGTTCCGATTCTCCCATTTGGCAATTTGATGAATTATAAATTGCTTCCCCCTAATTTGAGTTACCAAACATGACATTTGAAGGGAATTAAAATGCAAATGCTTCTAATATCCCCCAAATTGCCCCAACCAAACGCCCCCTAAGGTTCAAATCTTGTTTTAGATGTGTAAATTTGAGGTGGTTATAGAAAGTTCAGAACAACTTACAAATTAACTTGTAAAAACTGCAAGCATCAGAGTCAAAAAAGTTCATAGACTATAATATGTTGTAATTGTGAGGCACTTTATTTTGCTTACTCACAAATTCATGTTTACCAAAGGACAAATTCCCACCATCCATTTAGTTTGATCTAATGGTGAGGATTAACCTAAGATTTAAATAGTAAACCTAAGTCATGTTTTTTTTCTTGTCTTTTTGTCTTTATTTTTTATTCACACATTTTTTTTGTCTTATTTTTTTTATAAATTCACGTTTTTTATATTTATATCACGTTTTTTTTTAATTCGCTTTTTATTAGCTTAGTTTTTTTTAATTAATTCCGTTTTTCATTCCGTTTTTTCTTAGTTTTCGTTTATTTTCATCGCTTTTTTCATCGTTTGTCCGTTTTCATCAGTTTTCTTTTCGTTCGTCCAATTTTCATACGCTTTTATCCATTTTCAAACGTATTTTACGGCGTTCATACGTTTTAGATCGTTTTCATGCATTGTCCCATTTTCTTACGTTTTCGTCCGCTTTACCGTTTTCCATACGCTTTACGATTTATCACAAGTATTACGGATATCACTTTGTGGTATTATGAATATCACTTGTCATTTTCTGGATATCACTTTGTGGTATTTTGAATATCACTTGTGATTTTCATGTTACAAAACATTAGTTGAAAATCACTTATAATATTCAGATGATCACTTGTGATATTCTCGTAATATCACAAGTAATTTTCGAATATCACAAGTGATTTTCAATATCACTGTGATCATCTTATATCACGAGAATATCACTTGTGATATTCGAATATTATTTGTGATACTCATAATATCACTTCTGATATTCTCAATATCATGAGAATGTCACTTGTGATATTCGCATACATATGAAAACGTAAAAACTTTTAAAAGCGGACAAAAACGTATGAGCTGATGAATATGTATAAACTCTAAACCAAAACTTGACCATTTTCTCTTTATAATGCGGTAAATATAAACTTACATATTTTTATAAGTTTCAAATAAGCAAATTAAGCTTGTGAAACATAAACATTTAATAACGGATCAAAACGTATGAAACGCGATGAAAACGTAAGAAAACGGACGAATGTGTATGAAAACGTAAAAACACGTATTAAACGGACGAAAACGTATGAATAATGGAGGAAAACGTAAGAAAACGGGCGAAAACGTATGAAAACGGACAAAAATGTATGAAAACGGACAAAAACGGGCGAAAACTTATGAAAACGGACTAATAAAAGATAAAAACGTATTTAAACGGACGAAAGCGTATGAAAGGGAAGAAAAAACCGACTTAAAAAAAACGTAAATAACGCGAATTAAAAACAAACAAACAAAAGAAAACATGAATATAAAATGTGAATTTAAAAAACGTATTAAAAAAAAAAAACGCTTTAATTGAAAAAAAAAAAAAAACGGATTATACAAAAACGCGAATAATTAGAAATAACAAAAAAAGAAAAAAAAGAAAAGAAAGACAAAAAAATGTGTATAAAAAGCCAAAAGACAAAAAAAAGATGGACTTAGTTTAGATATTAAATCCAGGTTTATCCCCACCATTAGATCAAACTAGATGGATGGTGGGTTTTTGTCCCTTAGTAAGTATCAAAATAAGAGTAAGCATTTGAAAATTCCTCGTTGTAATTGTTTAGTATATATATGTAGGTAGATTTGAAATCCTAATATTTTTTAAGGGAATTGATATGTACACGGATATTTTTGATCCGCACACATACAATTACACTGCATTGCCTATTTTACCCTCTACAACCCTTCTCTCTAATTCCTGCATTTTTAATGTTTAACCATTCCTCCTTCGTTTTCATTTTCTCAACACCCTTTCTCGACCTACATCGTCATTTCATTCTACTTTCGACATCCTAACCCGCATATTCTGATGATCCTCTTAGTTGATATATTGTAATACTATTAAATAACGGATGAGAAGAATCAGATTAAAACCTATATAGATCAAACTAATGAGTGTTCCCTTGTTCATTAGTGAAGATGACAAAAAATTGCTTCTTTGTTCATTATCATGGGAAAAAGTTGGAGTTTATATATTTGCTTATTGCAGATTTGTTCAACAACATTCCGTGAGCAACTTTAATACCCAGATTTGTTCAAGCTTTAAATTCCAATAACTGGGTACAAACTCAAAGATCGAAAATTTATATTTTACATTAAACAAATCAGAGAATCCAAAACTCAAGTTTGAACATATTCACGCAAATATCGAATATATTTTACGAAAACTGTGTAGTAAAATTACGGTTTGTCATGTCTCCAATAGATTTGATACCTCTTCGCGGTGAGATTAACATCACACTGGTGAAGAGCCACCGGTATTATGTCAACGTCGGTAGGCGAATATTAGTCGGAAAGAGAGGGGAAGTAAAAAGGTGAAACGGTTTTGGCCTAATGTTTCAAGGTGCAGTGTTGAATAACAGGGTAAAGGTTCAAGGGTATATTAGTCAACACAAAAGGATTTTCTGTGTACGAATCAATAGACTCCGTGTACATATCACTTGCCATTTTTTAAATATCATTGTTCAAGAAAATTCAAAATCGAAGATGCTTCATTTTGAAATTAAATAGATTTAGTTTCTTTTCCCCATACACCTTGGTCTAAAATAAAATGGAATGGATGGTGGTTATCTTTGATTGTTCTATTGAAAATTAGTAACGAATTTAGTAAAATATTTAAATAACATCATCAGTTTCATTTGAAATGAAAATTTTAATTACCGTAATATTCAGTATAAATTAGTGAAATTGAGTATGGTTTTAGTTAGGGCAAATCACATAAAAATGTATTCTAGTTTACGTCAATTTAAAATTGGCCGAGTATGCATTAATACACTACTTTTACTTTCAGACACATAATTTTGCTTGTCCGTACACATCAATTTGCTTGTCCTCACACATAAATTTTATGTGTGCAAAGTAAAAGTGTATGTGTACATATCAATACCCTTTAAAATTTGAATATCCAATATTTTTTCATAATTTAACGTACCGAAGTTATTTTAGGTGCAATGTAAGATTTTTTGAGATTTTTTCTACTTTTCAAAAAAGGTTTTCTGTCATTGCTTTCGTTGAAATGATTAATTAATGTGATGTATCATTATTATTAAACTTTTAAAAGTCATTTCGGCTAAAATTATGACAGATAACCTATTTTGAAAAGTCAAAAAACCTAACATTGTACGTAAAATTAAGTTTGATATCTTAAATTGAGAAGAAAAAAAAAACTGTTAGGTAGTTTAAATTTAAATCGACCTAAAGGGTATGTTTGGCACGGCCTGTGAAACTTTTGGAGCGATGAAATGCGAAGAATGAAAGATTTTGATTTTTATTAGTCGTTTGGCAAAGGAGCGGTGAACTTTTCTATTTTTGTGAATGCTCAATTTTCTAATGCTTCTTTAAAAGTTCGTGAAATGCGAAGATGATCTACATTTCACGCCTTCACTACTACAAATGTACTTACTTTTACCAAATACACTCACAGTAAAGTATTTTTTTATGCGATTTACCTTTTTAGTTATAAACATGTTGACTTAAAAAATATTATTATTATTTATGAAGTCATGAGTAAGATTTATTAACTTGGAAAATTGCGTGTGTCCCTGATGGAGGGTCCTTGAGAGTTAAGATGTTCAAATCTAATGATCACTCTTCTCTTCACTCTCGAATTTTTATCTTTTAGTAACAGGTTAATTCACAATGAGAATCAATCTAACACAATTTCCGCAAGAGTCTTTCAAAACAACATTTTGAGTTACGTATCTTTGTATATTGTTAGGCTCGAAATATCATTGTGCAACATCCTTTTTTGACCACAAATTCAATTTGTAAATTCATGGCTTTGATGTCAAATATGCATTCTCACTTAACCAGTGGGTCCTTATGTCATAATAAGTCATAATGGCGGACCTAGCTTCGCTTCACGCCACATCGCTTTCTCTCCCTCGACGGACTGACGACCTAATACTGCCATGGTGACCGCGAGATTTTTTTTTTTTAATTCAAATATTTTTAAAAACAAAATTAAAATTCATTAAAAATAAATAAAAACATTACAATATATTAAAAATTAAACGATCACGGAAATACATAATACATAAATCCTAAATCTTAAATCCTAATCAAAACTCCTCGTCCAGCAGGATCAAACGCTGGAGGTATATAATCCTCGGTGACAAAGCTTCCTTCGTCACCGGAGATCCCTCACCGGAGACTCCTAGATCATCATCTTTGTTCACCCGATACTCCATTGACTTTGGTGTTGATTTTGTTCGTTATCCGTTGAACACACTTCCACAACTTGTCAATAAGTTAGTCATCTCTGGGCTTCCTCCGAAGGAATTTCGATAACACCTTTTCGCTCATTCCGATGCCGCTGCAAGTCTTCAGAATTGTCTCTCATCTCGCAGCTTCTCATTCCTTTTGTCCTCAAAGAATTGGATGATGCGTATAATAGCGTCTTTTCTAGTTTCATCATCGTTCGATTGATTTTGAATGTATCGCGTCGCGATATCAAGAATCTTAATGAGGGAGACGCATAAGCCATAATGATGCTTTGCAGAAAGAGAATGTGAATTTTATGTTGAATTGTGTTTGAAATTGTGTGTTTAAAAATGTGTTGGGTTGCAGTATTTATAATGCTGTAAAAGTGGTAAAGTTTTGAAAAAAGGGTAAACGTTGAGCTTATACTCACAGGCTCAACCGAAGTTTGGCTTGCTTCTCTCCCCAACCGACGGCGACCGAGACCTCCACATCGGGACAACCGACCACGACCGAAGGTTGCAACCGAACCCAACCTCTTCCACTGCGTATAGCCTTAGATAGCATGTCTCTAATAAAAAGCAACCGGGTAACAACATGTAAAAGGAATTGGAGTTTATATTTAGATTTTGGAAGAAGCAAAAACAATTAAAACATTGGTTACATCATACAATTTGTTACTCCACTTTCATTAAATGCAAGAACCCAAGAAGGCAACCGGACCGGACCATCCCTTCCACAACTTTGTCTCTGCTTCGAAATCATATAAAATATTTTAATTTATTAAGTTACTATTTAAATCTCTGTCGGTAACGCGAGCATATTCAGAAAAAAAATTCTTACACAATTACGATTATATATCATGACATTTCTAATGATTTTGATGAACACCAATCATGCCATTTTTGGTAACACGGGATTTCATTTCACTTTTTACTTTTTGCTTTTTTTCTTTTCTTTTCTTTTTTTTGTTTTTTATAAACTTACACCATGCTAACTGCTAAGGGAGGGAGGAGTGGAACCCTACTACCCTAATACCCTGAGGGTGCCACATCACCTCTATCCAATAAAAACCTTCCAACTCAAAAATACCCCAATACTACCCTAACACTACCCTAACTAGTGGGAAAGTACTGCATTCTAATTCATTTTTTTTAAAATACATAAAATCACATACAATATTTAAAATAAAAACATACCATTTCATTAAAAATAAAACATTACATAATACTTAAAAAAACTACAACTTAAAAATTGAAACTACAACTTAAAAAAAAAAAAACATTACATAAGTTGAAATTAAAATAACTTGAAACTACAATTTAAAAATGAGGTGCAAGTTTATGGTTTAAATAGGAGTGATTTTTTTTTTTTTTTTTTTTTTTTGGGCAGAAATAGCCGTTTAATAACGGCATAAACTTTTGCAACGTATACTTTGCAACGCTAACATTCGCTTCCCAACTCAAATTAATACCCCCTAACCCGACGTCCACGGAATGGTGTAGCCCAGCGGGTTCACGAGCTCGCATGTCAACCCGACGTCCACTCCGTCCTACCTAAGAAACGTATTTGAAGGAAAATTAATAAGAGTCACTAGTAAGACCAACAGTAATAGGGGTTGGATGACCTGGACGTGTACACCGAGGACTCGTCCTCCCCTATTTAGGTGGCCCCATCCAGTGTGTTAAAAGAAAAAACAAAAAGAAAAAAGGAAAAACTTGATCTTTGCAATCAACCGAGTACTTAGTTTGACTTGACACAAAAAACTACCCTCAATGGTTGAAAAAATATGACCGTTTGGTCATTTAACAAAGTTTTTTTTTTCTTTTTAAAAACAATCAAAACCAAAACACCAAAACCCGACTCCAACACCGGATTCCAATTTTTGTTTCGGTCACTCACCACCCATTAATTTTTATACCAAGTTTTTTATACCAACCACCACAATAACAACAACCTTTTTATTAAAATAATTTGTTCCAACATTCATTTAACCAATTAATGTAGCAACAACAACAACAACAACAATCTTAAACGTATTGTCCACAAATGTTACACAATTCATCTTCACCACCAACGTACCAATCTCACACTTCTCAACATTATTCTCTGATTAACCGTTTTAATGTTGAGCAGGTAAAAGACTTGGATCCGTTTTTTGGTACTCAAAGTTATTCTCCGGCTCATGGTTCGGGTGGTTCATCCGTACACGTTCAAGATGATGAGGAGGAAGAGGTTGTGGTCATCACAAAGAAGGTATTTTTTTTTAATTATTAATGAAATTTTAATTTTAATGTCTAAAATATGAAAATGAAATAAAAGGAAAAAAAAAAAAAAAAAAGTGGTGACCACAGTTGTTTTATTACACTAAATTGGTTGTGAAGTTGGTTTTAAAGGAATAAAAAGTTGAGTTGGCGGTGACGTAACGCTAATGTGGCAGTGACGACCACAATCGGCTTCCTTATTACACTTAGTGATGCTTTTTTCTAGACCACGTTTTAAATTTATATTATATTGTTTACCTATGATCTACGTATGCACTAACGGGCAGTGTACCCGGTCGTGAGTAGTCTAAAAATTGGTAAAACTGAGATCGTCCCAAGAGCTATAGGCGGAAGCTAATTTAAGTTCTTAATTGTCACTAAATTGATTTTTGAATTGATTAACTGATTTTACTATTAAAAAAACGAAAATGAAATGTGAAAACAATCTATGGGAGAAGAATGTGCTAACCTAGATACTATTTTATCATAGAATGATCTAATTCCCTTGCAATATCTATTCTAGCCTTATGTAGTGGTTCTAAGTCATTAGGCACAAATGGTCATTGTGACCTAACCTATGATCACTAGACCTCAACCCCGATGGTCACGGGTGACCAAGTATCTAGCTTTTAGTCATTAAGTACCAACTATCTTCTAGACCTATCTAATGGTTTTAACACTAAACCCTCATTTGTCTTCTAGACCTATCTAGTAGTTTTAACACTAAACCCTCATCTGGACCTCCCGCACTTCTTAACCATCTCTTCAAGAGTAGGTAGTTCTATGGTCAAGTCCTACACAACAATGATGGTCACACCTCAAGCAACCTAATAAACTAGTGTTCTAATGATCATGTACTAACTAGCAATTGAGGTACTAGCCTAGCTTCAATACTATCAAAACGCAGGGATTCAATGATAGTCTAGAAAGATATCTACATAAAGCGATAATTAGACGATAAACATGAATCAAGGAATAGATAAATTCATAACTAGGCTAACACATAAAATGTTTAGCCTCTCATATTAATAAGTGCAGTAAATACAATGTTCATTATCAAAACAACTAGTAAACATTGCATTTGATACAAATACTTGATGTGATGCTAAAACTATGAGGTGTCTATGCACGAGCAAACGGTTGGAGGATTCAAGTCAATTGGAAAGGCGATAAAAGGGCTTGGCAAGGCATATAAGAAGGTGTTCAATAAGTGAGGATGAGGGTCTTAAACAACATTGAACTATTTAGTATTATTACTTTATTAATCTAACATTTTATGAGGTTTTGGTTATGGCCTCACAACAATTGCAACTTGGTGGCATTAACTCTAGCATGGGTAGTTTTGGGTATGTTCTTCTATTTTACCACCCAATGATGTTTTTATTATCAAGCTTAGTTCTTGATTCTCATTTAGCTTCTTTACATTTTTCTTATTCATGCATACTTATCTTGCTACTTGTCATACTTGCATGCTCAATAGTAGCCTAAGATTTAGATAATCACATGTTTTGCTTAGCACTAGATGTAGCAAAAGTGTATAAATTCTTGTGATTCTTCTTTAGTGACTTGAGGCAATAGGATTTGCTGCAAATAGTACCCATAGAATTACCCATTTAGGCAGCCTAACCTGCAGGTATGGTAAAAAAATGCCTCCAGCAGGTCACGACACCACTAAATGTGCCATGACACCACTAAATTTAGTGGTATCGACCCCTGGAAAACCGGTTTTTCCTATTTGCTTTCACTTTTTGACCTATTTTCCCTTAGATTCTTCCCATTTTAGCTGATTTCAACACTCCTCAATTTCCTAACTCATCCCACTCTATCAACCTTAGCACCCTACAAACCTTGCATGCCTTTGATTTGGCTATTTAAGCACTTCCCATGCATTCACCCTCATCATCTCTTCAATTATCCATCACACACCAACCATGTCTTCCAGCATTGCTACTACCTCTCACCAAGGGAAGAAGCCTAGATTCAACATCAACCCACCACAAGAGATCACTTTCATTGATCTTACTTTAGATGATGACGAAGAGGTGCATACACCACCTTTCACCAACTCAACTCACTTTATCCTCACACCCAATGCTCCTTCTAAAACAACATCCACTAGAGCACCTTCATCCTCTTCATCAACAACTAGGACAAACACATCCTTACCTCACCTAGTCCACTTCAACCTTTGGCATTTCCATTTATTCTATCACCAACAACTCCACTTGAGTTAGCCTACACCACAACATCATCCTCCCTCTCTCCATCACCACAACCACTCATGGGTTACCCCATTCTTTACCCACTTGAACCAAATGGCCAAAGTTTTCCATGTTGTCATCACAATAGAAACCTCATCTTCAACCTTAGGGATGACTTGAACTTTATGTTCTCTTACCTAGAACATCTCTTGACACCACCACAAGGGCCTATCACACCTCCTCCTCCACCAACCAACTAAACATTCTCATGTTTAGTTTTTAAGAATAAATATTTAGGATCCCTTTTTCTATCGAAGCAAATCTTAGGGCTTCTCAAGTCATTCAAGATTATTATGTGTTTCTTGTAGTTTTATATTTATTGTCTTGTTCTCACACATTAAGTCTGTATCTTGTTTAATCTATGAATGAATGTTTTTCTTTATTTTATGGTTGGATTTATTGGCTACTTAAGCCTCTTTATATATGGTTGGATATTTGCTACATGTTAGATATTGTTCTTGTGTCATCTAACTTTGTTTTGTAGCAACAACCATTGCTCGATTTTTTAGTGCCCTCCAAGCGAGGGGGAGTATACATCAAGGGAGACCCTTAGTGTCGTTTCGACAATATTTTTGCTTCGACAAAAAAGGGGAGAAGTTGGATATAAACTCAAATTAAAAGCTTGTTAAAATTAATTTTCACCTAAAATGAGTTTATGTTTTGTCATCATCAAAAAGGGGGAGTTTTTGATGCAAATAATGTCTAAAAACGTTATTGCTATCTTTCGATATCTCTACGTTTTGATGATAACAAAATATAAAAACACGTTATATTAAAATTAACGTAAACAAGTTTTTAATCGAAATATCCCGTTTCTACATACATCACTTTAGGTAAGAACAAACAAATTTACAACTTGATAAGTGATCAAAGACGTAAATTTGTGTTTCAAACTTCACATTTTTAATGTGACAAAATATTTTTTCAAAAATACATTTTACAAATTATTTTTTAGTATTAAAGAAATGTTCCAATGAAAAAATAAGTTAAAAAACTCCCAACAACTATTTTCCCCCTCAAAACAGCTCCTAACTTCCCCAAATAAACATTCACCACTAAAGACAAAAATAAGAGCGTTTTTGTCTTGGACGGTACCACAGTACCACTAAATTTAGTGGTACCGTCTGGTATTTAGTGGTAGCGTCCACTGTAACGGACGGATTTTTTGTCCCTATAAATACCAGCCCACTTCACATTTTTTTCTTATCCTTTTTCACACAAAACTTTCCGAGTTTAAGTCTCCTAACACACACACACACAACACACTCCTTTGATCATTTAAATAGTTTTCTTTTGTTTTAGAGTGATCCTCTCTTTCAACCAAGTGATCACTTTCATTCATCTCCTTGTGCAAGAGAAGAACACATTGTATCAAGAAGATACTTAGTGTTGTAGTCATAGTAGTGTGCACTAGTAACACTTGTTACATACTTGTTGTATCATGATATACATAAAGTAGTCTTGAGTCTTGTATAGATAACTTGTGTAAATCATTGTGATCTTGTCGAGATCTTGGAGATCTCTTGTTGTTTGTGAGTTAGTGTGTTGATCAAGTGGATCAAGTCTAGATTGTGGTGATCTAGTAGTTCGTGCGATTAGCAAGGATCGGGTAGATTGTGAGTGAGATTGGTACTAGCTAGATTAGTACTCGACATTTTTCTTAGTGTCAGAAATTGTGATAAGCGACGTTGTACGGTTTTCTCCGCCTCAAGGGAGTTTGTTGACATAGTGCTTAGAACTCTCGATTTGGGTACTCGGGGAGTGGAGTAGGGCGAAGAAGAGCTTCGTGACCGAACCACTATAAATATCTTGTCTCAGTTTGATCTTTCCATCTATTACTCTTTACTTTCATTACTTACTTTCTATTCTTGTAGTGTATCTATTATAGTCTTATCAAGTAAGATTCATATTGTTGTGATTTGATATCACAAAGGACTCAATCGAAGTTTTCTCACAAGTAAACTTTGAAAAATAAATTAAAAAACGGTAAACTGTTCAATCCCCTTCTAGTTTCTCACAGAGATAGTGAGTCGGGCACTTGTAGAGGAGGTCATTATACCTATCCCATGCTTGGTATAAAGTTTCATCCCCATCTTTGAATGAAAGCCTTATTGAGGAGGTCTCAAGTGTTAATAGTACTAGAGGGTAACTCATGCGAATAAATGTAAATACAAGAAGTTTTATAATCCTCCTAAGCAGAGTTGATGAGTGTCTAAATACTCATCATTTTTATACTGTTTAGAATGCCAAAAACATCTGAAAACACTCAGAAATGCTTCAAAATGATAAAAATATCACAAACAAGTGTTTTATATGTTTTAAATGCAAAAACATCAAAATCTGATGAAAAACGTACCAAGTTTGCATAAATTGGCAGTTTTAGTCCCCAAGTTACAAAAGTTGTCAAAATCAGTCCCTGGTAATTCCAAAACTTGTAAAATATCATTTTAGGTCCTTGGGATTCACAAGTTGTTCAAAATAATCCTTTGAAGTTTAAAATCACAAAATTACAACTTTGGTCCCTCAACTTTGCAAAAGTGTCAAAAATAGTCCCTAAGGTTTTAAAAATAAGAAAATAATCAAAATAAACCTTATACTATTAATAAATGACAAGAATGGTCCTTATGATAAACTTTTGGAAAGTTACAAGTTTAACCCTTCAAGTTTCAGAAAATTACATAATAGGTCCTTAAGGTTCAAAAATGGAAAATAACCAAAGTGGTCCTTGTACTAATCACATTTGGCAGTTTTGATCCTTGAGAGAGCTTTGGAAAATGTTCAAGATCAGCCCTTCAACTTTGGCAGAATTACAAATTTGGTCCTTGTTGTTAAACTAAACCAAATGGACCTTTGATATTAATCCAATCCAAAAAACCCAGCTGGCCCAACCAACCCAAGCCCAAAACCCGACCAGTGTTTAAATTAAAAACCCGCGGGTACTGTTCATCCTCAACCTCCCACCACCAAGCTACCATTCCACTCCACCTGTGCTACCACCTCACCAACACCTTTCCACCTCACTCTTCCCACCTGTTTACCAACCCCCCTCCACCTCCACAAAGTCCAAAATCCCTTAATTAGATAAACCTGCTCATGACTTTTCCCGCCAAAATTGACATTTGTCAATTTTGATTAGCTGGATGAATCCAATGGTTGGATTGAGGTGGGAAACACTCAGAGTGCCAGCAAGAACCCTTTTTGTTGAATAAATAGAAGAAATGAAGCGGAGAAGGCCAAGTAGTTAATTTTAGTTTAGAGTAGGTAGTCGTTTTTAGTGTAACTTTAAATTCCAGTGTATTTTTCAGCTTCCAAGTTGTATTGATAAAGTTTTAATGTAATCTAAACCTATTACAATTATTTATTTCAGTTAACAAGTTTAAACTCAATTTTAGCATTTTTGAGTGAATTTGACAAGTTCATTTGAAACTGTCTAATGTTGTAGTTTCATGTTTCTTCAAGCTCATATCACTTATTTATGATCTTTTATATACCTTTAAAAGCAGTAAAAACCATTTTAATTAAAAATATCAAAAATACAAATAAATAGTTATAAAATAAAAATCAGCTTGAATAAAGGATAAACATTGGATCAAGGTATCTTTTGAATTGTTATGGGTTAAGAACTCCAAGGGGAGTAATAGGATGGTGTCTTGAGCCTTGGTTCCTTATTCTCAGTCATGTTTCATTTGTAAGCCAATTTTCTTAATTTTAGTATTTTATGCTCAGGTTGCTTATTATTGCTCATCTCTGTGTTTTTTGTGTTTATTTGGTGTGTATTAGTGATTCTATTGAGTAATATTGCAAACTTGTTCGTAATTTCCTCACCACTTAGTTTTCGCCACTAGTAATTTTGCATATTAAGTAATTTCAAGGTCTTTGTTGTTATTATTAGTGTTTATAAGCTTAAATCAGTCTTTTATAATATTAAATGTTCTTATAATTCAGTTTTCTAATCTCAATATATCATTTGCATGTTTAAATCTTCAAATCGCTTTTGATAAGGAGTGTTTGGATCTGGAAAAATCTAGATAGAAGCTCTGCTTAAGTAGTTTTAGGTTGCGTGAGTCTATTTTAGTCTTATTAAGTCGGTTTCATTAAATTGTACCTTAGAACTCAAATAGTCAAATCACTATTGAATCTGTCTTAAGTCACATCTGTTGAAATTTTGTCATATCAAAAGATTGATTCATGTGTAGAAATCAAGAATGTACCTTGATTCAGTTTTATTTTATCACTAAACATCATAATCAGTCCATAGATTAAGTTTAAATCTCACAAAAGTCAAAGTTCATAACTGCCTCGAGAAAAATAGTCAAAATTGTCATTTCCAGCAAATCTAGGTTGAATTTTCATGGATTTATTTCAACCAAAATCGTGAAATTGGGATATGTCCTAGCTCAGTTGGTCTAGTTTCTAAAAATGATTTTGTGTAATTTTTCTAGTTCCTATAAGCTCTGAATAAGCTCTCTTTAGAGTCGATTTGCCTCACACTCACTCGAAAGTGTGAATTCAGCAACTTGGTACTGTGTACAAGCTTCAAATAAGCTGATTAGGAGCTGATTTTTGGTCCATATGTAATATGCTAGGTGATCTTTAGGTCTCAATAGCTGTTTTTCCTTTCGACTTATTGGTTTAGATTGTGCAAGTGCTTAAAGTAGCCCCAGTAGTCGTTTAGCTTTTAATCTCATAAGCTCATATCTAAGTTTAAGGATCATTAGTGGTCTAGAGTAGTATTGATTAGTTGAATTAGGCTTATTATAGTGTACTTTAGCTTCTGTCTTGCTTTGGAGGTCTTTAGTGCTCAATTGCTTATTTTAAAGTGCTTATTCATAAGCAGTTTAACATCAGATCCCATATCCTCCACATAAGCATATGTTTTTCTATTTTTTATAGATTCAGAATAATGTTTTAGTATTTTCATGAATTTTTCATAATTTTATAATACTGTTTGCTATTTTTCTTATTTTAAACTAGTTTTTAATCCTTTTTAAATAGCTTTTAATACTAATAAATCAGAAAAAGCTTAAAAAATATGTTTTCAATTTTCCTAGATTAAGATAAATATAAAAAGCATAAAAAGTATTTTTCCATAATTTTCTTGGTTTAAATAATATTTTTTATCATTTTAATTAGTTTAAAATAGATTTAAATTAATAATAAATACATAATAAGTCTAAAAAATATATTTTTAGTTTTAAAATAAGTTTTATCATATTTTAGATTTTTCCAAGTTATAATTTAATTTTTCTAGGTTAATTTTGTATTTTCTTGTATTTTAGTACATTTTTAATATTTAATAAATAGTTTTTAATTAATAATAATTAAATAAATAGTTGTAAAAATAATTTTCTTTTTCTAATAATTTTATTTTATTATTAGGATTATAAAAATATCATTTTCATATTTATAGGTCTTTTATTTCTTTAAAACTCACGTTTTATTTTGTACGTAGACGTAATTTTATTTTAAACGTAAGTTTTAAGTTGTAGGTTTTAAACGTTCATCGCCTTTAAAAATAGTGATAGCGTTTATTTAATAGATTTTATCTTTTATTTCTTTTAATTTGCATTTAAGTCATGTAATTTGTAGATCTTTCCTTTAGGTAATTATCCATTCAAACCTTCGATCACTATCCTTAGAGATCATTCTATCATCTGATCAAGTGTTTATACACCAATTCATCCTCCGTGGACTTAACGACCCAGTGAATACACTATATTCCTCCGATCTTAAATTGCATTCGCTTGAGCAGCTTTTAAGTCGATTACGGTCCGCCATTCACAAGTGGCAGTTTGAGTGATTTAGCCTGACGGCTTCACATGGATCAAATAATTCTCGCTAATTTGATCATAAATGTACCCTTTTAGTCCCTTTTTCCCCAAAATGGCCAAATTTTAAAATTTTTTTAGTGGAAGTACTATGTACTAAACACAACAAATGGTAATCACTCCACCATGTCTAACCCACATAAGGATTGGCTATCCAGAGCAAACGGCTCTTGGTAAAGATATCTCAAATCCGCTTATGGCTTGCAATTTGCCCAAAATTGTATGGTGTTCAACTCACCATATCCTAAAAAGTAAAGAGTTGGCTAGCCCGCAAGTTTATGGCTTGTGGTAAAGGCAGTGGAAAATCCATAATTGGTAATCAGCCCACCAAAGATAATATTGATAATTTATCTAAGAGTTGGCTAGTCCGTAAGAGTGCGACTTGTAAAGACAAATCAAACCCGTTTATAGCTTATGATTTGCTCAAAATCACATGGTTATCATTGTACCAAAGTTCTTACTTGAACTAAAACAATTGGCTACTCCAGTAGTAATGGCTTTTGGTAAAGAGATAAAATCCATTAAATTTTCTCAAATCATTGCTAGGGACTAGCAATATCTTAGTGTGGGGATTGATGAGTGTCTAAATACTCATCATTTTTATATCTTGTTTAGAATGCCAAAACATCCAAAACACTGTAAATGCTTCAAAATGAAAGAAATATCACAAACAAGTTTTTTATATGTTTTAAATGCAAAAACATCAAATCTGATGAAAACGCATCAAGTTTGCATAAATTGGCAGTTTTAGTCCCCAAGTTACAAAAGTTGTCAAAATCAGTCCCTGGTAATTCCAAAACTTGTAAAATATCATTTTAGGTCCTTGGGATTCACAAGTTGTTCAAAATAATCCTTTGAAGTTTAAAATCACAAAATTACAACTTTGGTCCCTCAACTTTGCAAAAGTGTCAAAAATAGTCCCTAAGGTTTTAAAAATAAGAAAATAATCAAAATAAACCTTGTACTATTAATAAATGACAAGAATGGTCCTTATGATAAACTTTTGAAAAGTTACAAGTTTAACCCTTCAAGTTTCGTGAAAATTACATAATAGGTCCTTAAGGTTCAAAAATGGAAAATAACCAAAGTGGTCCTTGTACTAATCACATTTGGCAGTTTTGATCCTTGAGAGAGCTTTGGAAAATGTTCAAGATCAGCCCTTCAACTTTGGCAGAATTACAAATTTGGTCCTTGTTGTTAAACTAAACCAAATGGACCTTTGATATTAATCCAATCCAAAAAACCCAGCTGGCCCAACCAACCCAAGCCCAAAACCCGACCAGTGTTTAAATTAAAAACCCGCGGGTACTGTTCATCCTCAACCTCCCACCACCTGTTACCAGCCATTCCACTCCACCTGTGCTACCACCTCACCAACACCTTTCCACCTCACTCTTCCCACCTGTTTACCAACCCCCCTCCACCTCCACAAAGTCCAAAATCCCTTAATTAGATAAACCTGCTCATGACTTTTCCCGCCAAAATTGACATTTGTCAATTTTGATTAGCTGGATGAATCCAATGGTTGGATTGAGGTGGGAAACACTCAGAGTGCCAGCAAGAACCCTTTTTGTTGAATAAATAGAAGAAATGAAGCGGAGAAGGCCAAGTAGTTAATTTTAGTTTAGAGTAGGTAGTCGTTTTTAGTGTAACTTTAAATTCCAGTGTATTTTTCAGCTTCCAAGTTGTATTGATAAAGTTTTAATGTAATCTAAACCTATTACAATTATTTATTTCAGTTAACAAGTTTAAACTCAATTTTAGCATTTTTGAGTGAATTT
Source organism: Chrysanthemum makinoi (assembly GCA_910596185.1). NCBI lineage: Eukaryota > Viridiplantae > Streptophyta > Magnoliopsida > Asterales > Asteraceae > Chrysanthemum > Chrysanthemum makinoi. The sequence continues at coordinate 185,148,215 of OU343223.1, forward strand.
GACAAGTTCATTTGAAACTGTCTAATGTTGTAGTTTCATGTTTCTTCAAGCTCATATCACTTATTTATGATCTTTTATATACCTTTAAAAGCAAGAAAAACCATTTTAATTAAAAATATCAAAAATACAAATAAATAGTTATAAAATAAAAAATCAGTTGAATAAAGGATAAACATTGGATCAAGGTATCTTTTGAATTGTTATGGGTTAAGAACTCCAAGGGGAGTAATAGGATGGTGTCTTGAGCCTTGGTTCCTTATTCTCAGTCATGTTTCATTTGTAAGCCAATTTTCTTAATTTTAGTATTTTACGTTCAGCTTGCTTATTATTGCTCATCTCTGTGTTTTTTGTGTTTATTTGGTGTGTATTAGTGATTCTATTGAGTAATATTGCAAACTTGTTCGTAATTTCCTCACCACTTAGTTTTCTTTTCACTAGTAATTTTGCATATTAAGTAATTTCAAGGTCTTTGTTGTTATTATTAGTGTTTATAAGCTTAAATCAGTCTTTTATAATATTAAATGTTCTTATAATTCAGTTTTCTAATCTCAATATATCATTTGCATGTTTAAATCTTCAAATCAGTTTTGATAAGGAGTGTTTGGATCTGTGGAAAAATCTGAGATAGAAGCTCTGGCTTAAGTAGTTTTAGGTTGCGTGAGTCTATTTTAGTCTTATTAAGTCAGGTCATTAAATTGTACCTTAGAACTCAAATAGTCAAATCACTATTGAATCTGTCTTAAGTCACATCTGTTGAAATTTTGTCATATCAAAAGATTGATTCATGTGTAGAAATCAGTAATGTACCTTGATTCAGCCATTTTATCACTAAACATCATAATCAGTCCATAGATTAAGTTTAAATCTCACAAAAGTCAAAGTTCATAACTGCCTCTAAAAATAGTCAAAATTGTCATTTCCAGCTTTTGCAAATCTAGGTTGAATTTTCATGGATTTATTTCTAACCAAAATCGCTGAAATTGGGATATGTCCTAGCTCGCTTGGTCTAGTTTCTAAAAATGATTTTTGTGTAATTTTTCTAGTTCCTATAAGCTCAATAAGCTCTCTTTTAGAGCTTGATTTGCTCTCACACTCAATAATCGAGTGTGAATTCAGTGCAACTTGGTACTGTGTACAAGCTTCAAATAAGCTGATTAGGAGCTGATTTTTGGTCCATATGTAATATGCTAGGTGATCTTTAGGTCTCAATAGTCGCTTTTTCCTTTCAGCTTATTGGTTTAGATTGTGCAAGTGCTTAAAGTAGCCCCCAAGTAGTCGTTTAGCTTTTAATCTCATAAGCTCATATCTAAGTTTAAGGATCATTAGTGGTCTAGAGTAGTATTGATTAGTTGAATTAGGCTTATTATAGTGTACTTTAGCTTCTGTCTTGCTTTGGAGGTCTTTAGTGCTCAATTGCTTATTTTAAAGTGCTTATTCATAAGCAGCTTTAACATCGATCCCATATCCTCCACATAAGCATATGTTTTTCTATTTTTTATAGATTCAGAATAATGTTTTAGTATTTTCATGAATTTTTCATAATTTTATAATACTGTTTGCTATTTTTCTTATTTTAAACTAGTTTTTAATCCTTTTTAAATAGCTTTTAATACTAATAAATCAGAAAAAGCTTAAAAAATATGTTTTCAATTTTCCTAGATTAAGATAAATATAAAAGTCATAAAAAGTATTTTTCCATAATTTTCTTGGTTTAAATAATATTTTTTATCATTTTAATTAGTTTAAAATAGATTTAAATTAATAATAAATACATAATAAGTCTAAAAATATATTTTTAGTTTTAAAATAAGTTTTATCATATTTTAGATTTTTCCAAGTTATAATTTCATTTTTCTAGGTTAATTTTGTATTTTCTTGTATTTTAGTACATTTTAAATATTTAATAAATAGTTTTTAATTAATAATAATTAAATAAATAGTTGTAAAAATAATTTTCTTTTTCTAATAATTTTATTTTATTATTAGGATTATAAAAATATCATTTTCATATTTATAGGTCTTTTATTTCTTTAAAACTCACGTTTTATTTTGTACGTAGACGTAATTTTATTTTAAACGTAAGTTTTAAGTTGTAGGTTTTAAACGTTCATCGCCTTTAAAAATAGTGATAGCGTTTATTTAATAGATTTTATCTTTTATTTCTTTTAATTTGCATTTAAGTCGCTGTAATTTGTAGATCTTTCCTTTAGGTAATTATCCATTCAAAACCTTACTGATCACTATCCTTAGTGATCATTCTATCATCTGGTCAAGTGTTTATACACCAATTCATCCTCCGTGGGACTTAACGACCCAGGAATACACTATATTCCTCCTCGATCTTAAATTGCATTTGTGCTTGAGCAGTTTTAAGCTGATTACGGTCTGCCATTCACAAGTGGCAGGTTTGAGTGATTTAGCCTGACGGTTCTGCGCGGATCAAGAGTACTTAACCATTGTAGTGTAGTATAGTTAAGACACGATGGATTGATCGTTCTCTAAAGGAATAGTGTTGGGAAGGCTCGAAGTGTATGACGAATTAAGTCTAAAGGTTGAGGGATGATTATTTTTGGTCTTTTTATATATTCTAGAAAGCAAAGTAAAAATCTTGAGGTTTGAAGAGTTTGGTTTTATAACTACTAATTACACTAATTAAACTAAATTAAACTAAACATGCAAAAAAGTGAATTGGTGAACTCGTATGATAATTAAATGTGTTTACTTAGAATCTTACTACTCCCTAGTTATATCCTATTGATTAGTCGAATTGTCACGTCCTTGTTTTAATTAACGCGTTGTATTCCTTAATACCAGTCGTAGGGAGGTGCCAAATGCCATAACTCTATGAATGTATAGAACTCATTAAGAATATTAATGTCAGCGACCGCAATTCCCAAAGTTAAAGAATATATAGGACTCGTTAATACCCTTAATGTCAACGGCCGCAATTCACACAATAAATACAATGAACAAACCATCTATTACCAGTTTTCCAACTCCTAAGATCTAGCCATTTTCCAACTCCTAATGCGATAACAACTAATTAAACAAGAGAAGACAATCAATAATCAACAAGTAGGTTTCATTCAATACTAAGTAAACAGTAATAGATCTAGCCTAGCATGTTAAAAAGAAAGGAAGATAAACAATTAATCACGCAACACATAGACATATTGTAATGATTAAAGAATGAATAATTTATCTTCAATTAAAATGAGGGTTTTGGGGGCTAAAAACCCTTACAATAACTGAAAAATTCATGCACCAAGAGGTCTCTCCAAAGTCTTACCAATACATGTCACACATAATGAAAATCCTATGAAAAATATGTATAGTATTTCAACTATGAGGGCGTCACTTTACAAGTGTGACGCCGTCAGATCACCGTTATTAGGGTTTCATGAAATGAACCGACTTAGTTGTGACGACGTCACCTTATGGGTTGTGACGCCGTCGCTCTTCACTTTTCTGGTCATGACGCCGTCAGCTCAAGACCGTTACCATCCTATGAAGCGCCACTAGTAAATTTTATAACTGGATCATCTTCTTGATTCTTCAAGTGACGATATCATGTTGTATCTGTGACACCTCATGTTTTTGTGAATTTGTCGTTTTCTTCATTTTTTCATCCAAATAAGCAAAAAACACTTCAATTTTTAGCATTAGCTTCTCAACTACCTAAAACTATAATAGAAACGATTCAGGGCAATAAATGATCAAATATGTACGAGTTTAGAGACTAAATGACCCCTAACAAACGCATGTTTTTACTGTAAGCTATTATATGTGTAGACATTAGCATCAAATATTCATGATGAACACATTAATCTATTATGCCACGAGATCTTAGAATATAATAATAACCACATATATAATTAACATGATCGAGTAAAACATACCCGATGCGGAAGCGGATGTCGACATGATATACAGAACACTTGAACATGACTAGTATCTCTCCCTTAACCCACTTGAGTGTAGAGAGCTTGATGGATAGCTACAATGATTCTACTTTTGTATGTATTGGGTAGGGAGGGGACTAGTGTATATATAGGGCTTGAGGATAGTATGTCCATCATTACTAAAGTTGTAACGGTAAAGACTTAATGTATCATTAAGTGTATTGACCATACCATTTAATATAATAGTAACATATGATTTAAACATATGTAACATACAATTCATTAAATGGGACATCATGACATACATCATGATGTATTACTTACATTCTCCCACTTGGCATGATGTTTCATTAAGTCACTTAATGATTGACATAAGGCTAGCAAATTAAATCATTTACCGTTAACATCATAAGTATCTTTACATAACAAACTACACAATGAGGATTATGGCGGTCATACACAGTAATTCTCGTATACTCCCTTCCATATATCACAACATTATGAGCTCATCATGCTAGATTCATAAGTTATATACAAATAACGTACAGTCCACATACTTGTTATGATAATACATACAAATTTCTTATTCAGACACAAATGCATGCATAATAACATAAAGAATAAGAAATAAAATCAGAAACATTTTATTGAGCTCAAGAGTGTTTAGAACATCATAATTAGTTATCAATACAACCAAGACCCAACCTAGGAACATGTTGCATAAATGTCTTTGGTGGTAAACCCTTGGCTAGAGGATCAGCAATCATGAGATTTGTACTAATATGTTCTAGATACACTCTTTGTTTCTGAATTTCCTCTTTCACGATAAAGAACTTTATATCCATGTGTTTTGCACCTTTAGAGTACTTATCGTTCTTAGAGAAGAAAACTGCTGCGGTATTGTCACAATAAATTTTCGCGCTTGCTTATAGTGTCGACAACCCCAAGCCCTGAAATAAAGTTCCGCAGCCATAATGCATGAATAGTAGCCTCATAACAAGCTACAAATTCGCTCCATGGTTGATGCAAAGAATGATAGATTGTTTGGTACTTTTCCAGAAATAGCTCCTTCAGCCAATTGAAACACATAGCAAAACGTTGACTTTCCACTATCCTTGCATCCAAAGATAATCGAATCAAAGATATCCAAACACTTCTAAGTGATTAGACCTTTTATAAGTAAGCATGTAATCCTTTGTTCCTTGAAGATATCTCAATACTTTCTTTTGCAGCTTTCCAAAGTGATGAATACCAGGATTACTTTGATATCTACCGAGCATCCCGACGCGAAAACTAATGCGGGTCTAGTGCAAGTTTGTAGATACATTAAACCGCCTACAATCAAGCATATGGAATGTTTTCCATTTCCTTTCGCTCCACGCCATTTTTGGACATTGTTTAAGAATAAATGTATCTCCCTTTTGAATAGGGACTATACCATCCGAGCACTTGCTCATATTGAATTTCTCAAGAATCTTATCGATATAGGCTTTTTGAGACAGTCCTAATAAACCTTCTAATCTGTCACGGAATATTGAAATTCCGATCACATAAGATGCCTCACCCATATCTTTCATTTCAAAATTCTTAGAGAGATATTCTTTAGTCTTATGCAATAAACCAAAGTCATTAGTCGCAAGTAAAATATCATCAACATATAGAGCCAAAAATATAAACTTGCTCCCACTGATCTTGCGGTATATACATCGATCAACGATGATTTCTTCAAAACCGAAAGATTTAATGGTATCATTAAACTTAATATACCATTACCTAGAAGCTTGTTTAAGTCCATATATTGATTTCTTCAATTTACACACCATCTTTTCTTTACCCTCAGTGAAAAACCCTTCAGGTTGTTTCATATAAACTTCCTCCTTAAGATTTCCATTTAGAAAAGTGGTTTTCACATCCATTTGATGTAGCTCTAAGTCAAAATGAGCCACTAATGCCAATATTATTCTCAACGAATCCTTCTTTGAGACGGGTGAAAAAGTCTCATTGTAATCAATGCTGTCTTTCTGAGTATAACCTTTGGCTACAAGTCTAGCTTTATATCTTTCAACATTGCCTTTAGAGTCGCGTTTGGTCTTAAAGACCCATTTACAACCAACTATTTTAAAACCTTCCGGCAAGTTTACGAGATCCCAGACTTTATTTTGAGCCATTGATTTCAACTCTTCTTTCATAGCATTAATCCACATTTCAGACTTATCACTTTCTATGGCTTGTGAAAAGGTTACAGGATCATTATCAATGCTAATATCAAAATCTGTCTCGTGCAAGTAAACTATATAATCATCAGGAATAGCAGACTTTCTAACCCTTGCAGGTTTGTTTAATGCTATTCCAATAGGTTCACTTGTTTGAGTTGGTAAGTTAGTTTCTTCATGGGGCGTTTGTTCATTATTCAAATGTTGTTCTTGATTTTGTAATACAGGAACAACATTCAGTACAATTGTGGATTTATGAACATTCATGGGTGATGGATCATCATCCCTAATTTCATTAATATCCACAACTTGATTTTCAACACTCCCACTAACTTCACCATTTTCCAGAAATTTGGCATTGCCTGTTTCAACAATTCTAGAACTATGGTTTGGACAATAAAACCTATACCCTTTGGACTTCTCTAGGTAACCAGTAAAGTAACCGCTAACGGTTCGAGAATCCAATTTCTTTTCTTGTGGATTATAAACCTGCTTCTCACTGACAACCCCAAACATGCGGTGTCTCGACTAGGTTTCCTTCCACTCCATAACTCAAAAGGAGTTTTTGGAACTGACTTACTAGGAACCCTATTTAATAGATACATTGCGGTTCTAAGTGCATACATCCAAAAACTTTTGGGTAAAGAGGATTTACTTATCATGCTCCTAACCATCTCCATTAATGTTCTGTTTACTTTCGCCACGCCATTTTGTTGTGGCGTTCCCGGCATAGTATATTGAGCACATATGCTGCAATTTTCGAGAAACTTTGCAAAGGGACTAGGACATTGTCCAGATTCATCATACTTTCTATAGTATTCACCACCTCTATCAGATCTTACGATTTTCACTTTTCTGTCAAGTTTCTCTCAACCTCATTTACAAATACCTCAAGGGCATTTATAGATTGAGATTTTTCATGCAGAAATAGACATACCCATAACGTGAAAAATCATCGATAAAGGTGATAAAATATTTTTCTCCAAAGGAAGGATGGAGTATCAAATAGTCCACAAATATCGGTGTGTATAATTTCAAGGAGATTATGCTTTTGTGGCCTTTCTTGCTATGTTTGGTTTGCTTACCCTTAATGCATTCCACACATAAGCCAAAATCAGTGAAGTCTAGATTCGGTAGAATCTCGTTCTTCACCAATCTTTGTAATCTTTCTTTGGATATATGACCTAAACGTTTATGCCACAAGAAGGCAGAATTTTCATTCACCATGCTACGTTTCATTCCAATATTATGATCAACAGTAAATAGAGATTCAGAAAAAACATCATCAAGTTTCAATTTATATAAATTATCAATAAGAATACCATAACCAATAAAGGATTTATTCTTATATAAATTAAAACGACCATTTCCACCACCATAAGTGTACCCACTAATATCAAGTCTCGGAACAGAAATTAAATTTCTAGAAATTGAAGGTACATAGAGAGTATTCATTAGATCCAAGTGAAACCCTGTATCTAACTTCAATCTCTAAGTCCCTACGCCTTCAATGGGAGCCTTCATTCGGTTCCCCATAAAGATAAAGTTATTAGTTGGGCTTGTGGTTTGGATTGTAAGGAATCCCTGCATAATATTGGAAACATGAGTAGTAGCACCGGAATCAAACCACCAAGTATTAGAAGGAACTTGCACAAGTTTGATTCAAAGCATACGAAAACATAATGTATACCTTTCTTTTCGAACCAAGCCTTACGCTTAGGACAGTCCTTTTGGAAATGTCCCTCTTTCCTGCAAAAATTGCATTTGTTGTCCCTTTTTTCCTTCTTTTCACCATTAGCAACCTTCGAGGTTGTAGCATGTTGTTTCTTCATAAAGTTCTTGGCTTTTGGTTTGAGCTTCTTGTCAACTCCTTGATTCGCCAGGTTAATGGAGTGAACTCTTTGTTTCTTTAGTCTTGCTTCCTCTTGAATAAGCTTACTGGACAGTTCATCAATATTCCACTTATCTTTTAATATGTTATAATTGATGTGAAATGGTCCATATTCAGAAGGAAGTGAATTCATTATGAATTGCACCAAGAAAGAGTCATCCACATTCATACCCAGTGTCTTAAGTCTTGCTGTAGTGTTGGTCATGTCAAGGACATGTTGCTGCATACTCTTTGTACCATCAAATTTCATGGTGGTGAGTTCAGCCATAAGTGTCCCTCGCTAATGCCTTATCGCAGAACGAAATTTCTCTTCCACAAGCTTAAGAAAATGTTTAGCATTCTGATTTTCAATGCCGGAAGAGAAGACTTAATGTTGTTGGCAATTGTCATCCGCATAAAGTTTAAGCAGTCTGTTGGACCTTGTCCATGCCTTATGGTGTGATTTTTGAGCCTCGTACTATCATCAAGAAGGTCGAGGCCTATCCTCCAAGAGCCCAAGTCAAGATCCAAAGCACCTAAATGGAAAGTGACTTGTTCGCTCCATTCGGAGAAATTCACACCGGTAAACAAGGTAACATAAGAAGCTTGGGAGTGAAGGTTAATTGCTGCAAAAAATGTATATGCTTACTAATTAAAAAAACGTACGAGATAAATAAATAAAATATATATTATTGGTTTCCTTTGGGTAAACACAATAATATATCATCATTTTTATTAGAATGCAGTTTAATTTTATAAGAAAATAAAATAGACTCTCAAAATATATAAGCATCTTTGGATAACTATATATATATATATATATATATATATATATATATATATATATATATATATATATATATATATATATATATATATATATATATATATATATATATATATATATATATATATATATATATATATATATATATATATATATATATATATATATATATATATATATATATATATATATAAATATATATATGACAAAAGTATACTAATTTTCATCTTTAAGATTATTAGTTATAGAAGAATAATTTTTCCTTTGGGTAAAATTCATAATTTCTATCAACTAATAAAATATCCATAATAGCATTCTTTAATAAAACATAAACATTATATGACTACAAAGTTTAGATCAATATGGCCACTTTGGTGACTAACAAATTAATCTCATTAAATGTCATATAATAAATAGAGTTAAAAAAACACGGTTTTGTGGATATGGGGAATTTACTGGTGGCAAGTTAATCGTCCAAGTTAGTAACATGTACAAATTGGCGTTGCTAAGCCTAAACTCGACTCAATAACTCAAACTTTTTTTGTGTTTTCTTGACTCTGTTTTACTTAAACCAAGATAAAAGGCGGGATGGTAGTCCGTATATTTTTTTTCTTTTATTACTATTATTATTATTAGTCTTTTTTTTTATCTCAAAGGAAAATTTTATTAAGAGAAAAAGGAGGTCTCAAAGGCAGTACAAAACAATAAAACAAAGTGAGACATACTAACTAAGACACTTCCTTAGCTACTCACTTTGTAACAAAAAACAAATAGCATAGGACATGTCCCTAGCTCAATATCTAACAGACAACAATAAGACTATGAAACAAACCCTACAAGCTGATAAAACAAGAAGACTATAAGCCCAAAATAACTGAAAAACCATAAGCATACTCTGAATCATTTGTGCTCAAAGGGACCAACCAGAGAGCACCAAACCATCACCATACACTTAAGGATATAACAGATATCTGGAAACTCAAGAAGGGCCTATGCCACAACACCAACGCCAGAATACAAAAATTACAAACATGATAGTAATGACCATATGAACCAGATTCTCAAGGAAGAGCCAAAGTAGCAGTCTTGGAGAGTTTGCCTCCTTAAAAACCTTTCCTATGTAAACCCATAGGAAAAAACCATAGAAAAGGACAAAAAAAGTACAACTCTCCAAAACCTTCCCATGTAACAACCACAACCAACAGCCAACAATTCTTGAAACATCACCAATGACAAAAATCAGCAGCACTTCAAAAGCTTGATTTGCCTAGACACTATCTTTTACACTTCAAAGACTGGACTGAAAGCTCAGATAAGAGGCACCATGCAACAAGATATTTCCTTGACCCCCGTGAATCTGAACCAGCTAAAACACTAATAAAAGGATCAAAGCAATAATTACATCTAAAAAATCCAATTCCCCCATGGAGTTGGGAAAACCAGGCAATAGAAATATAGTAACCAAACCCCATAAAACCTAAAAAAAAGGGTCAAACACTAGATAAATCCTCCACCATTCTCTTGTAGTACTTATTCCTTCCCAAATGAATGCTCCATATGATAGAAGCTTTATTGACACTTGAAGTATGCCTAAGCTTTAGACCCAACAGTTTCATCCTTACTGTGTTAACAATGATATTAAAAAAACTGTCCTCACCCCTGATAAACTGATTCACTTTTCTATTATTCCTTTCCTGCCAAAGAAAGTAGACAGTAGCTCCCAGTACCAGCGTCTGAATGACACTCCATATGGTATTAGTAGCAGCCTTGTTCACAATATAAGAAATAACACTAGCCCAATCATTACTCACATTATCAAGCTCTGCCATTGGTTTAAGCCTTTCCCATAATCTCTTTGAAAATACACAAGAGAAGAATAAGTGACTATGTGTTTCATCATGATGGTTACAAAGAAAACATCTCTTATCATTCACATCAAACCATCTAGCCAATCTATCCCTAGTTTGGAGCCTACCCTTAATAGCAGCCCTTAAAATGAAGGCATGCTTAGGGATGCATTGGGAGAACCACACATGATTGTGCCATATAACTTAAGGAGAGTCTTCCCTAACAGCCTTCCAGACTTCACTAATAGAAAACTCAAATTTCCTTCCTTTGTTGTTAAACCAAACTATCATGTAATTCTTGTAATCATCCAGAGAAGGGATAGGAAATTAAGAACATGATCAAATCCCCATCCCATTCCAAAGGCCATAACCACCCTTGATCATCAATAAGGTCAGCTACTTTAGCTTTAGGGTCCATACCAGCAAGTAAAATGTCACTATGGCTAATTAAATTGAATAGGGGGCATTTATTTATTTATTGTTGTTGTTGTTGTTGTTGTTGTTGTTGTTGTTGTTATTATTATTATTATTATTATTATTATTATTATTATTATTATTATTAGTTTTTTTATTCATACACTTTTGCCCTACCAACCACAAACATCAAGGGATTTATAGTTGTATCCCTACACTTGAACTTTAAATAAATAAAAACTACTAATGAACCGAATTAAGAAGATCATTAAACATGGAGTACTTAAACATTAACGTATATACGGAGGTAATAATTTTGACTTTCTTCCCCATTACTCAATAACAAATAGTACTAAACCCATGAGTCCCAATCGTCCCAAAACTGTATTTACAAGATAAACTCGACTTAGCAACCATGTAATCAACTAGACAACTAACTAAGTGTTTAACATATATGTTGTAACTATAATGCACTAAAAATGAGTGCATACAAGGAAGGCTAAGACAATTTGGGTGTAACATTTGGGGTGGTTTATAAATAATGCTCTTCATTAATATTTCTGAAACCACCAAAATATCACGAGAACCACGAAAGGTATAGGCTCAGAGGGGTGGGGTAATTACTTGACCAATGTATCTAACGTAAGAATAAACAGGATTAGAACAAGGGTTATCCGAATGCCTCTTATCATTTAGTCAATCCTAATCACATGAATGTGATCTCACTAGCGACCTCGAGATGCATCACTAGACCAAGTTCTAGAATCTATGTACTACCGGTACACTCATAAGCATTAAAGGTGAATGCTTTCCATAAATATCTAAAGGAAAACCTCACATTTTTGGGATGAAATTTTTGAGTGGTAGGGTTTTTATGCTAGCTATAAAAATCTTATCCATGAGACACTTTATTAAGACTAAAGTTTCACTCGTAAATGTAATAAATATTTTTTAATTTGGTGCTAAAATTACCTTTACAAGTATTTCTTTCGGTATATTACACAATTAATAAAGAACAAAACAAATGGCAAATGTGTGACTAGTTTCTAAGGTGTCCCTTTTTACCATCCCTACACTTAAATTGAACATTATCCTCAATGTTTTTAAAAAGTAACAAAGATATGATAACGGAAAAAATAAAAGAGATAAAAGAGTACTCCCTTGATTAGCTTGGTATGAATGGAAAACAGAAATACGGTCAAATCCTCCTCCAAGAAGATAAACCCAATAAGTATATATCACTTGACAATCTCATCCTCTTGTCCAATATAACCTGTAAATCACTAAGAAAATGAACACAAAACCTCGCATGAATTCGGCGGTAAACACTATATTAAATAAAAACTAAACTAGAAAGCGAATAAGATATAATTAATGCAAAATAAATGTTTATAGAAATCTGGAAATTTAAAAATTATGAAAATTAAAAAAAAAAATTCAATAGAAAAACAAAAATCTAGAAAAAAAAATTATTTCTACAGTGCTTGACATCATCAGGTGTAAACCCTGACGCCGTCAGGTATGACCTAACAGATTGTTTCGTTTTGTTTTCTGAATTTTTTTTTGGAAAAATATAACTTTTAAGACCTGGAATTTTCTCCAAAACATTCATTGTGACTCGATACAAGCATTTGACTCAAACAAAAACACAAAAAGATATAATATATGCTAATCATTAATTGTAAATTTCCATGTTCGAATTTCTGTCTTTTAAACAAATATGAACTTCCTTACAATTATCTTTTTGTAAAATACCTTTATATGTAATTAAGATGAAGTTAAAAACAAAATAAAGCATTTTCACAAATTATTCGAAACATGAAAATTAAACAATTATGATGAGGCATATATGACACAAAAAAATAAACAAAATAAAAACATAGAATAATTAAAAGCACGGGTTTCCTCCCAAGGAGCGATTTTCTTATTTACGAGTCTTATAGCTAGACTTAAAGTCATGCCCTACTAATCATTATGGATAAGATCCACATTGAGGATATCATTAGGATCAAATTTCTTTTGCAGCTTTTTTAGTAGGTATTATTTAGTATGTCCTCTCAAAATTTTCTCCATCGGGATCTATTACTTCAATCTTAATATGCCACAATCCATCTCCTTCTTTGGTAGCTTATCCCAACTCCATTTACTTTCCGAATCCTCCAAATCCCATTTATTTCCCTTAAGATTAATCGAAATGGTTTCCTAGGAATTCAATCATCTTCCTAAACACTAAAGGATCCTTAAATGGTCCGATATCCATTTCTCTAGCCAATTCTTGTTCCATATAAGGTGTATTGTTCACAAAGTCATTTTCTAAGAAAAATGGGTGTTGAGGTCCTATAAAGTCTTTATTAATTCGGGGGCCATATCTTGACGGTCTCCTATCCTTTTCTAGCCATTGGGGTTCTTCCTCCTCATTATCATCATAAGTATGTTCTTTGACATCATAAATTGAGCTAGTGTATCCCTCACCGACCGCTTACTTAAGCTTCTTACAATCTATTATTGCACTTACGGTGGCCAAAAATCCTCTACCAACAAGAAATGGGCACTTAGGGTCTTTTAGAACATCAAGAACATGAAAGTCCGCCAAACTAGTCAATATCCATATGTGTACCTGTTGTTTCCGTTTCACAATTAGTAAAATAACAAATCTTAGACTAAAAGTGACACATGGCTGAAGTAAAGAAAATCACAATTAAACAAGATATGAAAACTTAGACACACTGAGATTTTCCAATGTTTATATCCTTTATTAATAATGAATCAAAGAGAATATATTACCCAAGTGCTTGAGGAACAACACTTAGGATTGAATGACAAGTATGGTGTAACTCCTCACTAAGCTTAGACTAAGTCTAAGCACAACTACTCAGGTACCACTGAGCTATCTCAGGGACATAGTTGTATTTAGAAGAGTGAGAGATTGCTTGTGTGTGTAATTCACAGTTAAGGCACAAGCTTAAAATCTTTCACTCCATCTCTTATGGCTATTTATACATGATGGTTTTTAACTATATCCTAAAGGACAAACTGACAGGTTACAAAAGACAAAATACTGATGTATTTTGTCTCTGTTTACAATGGCTATTTAGAGTAAGTGACAAAGTTGTTTTCTTCTTGTCAGTGATGACACTGAGACTGGTAGTTAGTGATTCAGGGAAAGTTTGACTTTGGTTGATAAGGACTTCGTCTTATCTTTCAAACTTATCCCGCCTTGTCCCGCTCATTCTTCAGTCTCTTTAGCCTTCATTTTCTCTTCAGTATTGTCTTCAGTGATAGTAGTTGGTGAGGAGTTTTGGGATTCAGTGAGTTATTGTCATCACTCACTGAATCCACCATCTTCTTTTTGACTTAGTCTCCACCCCTAAAGTTCCTCCCTACTGAGTGGAGAGACTTCTTCTTTGTCTCTTACTGAGTATCCCGAAGATAACTCACTGAGTGACTATGCGCTCAGTGACTTGTTTGTGTTTAAGGATCCAAACACTTAGGGTATTTTATATTCAAATCCTAGAATTAAGGGGTTTGGGTATTTACTGAACCCAATAGTCTCCCCTTATTTGGATATACAAATAGCCTAAGTGTTTGATTAGTGTAAGTGAGCAAATGGCTTCTTCTTACACTGAATGCACTAATGAACATAATAAGGAACATTGAATTTTTTTAACAAAAACATACATTGTTTATTCATCAGATTACAAAGTTCCTAATACTAGTACAAAAGATGAAATGATAAAGAGTTTCAACGATGTCAGTCTAGATGGGTTCCTAGTGCTTCTAGCTTTGGCTTCTTGGAGAGAAGGGTCTCTTTGTCAGGGTGGACTCTTATCTTGGAATTCAGGTCTGTGCAAAACCTGATGTTTTTAGGAGATTTGATTTGAGATGCCACTGTTAGATAACTTGCCATTGTAGCCACTCCAGCCTTATCAATGTCACTCCATCTTTGGAATGTTGGGTTCCCATAGACATTAATGAAGAAAAGTCCTCTTTCAAGCTTTTCTATGACCAAGAAGTTCACAAACTTTACCCCTTCAGGCAGCTCCCTATTACAGTCAAAACTAGGCACCTTGGCTTCAAGCTCCGATTCAACCCTTTTTCTTTTTCCTTGGGATGATTGAGGTTGAGATCCTTGAGCCGTAGGAAGAGCTGACTGTATCCCAAGCTGAGCTGGTGCATCCCTTAGTCTTTCATAACGTTTGCTGTGGGATTTCATCAACTCCTTGACCACCACATTCTTCTTCTTTTCAATAATGGGACCAAGTTCATCAAGCTCAGTGATCCCGAAGTCAGTGAATTTCAAAGGATCATGAACTTCAAAGTCCCTTTTATCATCACCCCTTAGACATTCATTGCCAGTGGTCTGGATCTGGGGATGATGTAGACATCAGAAATCTTTTCAGGTGCCCTTCTTCTTGTCATGGTCCAGTTGTAGTGGTCAATCATTTCCTTTCTTATTTCAGCATTCCTCTTGTTCTTTTCATCCCTTTTCTTTTTAAAGGCAGCCATCTCAGTATCCCGAGCCGCCTTGAACTTTTGGCCTGCCTGTCCTTTTTCAAGCTTTTTAGGATCAATCCCCAACTTTTCAGCTTCCTCAGACACTACTTTGACCAGGGCTTCTATGCTTTTCCTTTTCTTCTCAGCCTGTTTCTTACGTTTGTCTTCCTTTTCGAGGTAGGTACTTAGCTGTTCAGGAGTAAGCAGATACCTAGTGTCACCAATTACATAGGGAATCTTGATAGGTTCAGTTGTGGTCATGATGGCCTTGCCTTTGTCCTGAACGGATGAAGAGGATGATACCAGTGGGGGTGTAGTTGTGACTACAAGTGTTGTTGTTGTTGTTTTTGTCACTGAGGTTGGTGTTCTTGATGGTGGAATGGATGAGATGGGTGTTGCAGATATAAGTTGAGTTGGCGATGATGAGTGGCCTTTTACTCATCATTTTAAGCTCGAAAAACCCACAAAAATGTCTAAAAACACGGAAATATACCCAATTATGCTACATATATCCTTGGAGTATGTTTTTATGTATTTCAGGTACAAAGGATCGATGGCAAAAATGGACATAATGGAGCTTGGAATGGAAAACGTGCTTTGCAGACGAGCCCGGGAATGAATTTTCTACATTTTTATGTAACTTATAGGATTTCACAAACACATCAAACCAATAACATATGGGGCATATACAAATGTTTAGAGAGAGAAAGTTTTAGAGAGAGAAAAGGGAAGAGAGTTGGGAACTATGTGAAACAAAGAAAAATGGTATTGAAGGTCCAACCCTCTACCTTGGGAGGTAGAGGGTATTTATAGTTTTCTTACAAGACTCGCCTCCTACGGGCCGTGGATCGCATACAAAGGTAAAGACCGTCCGTCCCTCCACGGTGTTACTAAACTAAATACTAACTAATATTAAATGACTACGACTACGAGCTTTCTAACGATAACATATACTTGAGGTGACCGACACTTTAATGACTGGATTTTCTAAATCCTAACAATCTCCCCCTAAGGGAGGTCGCCTCAAATTACACAAAATACAAACAAATATTACATTAAGATTGTTCTTGGATTCTTGTTTAAGTTCATTTCTCTGTAGCCCGAAGTCTTCTATTCTCCATGTTTTGAATGTTTGGATAATTCAAGTGGAGGTCTTTAACTGATCCACGTGATGATGAGTTTTGAGCCAGCTTTGAGATCATCAGCTTGCATAAATCTCTGAATCATCCATTGTAGTTTTGACATTATGCGATGTTGTGACAGTGGACCGACATGCTCACATTCTGGATCATGATTTCTTTTCATCAGAGTAGCGGAAGCTTTAGTTGATTCATGATATTTGCAGCAGCGTAGCAGAAGCATGGAGTGAGAATATCAGAGTCATTGATGCACTAATCATGATTTCTTTGGAAATGAATGTGTTGTGTGAGCATGCGGTTATGGATTGACCTCTCCATTCTGATCAACTTCAAACGTTGGGTGTACCTGCATACAACAGTTAGCAATAAAGTGCACGAAAGTGTATTTGATCACTTTCGTTAAATTGAGGTACACGGCCCACGGTTCCCCGTTGATCAGTACAAGTACTGCCTGTGATCAGGGATAATTCCGAAGAACCTCCTTGATAGGGTTTTCGCACTGCCTAGTCGTTCTCAAACCAGAACGTCTCAAAGAAGACAACACGGAGTGAGTGAACCAGTGAATTTGAGATTCACTGATTGATGAAAAGAGATTTGAAAAACAATCGTGTACTGCTCAATATAAATTGTTTTTGCAATACAACGAAGGTTTTAAGGAAAATCAATTATCAATCATAAACACCTTTTATTTTGAAATATTAATACGCAGCCGATGAGCTAGAGAAATTTTATTAAGCACAACGACCGGTTTTTCAAAGGTATCCGTCAATCCATAACCTGAATCAGGATTGATTCAAAGTATTGAATCGCCCCATTGTTTCTGTTCAGTTGTCACATGGTTGATCTATTGGATAGATCTCACATGCCACCTACCAAGAGCTTATTTGATGTTGGCTCTAGAAGGCTTTCCATCTTCATTGTGAATATGTTTGCATATCACTCAGATGTTCTGGAAATACCACAAGGATAATGCGTAGGACTCTTAAAATATATTCTCTCTTTCCACATTGTGTGAAACAGAGAGTCTTCATTGATCGTGTCCTTAATGAGATTTATTGATGATCTCGTGGCTCTAGACTCAATTGTGCACATTTGGTTCCTATGCCGGAGACTAGGGAGAGGGTCTCCTTCTTCAATATCAACCATCTCTAAGAGAAAGTCGATAGATAATGTAGGTTCCCCTGTGAGAATGAAACAAGTCCTTTTAAGAGGAACTTGAGTAGCTTGGGAAGATGTAGTGCAGTGCGTCACTGGGTCCATGACGTCTTGTCTTCAATACCGGTGTTACCTAGGTAACAGCCAGTAGCATATGAATTGAACCCAGTTTCTGCCCTAAGGTTGAAATAATGGAGGGCTATTTCTTTTCACCCTTTTCACATTTATTTCTTTTTCATTCTTCAACCCCTTCAGTGCTTACCGAGACTTCATTACTAGAACCTTGTTGGGTTTATTCCGGTTCTAGCTCTATCTCACCGCATTCTTCCCATATCTCACTTTACTCCTTTTTCCATCATACCTAAGGACTCTACACTATCTAGTGGATTGTCCTGGGTAGATCCCTCCGGCTCTGGCGGGATCGTGGGAACGAATACCTAACCTAACCATCCTTATATCACCATTCATAAAGTAAATTTGGTCGGTCTTTTTGGTATTGTTCATCAGCCATTGGAACCAATTGAAAACCATTTGAAAATCAATCAAGGTACTTGTGATATATTATCAAAGCATTTTGTACCTGAATCGTTTTTGATATTTTAGAAAACGGCTCCCCCTCAACATGTGCAACATATGTTTGAAATCATTTTGGCACATGGAGGCAAGAGGAAGAACTCACTTCTTTGATAAATATTTTCTAAAAATATCGACATCACTTTCCCTATCAAAATCAGTGTTTCACATACAGTTAAAGATATTTCCGGGAAAAAATGTGGTTTTCAAAAATTTGCTCCCCCTCAATATGTGCATCTGATTTTGAAATTGTTTAGCACATATTAGGGAAAAACTGCACTTAGAGACAAATCAATCACGTTTTAATCCATTTTGATTTGATGTAGATGCTCCCCCTTAACAGGTGCATGGAAAATTTGAAATCGTTTGGCACATGTAGGGAAGGGAGCATGTTAATCAAGTATTAAACCATTTATCGAATTATCAGCTTAAATCCAATTTAAATCACAAATTCTCCCCCGATCACAATTTTCAAATCCTTTGAGATTTGTGATCTCTATTGATTTAAATTAAATTTTGAGAACTTTTGAGGAGAATAGTGACTTGATTTTGAAAAGCATTTTAACTGATAAGGATCGGATTTTGAGACTTTGAACTCCATTGATCAATCATGCATAAATATCTTTTGAAAACATAACATTAGCAAAGGTCTTGAATCAATTGTATAAAACATTGTTCTTTTTGATTTTCCAAAAGTAGACCTTGCTCTTTTACGTACCAATTGTTTGAAAAATAACCTTTTTGATTGAATTGAAATCATTCTCCCCCTCAATCAATGACATGAGTTGTTGATTGAGTGTTAGAGATTTTGACAAAGATAAGCCCGGATGATTTTCAAAAATAGAGTCCGAGGTATTTTCAAAGCAATTTTGTTTTCATTAGATGAAGGAAAAACATTTGGAAAGGAAATATTTTTCTTTTTAGTGACAAACATTTGTTTTAAGAATCAGAGCATAAGATTTGAAAAATAATATTAAGCATGGCTCTATTTTTATTATTAAAAAAAAAAAAACGGGTTACTCTCCGAAATGACAATAAACCACCATTTTTCTCCGTCTCATTTTTTTTAAAACAAATTATGTACATTCGAAGAACATCTAAAGACCCGTGACATTCTTTGAATGTCAACACAAAGTCCGTAGATGTTATCGAATTAAGAAAAACATGACAAAATAACAATATTTTTGAGATTTTTCAAGATTTTATAATTTTTATGGATTTTGAAAGTTTTATATTTTTCTATTTTCTTTTGTGAGTTTTGAAATTTTGTATTTTGCTTTTTGAATAAATATATACAAGAGATAGATGAATAAAACCATTTACTCCTCGTCTTCCTCTTGAAGACGTTTGAGTGTTTCCGGTTGTAGACTCTTTAGACCAAGTCGTGGAAGGATAAACTCAAAACGTTCTCTAGGATGAGCTTTGGTGAAGATGTCTGCTAACTGGTATTCAGTCCTCACAAAATAGAGTTCTACAACACCTTTTTCCACTTGTTCCCAAATGAAATGATGTCGAATGTCGATGTGCTTTGCTCTTGAATGTTGAACGTTGTTGCAAGAGAGAGCAATGACACTTTTTTTATCACAATATAGAGGAATTTTGTTGAATTCAAAGCCATAGTAAGATAATTGGGATCTCATCCACAGGATTTGAGCACAACAAGATGACATGGCTATGTATTCAGCCTCTGTAGAGGATATAGAAGTACTCATTTACTTCTTTGAAGACCAACTCACAAGCTTATCACCCAAAACGAGCACCTCCAGACGTATTTCGACGCGGTATCTTGACAACCTGCATGGTCAAGATCTGCATAGGTGTTAGTGACATACAAGTGTCCTTCGGGTACCATAGTCCCATATTGATGGTTCCTTGGAGATATCAAAGACCCGCTTTAACGCTTCAAGGTGCTTTTAGTAGGCTTAGCCCGATATCTAGCACACATGCATACTGACGAACAAAATGTCGAGATCTATCGGTCGTGAGGTACATCAGGGATCGAATCATACTTCGATATTTCGTTTGATCTACCATGATCCCTGAATGGTCATCATCCAGTTTGGTACGTTCCACCATGGGAGTGTCAACGGTGTCACAAGTGTCAAATCCAAATTTCTTTAAAATTTCATTAGCATAATTAGATTGATTGATAAAAATGCCTCCAGGACTTTGTGAAATTTGTAATCCCAAGAAAAATGACATTTGTCCCATCATAGACATTTGAAATTTGGAGCCCATCTCCTTAGAAAAACGGTCACATTCATTGGGGTCAGTCGAGGCAAAAATAATATCATCAACATAGATTTGAACGTGAATTAAATGTTTGCCTGACTTTCTGGTGAACAATGTTGGATCAACTGCTCCTTTGCTGAATCCAGTAGATAGAATAAACTTTGATAGCGTATCATACCATGCCCTTGGAGCTTGCTTCAAACCATAAAGAGCCTTCTTCAAGCGATAGACATGAGTAGGATGCTCTGGATTCGCAAAGCCTTCAGGTTGGCTGACGTATACGACTTCTTCAAGATCTCCGTTAAGAAAATCCGTCTTTACATCCATCTGATAGACTATGATGCAGGTTTTACTGACCAGGTCTTAATATTTATAGTGTCTCGCTATACCTATGGTCTACCCTAATGCACTAACGGGCAGTGTACCCGGTCGTGTGTAGTGTAGTAAATGGTAAAGCCGAGGTCGTCCCAAGAGCTATGTGTGTTGGATTATTACTAAGTCTAGTGTCACAGAATAATAGTTTAGATAGGGAATTAATTAATTAAACTACTAATGTAGAATAAAAGCAGATGAATGGGTAAAGGGAAATCAATAGAGGAATAGTGGTGCTAACCTAGCCAATCCTCCTAGCTAGTTATGTCTACGTCTACCTACTTCCAATTACTTCAGGTGGGGTTAAATTCGAGAGGACAACATTTGGTCAATTAGCCCTAACCTATCAGCAAAGATGCCACCACAGGAGAAACCAGGCGCACCGTCATAAGTCCTGTTGTTCCTGGTCCCCTAAGCCAAGTCATTAAGTACCGCTACATGCTAGATTCAAAATAGTGAGTGCCCGGCCGTTAGGAACTTAGACACTACACCCCCAATTCTTAAGTACATCCAAACGATAGGTGATCAGTTGGTCAAATCGCACAAGTAGAAAGGGTCGTCAGTTGGTTATATCTTACCCTTCCCATCTCAGTCCGCTCAACTAGGGTCAGTTGGTCATATCTCCTAGGCAATTGGCCTCTACCGCCATTCAAAACTACCAAACCAAGGGTAACTACCAAAGAACTATGCATGCATACACTTAGAAATAATTGTACGGAAGTAAAGGTAAACGCAAACAAAACAATTAAGGAATCATAACTAGGCTAGCACCAAAGGGTGCTTAGCCGCTCATATTAATCATGCAAATCAATTCAATATTCAAAGGTACAAAATACATGAATTGAAAGTAAAAGAAATATAAAACGCTAAAGCTTATCGTAATGGAGTGACTTCTCGCTTGGAAACAGCTCCATATGCTCCCCTAGACATGCCTTGAGCTTTTTCCCACGTTCTCAGAGAGTTGTGTGTGGAATGGGATGATTAGAAATTCTGGAATTCATGGGGTATTTATAGGCCAGGTCTGGGTTACGGCGTAACCAATATAGGAGTTACGCCGTAACCTTCTATTCCGTCGTAAAATGCACTAGATCTGCTAGTTACGGCATAACCTAATAAGTGGTTACGCCGTAGTCTTCAATAAACACGGTTACGTCGTAAGTGATGCAGTAGTTACGCATAAGTATCAGCGGCGAGGATCCTCATTTGACCTAATGTAGTTACGTCGTAACCTTTGGGAAGAGTTACGCCGTAACCTCTTGATAAGTTGGTATTCTAAGTCACGCAATAGTTATGGCGTAATGTGAGAGAGGAGTTACGCCGTAACTTCTTCAAAATAGGCATACTATGATAAATCTTTAGTAATGTTTCCATTTCCGCATCTCTTTAGCTCCAATGCTCGTAATTTACCTGAAAGTGGAAAACAATGGAAAACAAGCGTAAATCCATATAAATGATATAAATAACGAGCATTATCGGGGGAAATTGACACTTAATATTCAGGACTATTTGATTTTATCAAATATCCCCCCACTTGAACTCTACTTGCCCTCAAATAGACCTTATTAGATAGATTCCTAAAAAGATATCTCCCAAAACCTGGAAAATATGAGTTTACAAATCCCTTATGCTAGAATAAAACAAAGCCGAACACCTCACGAAAGGGGAACAAACACTCAAATCTCTCAACTATTCTAAGTGTCAATTTCAGGGTGATCACTCAATCGCACAGTCATAGCATGTATTCTATCATAAGTTTGGCGGTTACACAAATCTCCACCACTAGAGTTAAGGGCTAAACAATTCTCGAAGGCAATATGGGTAGACACGACAAAGGTTAAGGGGTGACTCGTCATTACTAACATGTCACGGCGAAGTGGACAAAATCAATGATACATGACCAAATCCATGGCCAAGACACCAAAGATTGCTCGCTGCATCACCTAGACATGCTTCATGACTAAAGGGTAGGATAAGACATGGGATATATAATTGGTGTAAAATGAAAAACAAACAGGTAGTCTAAATCTATAACCAAGTCATCACCACTTACCGTCCGCCCAAAGTTCAAGTTTAGAAGTCTAGAAACTGGATCATGAAATGCAAGGTAGATGTGTCATTAGAGGACGTCGTGATGGGCACACCACCTTTTCTTCTTCTGTTGGCAAAACTACCAACTCCAATCTTCAAATGTGATCGAGGTGGCCTCCTCGATACTAATCAATAATGCTCATACTATAGTGCTAATAACATCGCACTTTAAAATATCATAACTCAATCAAATTTTTTTTTCGAATCATATTTTTTAATCATAACATAATAACATAACATCCCCCCACTTTAGATGAACAATGGGAATTCGGGGGGTCTTCAATGATCTTCATAAATGTTGTCGATGAAAGCGTAATTTCCAAACCTTTCCACTCGAACCTTGAACTTAGGCAAATGATGATTTCCCAATCACAAATAAAGACTACATGGTAGGCTAAGGTGTATAGGTGTAACGAAACAATATATTGGGTTGACAAAATGAAAGAAATGGCTCAGAAGGGTGTATCTAGGGGTATCTTGCACTAACGGTGACTGCAACAAAAGGGTTTCACATGGGGGTCGAAAAGTCGAGGTGACTAATCGATAGACTCACAATGGTAGGCAATTTTTTGGGTGATAATCCTATAATATTGCCTTCTAAAACTAAAAGTCCAAATACATCGAGCTAACTCAACATACCTCGTCTATGGTCTCAAATGATGCAAAGGCCAAGTTCTAAAGTTTACAAGCTACCGGCACACTTATAATTTGGTGGATTTGGGGTAAAATATTGGAAACGGATAAGGCTAATCTCACCATGTAATGTTAAGGGTTGTATGTGCTTGGCTAAGGTCTAATCTAGTTAGGTTTGGAAAAACATGTCAAAATTTTAAAAATGGCATAATTTTTCAAAATAAACTAGAAAGATGAGGGCGAAATAAAGTTCAAGAGAAAATTCTACTCCCGTCCCCCCACTTGAATTATACAAAGTCCATTTTGTACTATGCATTAAAATAAAGGTGAAGAGAAAGGTAGAATTAGAGCGAGAACTTCCCTGAAATTTGCTCCAAAAAGAAGAAGGCCCACGAAAAAGAACCGTGCCTTCGCTTAAGCCGCCATGAACAAACTTCAATCCTGAAATCACAATACCGACAAGCATAATTTTAAAAAAAAAAAAAAATGAAAAACAACCTAACTCACTTTCGTAGGAATCACGGTTGCATTTAGCGTATGCAACAAGTTTTTAAACCACTTGGTGTACCAAGTGGACGAGTGAAGTCTCGTGAGGGTTTACAGGGAACACACCCACAAAGTTCATTTAAAACAAATACAAGGTTACCGTGGTTTTAAAATGAAAGAATTAAAGCAGAGGAAAGTTACGTTGTAACTACTATGAGGGAGTTACGCCGAACCGCAAAACCCGTATGAGTGTAAAGCTTGAGTAGTTACGGCGAACCATCGAGATGGAATTACCGTGCAATTGGTAATGCCAAGAGTTCTCGGCTGCTAAATCGTTGGTTACAACAGTAATCACCAAGATGATTTACGTTGTAACTCCTTTCAGATCAAAGAATCAGCAGCAATTGCCTCGTTTCGCAATAATGGTTAGAAAACACAAAACCCAACAGAAAAGAAATAAAACAAAAGAAAAGGATAATTCGGGTTGTCTCCCGAAAGAGCACTTTTCTTTTTTAACGAGTCTTTAAGCTAGACTCAGAGCCGCGGGGCTACTATAGGGGCCTTTGAACATCCCCTACTTCTTCAATGTCCTTTATCAAGTTATTCCGGATCCAGGTGACGTTGGGTGCTGTACGGTCGAATTCCTTGATTCCCTTTTTCAAAACCTTGCAAAACTTTTCATCCGGTCCTAAGGAATACCTAGTGAATACAAACCTTTCAATGACGATAGGAGGAGGTTTTATATATTGGATCCCAAGTAGTTCGCATCTGCTTTGTTCATACTCCTCATCATCAATGTCGCTTCATACATACCTTTTGCCTTGGTTGATTGTCAGTGGTTCCTTTAAGGCAGTAGTCTTTAGGTTCAAAAGAATTGTTCACAATCCTGCAACTGCAATCTTCTCTTGTGTTAGGCACGTTATCAACCGCTGAGTCACCAGTACCTTGAAAAGTCTCATTATTATCTTCTTTTATGCAGTCCTTCCAAATTTTGTTTTTAGTGGATGAATTCACTCTTCCGAACCTGATTTTCACCCAGTCATTAAATCTTAATCTTCCTGAACATTGTACCTCGGTGCATTTATGGTCGGTTGTAGAAGTCCAAAGAAATTTGTCAGTTCTGACTCTTTTTGTATTACTTCCTCCATTACAGAAGTTTTCATAAGGATCACATGAGGCCCAAGAATCACCATCAGTAGTTTTAATCATTTTGCACCAATGCTTTCGACCAATGACTCTCTGACCAGTGGTTGTTGTCTTGTGATTATTGTTTTGGCTAAGACAAGGACCAGTCCATATTTTCTTTTTATCATCGTTGCTAACTTCTCCATAATTACTCCGTATCCAAACTTCGAATGTTATCTCCTTATCATTGGTTGAAGACCATAAGTATTTGTTGTTTTTTTCTCTTTCCTTGTCTTGTCCCCCGTCACAGACTTCTGAGTAAGGGTTGCATGAACCCCATAGATCAAATCCTTTATCGTGGTCAATAGGGATGGCCTGGCACCAATGATATTTTAACTTGGGGAGGTGCTTGTAATCTACTTTCTGAAATTCGTGCCATGTTTCGTTGGACCCGTTCTTCATGTCGTCGCGTTGTATTCTTTCATTGCTAAATTCCTTGGGTTTTTTATCCTGCATGTTACGATGATTAGAAGCGCAGTGCTTATTTGTGATGGAAGGAGTAGATTTGCTTTTTCCTTTTTTGATAACACAAACAGATTCGACTAGGTTACATTTACCCACGTCATCCATATTTAGTGTAAGCTTTCTATCGTTTACTTTTAAAGTGATGATTTTTTAAAAACATTAATCTTAGCACGAGCAGTAGCTAGAAGGGGTCTTCCTAAAATTAAAGGAATGTCGAGGTCTTCTTCCATGTCTAAAATGACAAAGTCAACAGGGAGAGTGAAATTATTAATTTTGATAAGCACATTCTCGACAATTCCTCTTGGTATGCTAACCGTTCTATCGTCTCAATGGTCATGCAAGGGGTTTCGATGGGTCCTAGATTCAACCTTTACACATGGAGAAAGGCATACATACGATACTAGCCCTAAATCTAAAGCATTTATATCATGCAAATTATTAATAGAGCAAGGAGAATGAAACTTCCTGGTCTTTTCTTTGAGAGAGGATCTGATTTAGGATAGCTGAGAGCATCGGCATTTAATTTAACCGTTTCCGGTCCACCTTCGTCATTTTGCGCTTGAAGCTTGGTGATTTTCTTGTTACATAAGGCTTCCTCTAGTGTTTGCGATTCGAAGGGCTCCTCTGTATCGTACCGGAAAGGGGTGTAGAGCGGATTTCCATTCTTTGGAGTATATTGCATTACAGGAACTATCATCCGGTGGAGTATGCAGGATCTCATTTTAATCTACTCTGATCCCAGTCATAATTATTGTCGCATCCAATTCGAACAACTCAAACATTTTCCCGGAGTTTCTTCATATCTCTTCCTAGGTTCTCCAATTTGCTAGAAATGGAAGTAATGCTTAATGACTCTGCCTTGGAGCTATGGTTGTCCCCCCCATCATGCCATTTTTGAGAGTGATCGGCAAGTCTCTGAATGGCCTAAAGGGCAAGGTTAGGAGTCATGTTCGGGATATGTCCTTGATAATCCAGCAATTGTCTTATAGTACTGTTAATTCCTTTGTAGAAAATGTTGACCTTCTGCTGGATGTTTAGATCATGCGTAGGACACTTATAAAGAAGATCGTTGTATCTGTCCCAAGCTTGATACAGCGTTTCGTCGTCTTCTTGTTTGAAATTATGGATTTCAAAAAGCTGGTTAGAAATCTTCGATGGTGGGCAATATCTTTGGATAAAGTGTTTCTTTAGTAGTGCCCAAGTATTAACTCCATGGCGGGCAATCTTTCGATCCATCTTCTATTTGCTCCAGTAAGTGTTGGGAAAACCCTTAGCATAACATTATGAGAACGCGCCGGAATGTTGAAAAGGCTGGCGATGTATAGGACATTTTCAATGTGCTCATATCGTCTTGTCCTATTTCACGAAAAAGGGTTAAGCTCCCTCATAAATTGGTCTTTAATTTGAAGCGAACATCCGCTCCGATTAGGTCTTCTGACCCGGCCCTTGTTTAACTCTTGTCAGCGCCAAGTATTCCTCAAGGCGAGGTCATCGATGTTAACAACTTCCATGGTATCGAAATCTAGAAATGATTGTGAGAAAAGTTTTAAAATGAAATGAAAGACTTAATATTAATCCAAATATAACTCCCCGGCGCCAAAAACTTAATGCATGTTTTACTGACCAGGTCTTAATATTTATAGTGTCTCGCTATACCTATGGTCTACTCTAATGCACTAACGGGCAGTGTACCCGATTAGTGTGTAGTGTAGTAAATGGTAAAGTGAGATCCCAAGAGCTATGTGTGTTGGTTATTACTAAGTCTAGTGTCACAGTAATAGTTTCGATAGGGATAATTAAAACTACTAATGCAGAATAAGCGGATGAATGGGAAAAGGGAAATCAATAGAGGAATAGTGGTGTAACCTAGTCAATCCTCTAGCTAGTTATGTCGTCTACCTACTTCTTGAGGTGGGGTCAAATTGAGGGACAACATTTGGTCAATTAAGCCCTAACCTATCAGCAAAGATGTCACTCTGAGGAGAAATGGTGCAGATCATAAGTCTGTTATTCTGGTCCCTTAAGCCAAGTCATTAAGTACCGCTACATGCTAGATTCAAAATAGTATTGAGTGCCCGTTAGGAACTTAGACACTACACGGTTCTTAAGTTCATCAACGATAGGTGATCAGTTGGTCAAATCGCACAAGTAAAGTGCGTCAGGTTGGTCATATCTTACCCTTCAGTCTCGGTCGGCTCACCTAGGGTGGAGTTGGTCATATCTCCTGGCAATTGGCCTCTACCGCCATTCAACTGAACCAAGGGTGAATACCAAGAACTATGCATGCATCTTGTAGGATCGTTATTTTTATTGTGTTAGATGATTCAGGTGGTCTTGGGAGATCAAAATACATGTTGCCATTATTAGAGAGAAAGTTAGAGAGTTGGGTGTTCTTGGTAGAGAGTTACTTCACAAATGTTGAATATTAGATTGAAAGCCCCACCCCTTCCATGGATGGAAGGGGTATTTATAGTTACAAGAAATCGACCTCTTATCGGCTGTGGATGGTATCTGATGGGTAAAGACCCGTCCTTCCTCCCGCGTGTTGCACTAAGCTATACTACTAACTAATAAATAACTACTAAATAATGTAAATACGATATGTCTGAGCTAACTTATGCTAGATAATATTGGGGTGACCAGACTCTTCACTATGGATTTTCTAATTCTAACAATCTCCCCTAAGGAGGTCACCCCATTATACATTTGAATCCTAGCATTCTGTTCTTGTCTTTGTTCTTGAGCTCGTAGACTTCAATTCTTCATTTCAACAATCTTTGTGCTTTTGTAGCGATTCTTCAAAGTCCGCATTGATTTGTACTTTTAGTGGAGGCCTTTAGCTGATCCACATCTTTGATGATCTTCGAGCTTTCTTTGAGATCATCGACCACGATAAATCTCTCGGATCACATCCATAGTAGTGTTGTCATCATGTGAAGTTGTGACTTTTGGACCGACATGCTCACACTTTTGAATCATGACATCTTTCCATCAGTGGCGGAAGCCTTCTTGGTTCATGATATTTCTACGTGGCGTAGCGAGAAGCATAGTATAAAATATCGAGCGAGGTTATATACACGGTCATTTTCTTCAATTAAGTTGAATTCTGCTTTGTGACATGCGGCTTTGGATTGACTCCTCAATTCGATGGTACCTGTCGATCCATGTACACGCAAACAACGATTAGCAATAAAACGCCGAAAGTGTCTTTGATCACTTCGTTGAAGGTAGTACGGCCACGGTTCCCGTTGATCGGTACAAGTCACTGTGTCGGTAGGATTCCTAAGAATCTCCTTGAGGGTTTTATAAGCTGTTCTAGCGTTCTCAAACCGAGACGTCTCAAAGACGGTGAGTGAACCCGACAAATTGAGATTCGATTGATGAAAAATGATATGAAAAACAATCGTGTATTGCTTGAAGAAAGAGTTTTGCAATACAACGAAGGTTTTATGAGAAAGATCAATTTTCAATCAAAATACTTTTTGTATTTGAAAATAGTACACATTCGACGTGCTAGCGAAAAGAAGAGATTCGCACATCGAACGGTTTTTCCAAAAGTATTTTTCAATCGGAGATACTTTTATGTTTGAAAACATAATACACATTCGACGTGCTGAGAAAAGAAGATTTGCACATCGAGCGGTTTTCCAAAGTATTCGTCAATTCCATTCACGGACCAAGGTTGATTCAAAATTGAATCTCCCCATCGTTTCTATCGGTTGTCACAAGCTTGATCTTTTGCAAGATTTCACATGTCACCCACCTAGAGCTTGTTTGATGTTGGCTCTAGAAGGATTTCCATCTTCATTGTGAATATTTTTACATATCACTTTCGGATGTTAGGCAATACCACAAGGATAATGCGTAGGACTCTTAATATATTCTTACTTTCCACATTGTGTGAAACAGTGAGTCTTCATTAATTTTGTGTCCTAATGAGATATTGTGGATGATCTCTTGGCTCTAGACTCAATCGTGCACATTTGGTTCTGTCTGCGGAGACTAGGGAGAGGGTCTCCTTCTTCAATATCAACAATCTCTAAGAGAAATTCGATAGATAATGTTGGTTCCCCGTGAGAATGAAACAAGCCCTTTTAAGAGGAACTTGAGTGGCTTGGGAAGTTTAGTGCGGTCGTCCTTTGGGTCCATGACGTCTTGTCTTCAATACCGGTGTTACCTTAGTAACAACCCAGTATATATGTATTGAACCCAGTTTATGCCCTAAGGTTGAATTGATGGAGGGCTATTTCTTTTCACCCTTTTATCATTCATTTCTTTTTCATTCTTCAACCCCTTGATTGCTTGAGACTTCATAACTAGAACCTTGTTGGGTTTATTCGATTACTAGCTCGTCTCACTTTCTTCCCATATCTCACTTTTCTCCCTTTTTTTTCAATATACCTAAGGACTCTACACTATCTAGTGGATTGTCCACGGTAGATCCCGGTTCTGGCGGATTATGGGAACGAATACCTAACCTAACCATCCTTATAACACCATGCATAAAGTAAATTGGTCGGTCTTTTGGTATTGTTCTTTCCTTCATGAAACCAATTGAAAAATCATTTGGAAAAACAATCAAGGTACTTGTGATCCGAGATCAAAGCATTTTGTACCTTAATAGTTTTGATCATTTAGAAATGCTCCCCATCAACATGTGCATATGATTTAAAATTGTTTGGCACATGGAGGCAAGAGTTCTTTGAAATAATTTCTTTGAAATAATTTCTTGATCACATTTTCCTTAGAAAAGCCATTTGAATTTCTTTGGTAAAATTCTCCCCTCAATATGTGCATAGGATATTTGAAATCATTTTATCACATAGAGGCAAGAGTTCTTTTGAAGCACATCCACGATCACAAAAGCCATTAAGAAACCATTTGAAAACTCAATCAAGGTACTTATATTTAAACATAAAAGCTTTTGTACCTCGATAGTTTATTTACTTTAAAATGCTCCCCTCAATATATGCTTGAGATTGGCGTTTGCTTTATATCTGAGAGAAGGCGACACAATTGAATCAAAAAAAAAATGATCACCTTTTATCAAATTTCATTATTAAATCACAAATTCTCCCCGATCAAAAATATCAAACCCTTTGAGATTTTGGATCCCAAGTGATTTAATCGGTTTAGAAAACATGGGAGAAAATGTGGCCTTGTTTAAATACTCATCTGGTTTTGGATAAATCCTCCTCCTCAACATGTGCATTGTGTATTAGAAATCGTTTGGCACATGGAGGGGGAGTGCCTTTAAAGGACTAAAACCAATTCCAAAGCGATTTGAGATTTAAATCCACGATCTCTACCCGATCAAAATATCAAACCATTTGAGATTTGTGATCCCAATTGATTTAAATCATTTAGAAAAATTTGGGGAGATGTGGCAAGATTTAATTTTGAAAAAAATGACAGATAAGGACCATTTAAGACATTAAAGATTGTTAGTGTCAGGTATGATAGTTTTAAGAGATCTTTTAAGTAAAACAAAACAATTTCACAATCAAACAAGAACAGAAAAAAATTTCATTTTGAAAGACCTTGATTCTAAAGAAAAAATCATACCATGACATAACATTAAATCTTTAGATCACCACTTATTTTCATACAAACGGACTCTTTTGAAGATATATTGTTTGAAAATATTTTATTTTAAATCACTCTCCCCTCAATCCATGACCAGAAGTCATTAATTGAGTGACTTAGGTTTTGATAAACAAAGTCCGGTGATTTTTCAAAAAATTAGTCCAATATATTTTCAAAACAATATTTTCCATTTTCAAAACAATTTAATCAAAATTATTTAAAAATGGTATTAAACTTTCTCAAAGATACGTTAGGTGGTTGAGAAGCTTCATTTGTTGTTCTTTGTAGGGTTTGGAAGAAAAACCGCTGATGCAGGTGAGACTTCTTCTTAAGTTGCATTTTGAATGCCAACTGAGGTCAAATTAAGCCCCGTTTCTTCAATCACTTAGAAGAAAACCATCTGTGATCAGATGAGACCTCTTACGTTACATTTATGCCAACTCTCCATAGAAGTCCAATTAAGCTCCGTTTCTTCATTTGTCAACCCAAGATATAGTTACCCTTTCCTGTCGGCATCCAATCATCTATCAATAGTGGGATCGGATCGGGAACATTCTTATATACCAATATACACTGCATACGTTAGTGAACACACATCAAATATATGGTGGTCGACATCACCCAAACAATCGACTAATAAAAGTCAATTCAACATATCAATCAGATCATATAAAGCATGGGAATAATGTGTTCATCAAACTTTAATCATCTAATCCTAACAATCATATCCTAGAAACCTAGTCCTTCAACATAGGCAATTATATTTTTTAGATAATAGGATAAGAAAGTCCGTTAGATGAAATAGATTTGAAAACATTCTCCCCCTCAATCAATGACTCTTTTTCTTGAAAAGTTTAAAAGTGCTGAAGTCATTGATTGAGTTTTCAAATTTCTGAAACTCGATTGATTGATTTTCAAGCAACTCATTTTCCACCATATTTGAAAACACAAATATTTTTCGAAGAATTTTAGACGGAAAAACATTTGTGTAGGAGCGACATTCCTTACATACTTTCCTCATTTGTTTTAGGATAAGTGCACGAAATTTTGAAAAACGTTTTAGCGTAGCACTTTCCTTCCTTTTAAGAAGCGGTTGCTATCGAAATAATAGCAAGCCATTTTAGTTGGGTTACAGTCGAGTAGCGCAAGCCATAGTTTGAAGACATGTTTTGGAAAGAATATTTACACTCTGCTTTCGAACTTCATCTATGGTTACGTGCCATTATTGAATGACATTTCTAAGACCGTAGATGTTATCGATACCGAAAGACATGTCTTGAGAAAACATATTTTTGGTATTTTTAAATTTTCGATTTTTATGGTTTTGAAGGTTTATATTTTTATATTTTCTTTTGATGGTTTTATATTTTTCTATTTTGTTTTTGTTGGTTTTATAATTTTGTATTTTGTTTTCTGATAAATATATACAAGGATAGAGTAGATGATATAGTTAAAGAAGATGATGATACGAGTACCGAGATAAGGATATCGAGCAACCCCGTTGTAGAAGATAGAAGTCATCATCTCTTAAACATTCACCACCAAAGCTTCGGGCTCTTGAATCGAAGAAAGAAATTGAACCATCGAAAGTGAGACTTTGGCTGACTTCCCCACAGAAATCCTTTGGATGGCAGATTCGAAATATTTCAAGCTTTCCTTAGCGGTGCACGAGAGATGCACACCATTATCATAAATCCCCTGCTCCTTTTAAGAAGGATAATCGAGAATCTCCGTTCGAGGGTTATATCATCCATAGAACAACAGCGTATCATCCACACATAAATAATCTTCTCAAATTTCATAACCACGAAGTCTGGCGATCCATTCCAAAAGGTGTCAAGAGAGCAATTCCCCAAGTAGTTGAATTGATGCGGTCACCTCTTTGTATAATGCTCAGAACTCTCCCAATACACTTCATAGGGGAATGAAGAACACCTTCCCATGTTACATTTTTCTTCCACGATGAGCGTGTATGAAGCTCAAGAACCAAGTACACAATATCCAAGAACTCTCCCGAATACACATCAAGAGGGTAATGTAAACACCTCCCATGTTCACATCTTTTGTCACGATGAATGTGTATGAAGCTCATTCATAAAATACCAATACACAGGATGAATAACCGATAACATTGAAGAAGCAGGCCAAGTCGATTATCTCTGCGGGTGACAATCTGCGGATGTCAACACAGAATAAGTGATTATATCCAATCACGATTAAGCACTCAAGTGAAGCAGTGAGCATCCCCAATGTATCTCCTCACGATCATTTGATACCATGCAATCACCACACTTAGTGTACCTCTTTTATCTTGAAACTTTTCTATCACTTCCCCGTGGTTTGGAATAATAACACTAGCCTAATGAGTAAAACCTTGAGTTTCTCTGCAGTCATGACATTTGTTTTACTGGGATATCTTCAATCACTTAGAAGAATTAAGTTCATCAAGTTTACTCGTCATGAGTCAAACCTTGAGTTTCTCTGCGGTAATAACATTTGTCTTCACGGGATATCTTCAATTACTTAGAAGTATTAAGTTCATCAAGTTTACTCACGTTTAGATGCTTGTCTCCTTCCCCTTTCTAGTTTTGATACTTGAGATCGGCAACTCTTTGAATGCCAAAATACTTGAAATTTGTTGAGAAGATCGCTTGAAGTCTTTGTGAGAATCAACTTGTGAGAAGACTCACTCAGACTATTTTTATCAACCCTTATGTAGACAATTTGAAGTGACCACTGAAGAAGAAAAACCGATATACCCTACTTGAAGCTGAAGTCAACTTCCCCACATTTGTATCTTAAGCTTGCACCTAATGATGGAAGAACGGTGTAGAGAATTTATGCTTCAAGCAAATCTCTAAGTACTCACTACACAAACAAAGTATGAGACATTAACACCTCTTAGTTTATCCACACCGTCAAATGCATGTGACACTGAGTAAAACAAAGTAACTCCTAATAGTGATAGTTAACCAATTCTTACCATCCTTTCATTGGCGGTAACTAGATAAAAGTCTTCAACTCAAATTCTTAAGCCGAGCAAGTTATCAAATAAGAACACGCTTTGTGAAAGTAACTTCAATCTCAAATAAGTGATAAATGATTAATTTCGAGTAATAATCACCTTGTGTCAAATGTCCAACAATAGTCAATTTCAACGTCTCAGGTAGTCACGCTAAAAGAATATGAGCACGTCTAATTGGGAATTGAATCGACTTATAACTTTCACCGATTAGTGCTCTCCCCAAATGATCACGTTTGATAAATGCCCAATTAGAAGAAGTCTTTAGATCGTTAAATGCAACTTCATCTTTAGTCTTAACATGTAGCGGAAAATGTAGAACGGCATTGGACTCGACCTTCTTCAAGATTGTTGGTTGGGGAATAGATAGTTAACATCTTCAACTCACACAAAAACAAGAACATCACCAAAAAGCATCCCAATCAACTTACATCTTGCAAATCCCCTTAACTATCCCCTCCTAATCAAACAAGAACGAAGATGTTCATCAAGAAAATCATCAATAAGGCATAGCGAACACACAAGATGGTAACACCAAACTACCAATCACATCAAACAAGAGCAGAATGGGTGTTCGGAATCATCATGTTGATGTTATGCGTGAAGCATTAAACAGAAGCACTTTGTCGATAAACTCATCAATCCGAGTGAAGATGTCAACCAGCGGCTTAAAGAAGAAACTCCATGTGAAGAAGACCCGATAAGAAGAAGCTCGGTTCTTACATGAGTTTAGAGCATTATGACCATTTGTATTCTCAAATATCAATCAACAATGCAAAAAATTCACACTTCTTCTCCCCTCAAGAATTGCATACGGAGATGCCATTCTTGATTAAACAAGTGAACATTATCCAAATGTAGTCCATTCACACTTCTCCCCTTAAAATCAGCACAGATGTCGCCATCGTCATTATAGTTGAAAGTGTAATGAGAAAACAATCAACGGTAGCCGGTTCACTTGATGGCGCATGGAAAAGTATGAAGCATGTTGATGAGAATGGTCATAATAAGAAGATTTCTCTTCTTAGAAGATAAAAGCGCCTTGACACGTACACTTTTCTTTTCTTTGAGGAGCGAGGCTTGAACTGTTGTGTTCAAACGTCATTATCTCTCTCTTTTCTGCTCTTCTTAGCAAAACATGTAATCATCCCCATTATCATTCGTAGGCTCTTTGGCGTGAGACAACTGATGGAAAACCCGATATAATGAATGACCACAGAAGTAATTACCGAACTTCGTGACTTAAACTTGCACATATGTAACAAAAGCGGTGTAGAATTCATGCCCATTTGATTCTCTAAGTACTCTATACTCTTCAACCAACCAACCATCAAGTAATAGACGTACATTACCTCTTGAAAATCCACAATTGAATGTGACAGTGAGCACTACAACGTAACTCCTTAAAGTGATAGTTATTTTGAGGTGATAAGAGCCCAATTCCCCAAGTGGTAAAGAAGAAGGAAAAAGTCACCCAACAATAACTAGATTTCCAAGTCTTAGCTTTTGATAATAAGCTTGAACAAGGATCATGAAGAATCTTCATCCATCCATCCCCGATACCTTCAGTACTAAGTACACTCGCCCGTGATAATTCACTTCAACCTCAAATTAATAATATTGAATTAACGCCGTTGTCACATCTTTTGATTAAAAGCTCAAATCTAGCCTTCTTTGACATTTAAACGAACTTTGATAATGGTTCTCATTCCATGGTTAAAAGCACGTAACCCCATAAAACCATATAATAACCAAGCGCCATGAAGACAACCCAAACACACATCCAATTCATGAAGTACACCCTTTTATCCCTTCTTTGAAACCGGAAGTAGCATCATCAAAAGTAAGATCAAATTTACACTTTCTCTTCTCAAGATGGTTCCATCATTACGGGTTTTACAACTCTATGGTTTAAACGAAATAGTTTCTCGGCGATTTTACAAAACCAAGAATAAAGTAAGATAGATCGGAAATGCACTTTACAAATACCGGGATGTTTCCATTGTCGGGATTTTACAAGTCTATGATTTAAACTGAGAAATAGGTTCTTTCGTGGGATTTTACAAAATCAAGACAAAACCGTAAACAATGTCAGCTTGAATGTGTTATGACAACTTTGGTTTCGGTGAATATCTGTTTTAGGGAACATCACGGTGATTCATCATGGTTCATTATCCAACATCAACAACATCAACAACCATCCAATCAACACTTTGGTAAACACATCATTCACGCATGCATAGGCTATTGTAGTGACCACATGGAAGTAAACCGATATATACCAAACTTGATCATGAAGTAGAATCTCCCAGATTTGTTACTTAAACTTGTACTAATCCTTGTGAAGAAGCGGTGTCCAATGTACAAAACCTCTTGACATTCTCAAGCTGGTGAGACACGAGAGTGATAGCTACTGTGATTAAGCGAGAAAGAATCACAAACGTAACTAAATAGCCAAGTCTTTATCACCTCTATAAATGCCCAAACAAGTCATCTTCGAGGATAGAAGAAAGAAGCGAAATAATAAGCAAGCCGCGAAAAACCTTACTTCAAATCCAATAAAATACCGTCCAAACAACCCCGTAGTCACCAAGTTCCAATTACAATTCAAGCCGTGAAATAACATCATCTAGTGAAAATGTATAAACCAAAATATCAATCGCATAACACATCAACTTACGGCACAACAAAACTCATCATCAAAACTCATATTCCAAACTTCATAGCACTTAACAAATTTCATCCTCAACAAAATCATCACACAACTTCGATTATTTAAATCTCTTGACAAATCTTATAACAATTCTCATTGAAACCACTCAATTTTTTTTTTTTTTTTTTTTTTGAGAAGCCCATTTATTGTCATCCCAATCCAAAGCTGTCACACAAATTACCCAAACTCGTTCAATAACAAAAATTATGCAGATCCAACCCAAGTAGTTGGTCAATTCAAGTTCACATAGCATTGGGTCCAATAATATCAGGATCACATGACACAAATTTCCTCGACACCATCGGGGCGTACAACCCCAATGAGGTACTTTCAAGATATATATCACCTTTTATCAAAATTTGAACTAATCTTGTGATTTAAACATTTAGATGTCATGACCAATCCATGAGGTCAGTACACTCGTTCGACCCAAGTGAATATATCATCAAACTCGGGGGCCCATTCAGTGAATAACATCAAGCATTAAGCCCATGAGTGGAATCCGAAACTAATACAAAAACAAGGTGTATATAAACACTACTTCACATACTTGCCCTAAAAATCTCACTTATCAAATACAATCTGCTAATTATCGCCTCCCTCTTATTCGCCTCTTCCAATCGATCTAATCACACAAAAACAACATCAAAGATTATTATCTCGGCAAGTTACTACACATCAATCAAATATTTCTCCATACACCTCGGTTCATTATTATACTGGCGTTTTCGAGAACACTCCACCACATGATATACACATTAGCATCTTGCCACGGGGATGGTAAAAGATGAAGACTTGGAGACCGAGGGTTTAATACATAATTTTCAAGGTAGGTTTTGTTAAATCATGTTTATTAAGAGTGGTCAGGAGAAAACAATAACAATCTTGTTGATTGTTTAATCAAATATTCGGATATTTCAAAAGGAGGCCTCTAGATTTGATCTAGAGGTACAAGCTTGTTTGTGTATAGATCCTTTGAGATCTATGTGTTTGTAGAAACCACACACACAAATTGAGCAAAGGCTGAGATCGGATATATTCTTTTTGTATATATGATATGAGCGAATCAAAGAAAGTATAACATACTTGTTATTACTTGTTTTGAAATTAGAATAAAAGTTCAAGATCTGTGATGTGTATTTGATTGATCCTTTGATAAGGTCTTTATGTAGCCAAGAATACCCTTGAGTGCGGTGAGATCAATCTTATATTTTTAATGAGACATAATAGATGTTGTTAGGTTGAGTTGTAGGACATGGAATCGGTGTTGTACATCTCCTTTGCTTTCTTAAGATTTGTTTTTCAATCTTGTTGATATACATGGACTGATGATGGGTTTAACCTGAAGTCATTTTGAGTCTTGGTGTATTGTACATTGTGGTTGTGTCATGTGGTAACTTCTTCTTCATCCTTTCTGTAAATTAAGCTAGCCATGAGTCGTTAGTGACAAAGGTCTTGAGCCAACTCGCTAAGCAAGTCGCTAAGCCAACTCGCTAAGCAAATTAAGCTAAACCAACTTCGCTATGACTAACTCGCTACGACTAACTTCATACGGATAACTTCGCCACGGCCAAATTAAACTAGTAAGAATAGTAGCTAGGTCAAGTGTCAAATTAAGCTATTATTGACTTTAAAGAAAGTCAACAAATCACCAAAATTAAGCTACTGATTTCTTTAAGCAATTACGCTAGCATATTTCGCTAGTCATATACAATGAATCTAGACGACTTGTAAAAGCAAATTAAGCCATGAAGAAACGACCAACGCTTCATTGAAGGAATGACCAAAAAAGCGACATAAAGAGCACTTCATTTGGCCTTGAGTTTGACCAAAGTATGACCACCTAATAGTTTCACCGATATTGGTAACCTCTTTCATTTGTGCAACGAAGGGTGAAAACCATTTAAGACCATAAGAATATTGACACAAACCAAGAGTTAACAATGATAGTTTAACTTGAAAAAAAGCTGTTTTGTACATGTTTGACACAAAACAATACCCAGTTAACAATAGCGAACCAAAGACCACAAATAACAACCATGGTACGGACCACACAAATCAAAGAAAACACAATAACCTTGGCTCTTGATACCAATTGTAGGATCGTTATTTTATTGTGTTTGATGATTCGAATGGTCTTGGGAATCAAAATACATGTTAGCCATTAGAGAGAGAAAGTTAGAGAGTTGGGTGTTCTTGGTAGAGAGTTACTTCACAAATGTTGAATATTAGATTGAAAGCCCCACCCCTTCCATGGATGGAAGGGGTATTTATAGTTACAAGAAATACGACCTCTTATCGGCCTGTGGATCGGTATCTGATTGGGTAAAGACCGTCCTTCCTCACGGTGTTGCACTAAGCTATACTACGCTACAAACTAATAAATAAACTACTAAATAATGTAAATAACGATATGTCTACGAGCTAACTTATGCTAGATAATATTAGGGGTGACCGACTCTTCACTATGGAATTTTCTAATTCCTAACACATACACTTAGAAATAATTATGCAGGAGTAAGTGTTATGACAAAACAATTAAGAAATAACTAGGCTAGAACCAAAGGGTGTAGCGCTCATATTATCATGCAAATCAATTTAATATCAAAGTACGAAATACATGAATTGAAAGTAAAAAAGAAATATAAAACGCTAAAACTTATCGTAATGGGTGACTTATCCTTGGAAACAATGCTCCCTATAGACACGCCTTGAGCTTTTCCCCACGTTCTCCGAGGTTGTGTGGTGGGATGATTAGAAATCTTTGGAATTAGTGGGGTATTTATAGGTCCGGTGCGGGTTCTGGTAACCAATATGGAGTTATCCGTAAGCTTCTATTCCTTAAATGCACTAGATCGACTAGTTCACGGTAACCTAATAAATAGTTGCGTGGTCTTCAATAAACGGTTACATCATAAGTGATCATGGTAGTTGCAGTGAAGTGTATGGCGTGGATCCTCATTTGACCTAATGTAGTTACGTCGTAACCTTTGGGAAGAGTTACGTTGTAACCTCTTGATAAGTTGGTATTCTGAGTCACGCAATAGTTCACGGTAATGTGAGAGAGGAGTTACACATAACTTCAAAATAGGCATCTTGTGATAAATCTTTAGTAATGTTTCCATTTCCATGTCTCTTTAGCTCCAATGCTCGTAATTTACCTGAAAGTGGAAAACAATGGAAAACAAGCGTAAATCCATATAAATGATATAAATAACGAGCATTATCGGGGGAAATTGACACTTAATATTCAGGACTATTTGATGTTATCAGACTACCATATTCTTACTTACAGCATTAGCCAGGAAGATTCTGATTGCCTCCATACGTGCAACTGGAGCAAATGATTCTTCAAAGTCAATACCCTCCTCTTGACGGTATCCTTTTGTAACCAATCGAGCCTTGTTCTTTAATACATCACCATGCTCATCAAGGTTTACTTTGAAGATCCACTTTAGAGCAATGATCATAGCACATTCAGGAGCAGATACTAATTCCCATACATCTAGTCGATAAAACTCATGAACTTCTTCTTGCATGGCATTGACCAAAGCGTCTTCATTCATGGCAGTTTTAACGTCTTTTGGTTCGATCTTAGAGAGTACAGAGTTGAAAAAGCACCATAAGGCATCGGTTGCAAGTTGTTTTACAGTGGATCTTGGGCGAGAGGGATTTCGATGATGTTGTCCAATGGATTATCATGTGTCCATTTTCTAAGGTGATCGTGTGGTTGTTTTGAGGGGTGAAGTAG
This sequence comes from Chrysanthemum makinoi, assembly GCA_910596185.1. Taxonomy (NCBI): domain Eukaryota; kingdom Viridiplantae; phylum Streptophyta; class Magnoliopsida; order Asterales; family Asteraceae; genus Chrysanthemum; species Chrysanthemum makinoi. The sequence goes on from OU343223.1 coordinate 185,189,142, forward strand.
CGAGTCGATTTCTCGATGAAGATGGTTGATGATGGTTAAGGAGCAAATATGTTCTCAAAGGGAGCATCTTGAGGTAGCAAAGGGTTATCTCCATCATAGGTGCCATAAACAATTCCATGATGTACATTTGATGATTGATGAATTGAAGATGATCTGAGTGATCATGCAGGCGCATCTTGACTCAATGACATAGAGCGAAGGGTTATCGTTAGCAGGGATAGAGGCGACTGTGTTGATGTTGATAGATCATTAGTAATTGGCTCATAGTGTTCATCAAACATTGGATCAAACAATTTCTTCAAATCATCTTAAGAAGGTGGTGCATATGGAGTTGCTGGTGAGGGATTTTGTACAAGAGTAGAAGCATGGGACTACTTGATGAAGGTTGTGATGTGGGTCCAAAACTAGATTGTCCTGGAGCCATTTGACCGGTCAGCTCATCGAACGTAACGTGAATTGTTTCCATGATATTTTGGGTTCTTTTGTTGTAGATTCGGTATCCTTTTCTGTTTGGTGCATATCCTACAAATACTCCAATTTTGAGTGTTTACCTAAATCTTGACCCTCATTAGTTGGATAACACAGTGCACCAAACACACGAAGGAATGATAGATCAGGTTTTCGATTGTGGACAAGTTCATATGGAGTTTTTCCATGAGTTGTGTGAATTAGGGATCGATTTTGAGTGTAGCATGCAGTGGCAATGGCTTCAGCCCAGAGAAACATTGGAACCTTTGAGTAAATCAACATTGTTCTTGCGGCTTCCACAAGAGTTCGATTTCATCTTTCAACTACACCTTACGTTAAGAATTCGTGGAACTCTTCTTTGATGACTGATTCCAACACTTTCATAAAACTCACTAAGTTCTTTATTGACAAAATTAGTTCCATTGTCTGTTGGATGATTCTCTGAGTTTTGTTAAGTCGAACTGCAGTTGTTTGATGAGTTTGATGATGATATCTGGAGTTTCATCCTTTGTCCTTAAGAACTTAACAATGTCGAGAGTAATCATCAACCACCACTAACACATATTTCTTCCGTTAATAGTCGTACTCTCATGGGTCCACATAAATCCATGTGAATGGTATGAAGAACTTCCATAACTGAGTTTATAGGTTTGGGTTTGTGGGCATACTTCTTGCTCTTTCCCAATTGGCATCTTTGAACAAAGATGATCATTTTCATACTTTAGTCTAGGTAAGCCTCTTACAAGGTCCTTTCTGGAAAGATCATTAATGGTGCCGAAGTTCAAGTGATTGAGATGACGATGCCATAACCATGACTTTGTTTTGAAGCCTTTGACAACAAGTTGGAAGACTTCATCATGTCTTCGATAGAGATGGTGTATAGGTTTGAACCCCGTGTTCCTCTTAAAATTTCCACACCATCAAGTTCTCTAACGAAGCAAGTATGTTTTCTAAAAGCCACCTCTAGATGGAATCACTGGTTGACCAGAGAAGTTATGACCAAGACCTTCTACATAATATACCCGAGGAATTACACTATCACCAACAACATAGTATCCATAACCCATAATTGCACCGAAATGATAGTTCCCGAATCTAATAGTCCCATGAATTTACTCACGGTTCAGGCAGCGACGGTCTCCGGTCCTATGCTTGGAACAACACAGGTCCGAATACCCGTAGAGCGATTTGAACGATGCGGTTGAACACAGATAAAAATGGATAACTGGATAATTGGGATCCCCATGCAAGAATGGGTTCCATTTGGTTCGTAACAATGATTGGAACATCTACATGGAAGTAGAAACAATGAAATCATTAGGGATAGATCTTTGTGCTAGTGTGTGCGATAGACCTATTCAAAGTATGTTCACTTCTTAAAGGAATAGTTCTACCAGTAGGCATCCATTTCCTACGGGCATTGGTTTAGATAGTTTAGGGCACAACTCATTAAGATTGAATTTACGGCCAGTAGGTATCCATTGATAACCTATATTACTAAATTTTTCTTCTGTGGGTTTCCAATGTTTTCTAACCTTCTTCCACCATTGTTTTCTAGCCTTCTTAACTTTGTTTGATAGCATTAACATTCTTAGCGGGTATTTAACCCCATTACTCACATCATTCATAACACATTCATGATTAACACGAGAAATCAAACATTCATTACATGTTTTGCAAGTAGTAGTAGAATTTGAATTAATTACAGTATGCTTAAAGCTAATACTAGAATCAACGATTAGTTTTATTCAATTCAACTTAAAGTTCCTAGGGTGGTCTTCTACTTTCCTCCATTGATTACTCTTAGCATGCGAGGTCCTATCTTGCTCTGTATTGCCTTGAGGCTTTGACCTGCTCGCTTTGGTGTCACTTTTTTACTGTAGGGGAATGGGAACATTAGTTTGTTTTGCTACGTTTTGCATTTTAGGTTAGGTTTAGAAGTCTTTACTTGAAGGCACATTGAAGCTTGCATGCTTAACTTTAGGCACTGAGTGAGGCATATCAAGATTGGCAATCTTAAAATCAGGCATAGAACAAGGCACAACTATTTTATCCTTCTTACCATCGAATTTAGGGCATGTTGCTCTTAAGCATTCTAAGAGCTCTTGAGATCGTTTGGCCTGAATGCAAGCAAACCTAATTTCACTATCAAGGGGCTTATTTATAAAATTCTCCTCTACAATTTCACGGAGACATTCTAGACTATCCTTAAGATGAACGAAATAGTTATGAAATGCCAGTTCTTTATTTCTAAGATGAGGAGGAATGTATTTAACAATCACAGTATATTTAGAATCTGCAGATGACTTTGATGCAACATTCTCATTAAAGACAAGTGGCATTTTCCCATTTACCTGACTCCTCAGATTGTCAATTTCCTTTTGTAAAGACGTTATTTTTTCATTGTTCTTGTCACGAGTGAATTTCATTGAATCATATAACTCTTTAAAGTGTCGTTTAACTTTTTCATTTTCTTCTAGAAAACTCATTTTCCTTTTGTAAAGCATTAACCAAGTTTTGAAGATGAAAAGTTTGAGAACACTGAGAATCTAAAGGAGGAGGTATTTGAGAGCTAGTCACATTGTTCTTTTCACCCTTTAATTGTGAAATTTAGGCTTTCAACTTTCTGATCGTATTCTGATGAGCTTGAATCTGTCGTCCGTTTGTTTATTTCAAAAATTGCATCAAACACTGGAACATTTGAGGATGTCTTGATGTTTGAGGTTTTGACATTTTCTTTGAGATGTTGATATTTTAGTTGCAAATCAAAATGTTCAACTTCTAGCTTAGAAAGATGTTTTACCAAATTATCGTGATCATCCTGATCAATTTTCTCATGTAGTTCTGAGTTTTTGTTTTCAAGCTCAATGACACGATCATGGGAAACTTTCAAAGCAACAGTTAATTCATGAAATTGAGAAGCAGTAATAGAATACTTAGTAACAGTATAAAACACATCTTAAGCCACACAACTCAATACTAAGTTCTCATTTAAGATATGCAGATTCTTCCTTTTAATTTCATTATATTTGAGTTACCGTTCATAATCATTGACCTCAACTATCATTGCATCAAATTCCTTTTCCATTTCTTTAATATCGGAGTCTATCCCTTTTTGAAGACTCTCAAATTGACCTTTTAAATGTTTAAAGAAAGGTATGACTTCAGTTAAATAGCGTTCTTTATTTTCTTTGAAAACCCTCTCCCTTTAGTTATCCCGATGGGTGTGATCCTTTTCTTGCATGTCTTCTCAAAATCAACAAATAGTTGATAAACAACATACAGGCTGATTAAGGTCTTGCTCTTAGTGGAATAGATCTAGGAACTAAATGCATTGGTGTATTCGGAGGATACACAATTGTTGGAGGCATTTTCCTAAGGGGAGTGTTTGTTTTAACAAGTGCATTAGCTTTTTGCATATCTATGTCCTTTTTCCCAAAAACTTGTTCTGGGGTTAATAGAGTTTGAGGCTTAAATCTGTTCAGGGAAATCCAATTTTCTTTAGTGTAATCATGGGTTTGAACGTTATGTTTTGCTTTTCACACTCAGGATCTTTTAGCTTCTTATTCATTTTCTCCCTAGTGACTTCATCTAATTGCCTATCTTCCTCGAGTACTCATCAGCAACTAGGTTTCTGCCTAGGCTTAAGGATTTCATTACCATCATATATTACCTTATGAGCTTATCTAGCCACTTTACCATATTAGGATTGGGTTCCTTTATGAGGGAATGCTATGCTTATCGTGAGAACTCTATGCTTAGCGATCATGTGGCAGATCTGAATGGTATTCTCTTGTACGTACAACTTATTTTCAAGCTTGTTTTTCAAAGTTTTTGGATTGGAAAAGTCATTCAAAAGTTTTGATTCCTTAGCATTAAATTCTTGTTTAAGAACTTTAACATTATTTTGGAGTTCTTGTTTTTGCTTAACAGTTTTAGAAAGCTTCTCTTGTAAGGAGTTTAACTCTTGTTTTAACACTTCTTCTCTAAAATTACTTTTTCTAATAACTTAGCACGTTGTTCATAAATACCAACTTGTTCTTTATAGGCATTCAGTTCAGAGATAACAGAATCATCAGGGGTACATGGAGTGTATTCATCAAAAACATAGTCATCATTATTGCGAAGATGTATCACTTGGTAAAATCTCACCTTCACTTTGTATCACATATTGATCATATGGGACAATATTACTATCACCCACATTATCCATATCTGATTCATTTGTTACATGTGATTGTACTTTGTTATGCATCTCTTACTCATCAACTTCATCGTATAGTTTTAATACCTCAGATATGATTGAATCTTTGGAAGGACCAGCCTGCTGTGGTGATGAAACCTTTGGAGAGACCATTGGTGAAATGCTAGCCATGAAGATTGTATGGGCGTGGGTTCATCATCGACATCGAGTCAAATGCATCACGATCGGCAACTTGAAAGGCATTTTGATGATTGTGACCTATTTCTGAATTGGCGCTCATCCACATCACATCATAGGTTTTGGCATTTCCATCCGCAAGAAAAAACAACTCTTCTTCATCCAAAACCGCTCCACTGTCTTGAGCTTGCACCAGCAGCATCTTGTCCCTGAAGTACTCTGCATTTTAAGGGCGTTTTGGAGATGTGCAGTTCCTTGCAATGTGTCCATCACCTCCATAGTTGTAGCACTTGATTGGCTTTCCTTGTTATTGATTGGTATTCCTTCCACGATTCTGATTAGCCACATACCCTCCACCTACTCCACCTTTTCCTTGTTCATACTTGCCTTTCTGGTGGTTGCACCATAATCTTTCCATCTCGACAAGAGCATGATTGTGTAGATTGGATGCGGTTCGATTTCATTGTTAGTGTGTAGATTGTTGGTTGTGGAGGGTGAGATTCAAGTTTTACTTAACCATAAGAGCTAGTTGATTGATGAAATGTTCCATGGTGCATCGACCGGGTTGCTTGAACCTTGGATCGGGAATGAGTTTGTGATTACTATTTCCAGTAGGTATGACTTGTGAAGCTTTGGTAGTAATCCCTACATTGGTGTAAAATGCAGTTGAATCATTAGATGAGCTTGCCTCTCCATGTTTAGATTTGAACTATTCAAGAATCATTCGTTCAAACATAGCATATCTCTCATTCTGCGAGAAATGCATACAATTGCTCATAGTTAGTGTCCCTCAAACCCTTAGTTAACTTGACCGAAGTGACAAATTTGTGCCATTCGGGATTCATGTTGTTCACAAACTTTGAGTTTAGGTGAATATTTGGCATAGTCATCTTAATATTCCTCATTTCATTCACAAGCTTGTGGAACCTCACGTAATATTCAGTGACACTTTCCTCTTGTTTCATCTTAAAATGCTCAAAGTCATCATACAGTTGTGATTCTCTGTCTTCTTTAGTTATTGAACGAGAGAGAAGCATCTTGACATTGTCCCAAAGCGCCTTGGCCGGTGTTGTGATTGATTAACTTGTAGATGTCTTTTGGAAGACCACGAGTATAATGTTTGAAGCCACGATATCGCATCATATCTCTTTTTCTCCATGCAGGCTCATCATACGTCTTTGGTACGTCCAATCCTAAGGTCACTGTACCATCCGCAGCAGTTTCAAGTATGTCTCTTGTAGTCTCTATCTGATAAGGTCCTTCATCAATTGATTTGAGAATGTTAACCCCATTTTCCTTTCCCAAACGGTACAACCTAATTCGTTGAGCCCATGAGTCATAATCGGTTACATCAAGCATAGGTGGGCGAGTATCGATCAGCTGCTTGAGCGTCCTCATTACGATGGAAGCGATAGTAGGTGCGTTGTTAGACATGATTACAAGTTCTCACGAGTTTTACTATTCTTTGATTAAACCGGGAAATTGATTCTTTCACGGGATTTTACTAAACCAAAGAACAACCGTAAAAATGTAGCACGAAGAAGTGACAAGTCTCAATAGACAAGTAGCTAAAGCTGTCAACTCGCTTTGGTATCAACTAACTAAACAATCAACTCGCTTCAAAGACAAGTTAAAGAAAAACAGCTTAAAACCCAAGTCATAAAGAGTCAACTCGCTAAATAGCCAAATCGCATCTGAGAAAACTCGGCAACAACCAAGTCGCATAAACCAACTTCGCGCCAATACAACTCGCTTAATAGCCAAGTTAAACTTAGAACTCAAGTCGGTTAAAGTCAACTCAAACAATAGCCAAGTCGCATAAACCAACTCGCTTCTAATAACAAAGCAACTCGCTTCCAAGAAATGCAACACAGGTGGCTCAAGTTAAGCAGTACACTTTTCAAAACAACCACTTTATCAATCAAAACAGACCAAACCACAATGATTCAATCCTTCCAATTCAACACCTAAACACATATGATGATCCTAAACACAAAAGTACAATCAAAATTCAAACTTTAACACTAGAAATTGATCAAATGATTCAGACTCTCCTAAACACTTATAACCCCAAAAACCTTATGAAATCCACCAAAACAAAGAGCATGAAAGATGAGTGATCAAACCATGGCTCTTGATACCAATTGTAACTTATAGGATTTCACAAACACATCAAACCAATAACATATGGGTATACAAATGTTTAGAGAAAGTTCTAGAGAGAAAGGGAAGAGTTGAGAACTATGTGAAACAATGAAAAATGGAATTGAAGCTCCACCCTACCTTGGGAGGTAGAGGGTATTTATATTTTCTTACAAGACTAGCCTCCTACGGGCATTGATCAGGCATCTGATGGGTAAAGACCGTCCGTCCTCCATGGTGTTACTTAACTAAATGCTAACTAATATTAAATGACTACGACTACGAGCTTTCTAACGATTACATATACTTGAGGTGACCGACACTTTAATGACTGGATTTTCTAAATCCTAACATTTTGGGAGTGAGCTTAGGGAATCAGACTCAAAACCTACCCAAAACCTCAAATTACCATTTTACCTTTCCACCCGAACCCAAAGGACCATTTTACCCTTTTAATCAAAATCCAAAAATACTCATTTTACCCTCTAAACCTAATTTTTATTTAAAGCCAATTTTTATTAAAATTATTTTTTCTTTCTAATTAAAAAATTAAATAAATAAAAAATAAAAAAGAATAATAATACACTTTTATTTTAAAACCTTTTTAAACAAAATACTTACCCGCCAAAATCAAACCTTGTCTTCTTCCCACCCATCACCATCTCACAAACACTGATAACCAAGCTCTTACCCCCACATCCCACATGGTATATGGCCAGCTTGGCAATCCTAAACTATGCCATTGGACAACACAAAAAGAGACGGCTCAGATTGAAGCCCTTTGTGCCCAAGCAAAATGAATGGTTGAGATTTAACCAAAGAAGCACAAAGATGGATTCTAGCTCAAAGCACTCACACAGAAAGCACATCAAAGAGAGAAGAAACCCAAGAAAGACTTAGTATAAATAGGATAGTAATGTAGCCTCGAAAGGCATTAGGTTTTAGTAGTTTTTAATTTAGTTTTACTTTTTTTTTTTTTTTTTTTTTGTAATGTCTCTTTTTAATTTATGAAAAATTGCCTCTCCTTACTTATCAATTTTACTTTTTCTGCATATATCCTAATAAGCACATAAGTTCTTATTTGCTTATTGCCAATTATCATTTCTTTTTAAGTTTCATTTTAAGCTGCAAATTAGTTTTACAAAAGAAAATCCAAGTTTAGCTTTTTAAAAAAATCAGTTTTTAAAGTGTTTTACCCCATTAAGGGGTGTTTGGTTTAAGCTTTTTTTGACTCCAAAAACATGTTTTTACCTGTTTGACTTTCAAAGTCAAACTTAATTTAAGGATTTTGGTTAGTTTCTAAAGGTTCAAATAGATTTAAGAAGTTTTGTACAAGTTTTGGATAAGCAAAAATAATTTTTACGTCATTTGTCCTGCATCTGAGCAATGACATTTCTTTGTTCACAAGGTTTTTAGTAGCTTATTTTTTATCAAAACTTTTTCAAAATTTTTTTCTTAAGTCCTTATACACCCATCTTAATATATCTTTAACTTATTTGCAATTAGGATCACTTTAGTTTAGCTTAATGTCCCTTCAAATTTGCCCATTTAGTCCCTTGTATGTTCTGTCTCAGAACTAAATGTCCCCATAAGTCCTTTTGGCAGCACCTTTTATAAGCTTATATAAGCTCTTTTCTAGTTTCCAATTGGATTTTTAGATACCCAGTAGTTCTAGATTTATCTGTTGAAGCTTGTTGTAGGATGTAGCATTTACTTTAGTGCTTATTTTTAAGCCCAAAAAGCCCCTATTGGCCTGTTTTGCTGCTGCAGTCACAGCCACTGTTGCATTCCCTTTAGCTTATTTCTGCTTACCCATTTGCTTATTTAGGATATTTTAGAGCTTATTAGGTCCCTTAGGTTAGATTAGCTTGCCATTTGCTTATTTAATGCTTTTTAGTGCTTCTTTAGTTCCTTGAATGATTATTTTTCCATGTTAGCTTAGGAAACTCCCAACTGCTTGCTTATTCCTTCCCTTTATTTTCTTCAAGTTAGCTTATTCTAGTTCTTATTATTCATGATTGCTTGTTTCTATCTTTAAATAGCTTATTTGAGTGCTTTTTGGTGCTTAAAATCTGATAGAAAGGGCGTTTGTTTGGTCTGTCACAACTGTTGGGAAATAGGAAGTTGAATCTGCTTATTGTTAGCTTTTTACAAGTTGAGTTTTCAGATACTAATTGATGACGTATAGTATGTATAACAGGCCTACTGGCCCCAATACATACTATATACATACTGGGCTCGGGCCCAATAACTATAAGATAGCGTAAGACTGGACCTGTAAGTGAGAAATTGGCTACGGTCCGGACCTCAAGACGGCGTAAGATACGGTTTGAGCCTTGCGTTAGACATCTTCGTCGCATCAGAATTGACAGAACCTTGTCCGCCATGGGTCCGGCTCCGGCGACTAACCACTACAGGTAAACCTCGCCTATAAAAGGGGCTCTAATCGCCATACAAGGTACAACTTTCTCTCTCATAATTACACACACATACTCCTACTTTCCCTCTCAAGAATGTGTACTTACTCTGCCCAGGAGTCTAATGGTGAGGTCCGTCCCCACGGTAAGACTAACGGTTTACTCTTCTTGTGCAGGAAAATCAATCAAACTACTTGAATTAGTACAAGATCGACCCATCAGGAAGCTTGTTGCCCAGTCCGGCAAGTTATATTTAGACCCATTTACAACCCGTCGCACAAATTGTACTAACAAGTTGGCACCATCCGTGGGACCCAGTACACAACTGCGTTCCAGAAAATACTCACAATGGGCACTCGATTTGGACCAACTCCTGCCTTCATGTCTACGTTGAGATGCGGTAGAAATCCACGGTCTCGACGGACCTTGAGGGACCCGCGTCCGACACAGCCCTCCGGAAGTATTGTGATAAGTATTTCGACCAAATCTTGCCTATTGTGATGGAGAAAGTTCAGAAACGAGAAGGAAGAGCCAAAGCGGCAAAAATCCGGAAGGATTACCATGAAGCTCAACATCACCATAGAGCGGAAATACAAAGTGGAATTTTACAGAAACAGCTCGAGGCAGCAAAGTGGCAGAACACGCAAAGTAGTGGCGGCCGAAGACGCACCCGATCTAGGTTACCCAAAGGGAAAGAAGACGGAAGGGAAATAATGTTCAAAAGGCTACGCAAAAGTGTGTTCCACCGACTCGGAGACAAGGAGGAAAATACTTCTGTATACTCTAAAGACCACAGAAAGCAAGTCCGCCACAGTACCGGAAGAAAGGAGAGGGGCAACCACACTCCTAATCACAACCGGTAGGATCAGGATTGAGAAGGCACAAAACCGAAAAAATTTGGTCGCGGAAAGAGAACAACTATTCAAGTGATGGACCTCACGGGCCGGATCCGTCCAAAAGGTGGAAGTCAAATGACAACAACGACTGGCTAGACTAGACAGGTCGCAAGGAGACTGATCCGCTCCGCGTATCCGCTACTTTGAAATGCCTATAAAACACGAATGCCAACCAACATGAAAACATATGATGGGGTGGAGACCCGAGGATCATCTCAAAATCTTCAGTAGCTTTGGGCGATGGGCCATGCCAGCGTGGTGTCACATGTTAAACTCCACTCTAACTGGATCCGCTAGGTGCGGTTTGGCGACCTTCCACCGTTAATGAAACGGCTATAAACTAAAGGAAACCTTCTTGACTAACTTCCTCCAACAAAAGAAATGCATCAAGGATCCTGTAGAACTTCATCACATCAAGCAATGAGACGGAGAACTAACGGAAAACTTTGTAAGAAGGTTCAAAGAAGAAACCAGAGACATAAAGGGAGCCCCAGAAATTATGAAGGTCTCAGGATTCATACATGCGATCACGATCGGGCTGATTAAGCGGTTACACAACAGAATCCCGAAATCTATGAACGAAGTAATGAGCATAACTACTTCCTTCCTACGAGGGGAAGTAGCCGCAGGAAGTCGTGAAAGAAGGAAATATTGGTTACAAAGACGAACAGAGAGAACAATAGCCAAGCATCGACAACGCTTCAGAAAAGAATTGAAAAACAAATCAAAGATTAGGGAAGGGCTGCGAGGTTTCCGCAGCTTGAGAAAGCCGTTCGATGAAATGCTGGAACCAAGAAGAGCTAGGTCTCCAAGCCAGCCCTCGGCTACTATGATCGAAGAAAAATCAGCGAAAAATTCTGTGAATTTCATGGAACAGCGAGAAATACCACGGAAGAAAGTCTATATTTAAAAAGCAAAGAGAAGACAGGAAGAAGGGACCATTGACAAGGGTCGGAGAGCAACAGGAAGAAGCATGCTAAATATATATATATATGTGTGTGTATATATATATATATATATATATATATATATATATATATATATTGATGGACATACTTACCAACGAGTGGAAGGCCACAGACCCTAGCAAATAACGAAAACAAAGGATCTAGACGGAAGTGCAGAAACTAAGGAAAGGATCCGGTCTCGGGTCAGAAAGTGAAGTAGAGATGGGAGCAAAAAAGGATAAGCCTTATCCAAATGCTCAAAAAGAAGGGAAAATCTGCAAGTACAGATTTGCATTCTTTCCTGAGAAATGTTATGTCAAATCCAACAGAAACAATAGGCATTGAGGCTACGAGCCTAGGCACTCGCCTATCAATAAAAAAACTAAACGAAAATTAATGCCAATGCACGCGAAAACAGTAAAATCCTCACTATAAATACGCGGGTTAAAGAAAAAGGAAAGGGCAAAAAAAGTAAAGAGGAACCATTTCTTCTTTGAAAAAGACCAGCATACAACATAAGGCACAGGAAAATTTCCCGAGAAACCAAATGAAGTTGAAGATGTTATTCAGAAGAAGAACACGATGGTGTATGGTAAAAAAAGAATATGGCCGACCATCAACAGCGACACACGGCCACCGCATTGTCGTTTCCAAAAAACTCATACATGACCTGAACCTTTACCCCCCAAAATAAAAACGTAAAGGCAAAGGCAAAGGCCGAGTCAATAGAAGCATGTTCTAAAGTGACAACTAATAACAATTAGTCGTTCTAAAATGACGACTAATAACCAACCTCTGCGACCGCTCACAACATTCCTTCCGCCAAAACCCATGTACATTGAAGTTTGCGTGGACATACCAAATTCATAGGGCATACCAAAGGTGGGAGCTTAAAACAAGAAAGCTCTTACTAACCCTTTGAGATTTTGGTAGTGCATATAGTTCCTTCCTAAGAGTTGGGTCCCAAGCGGAAAAAGGAACTATATACGAAATGGGTGAGGGGTGTGATTGAATGTGCGAAGAGTTTGGTCCCTGGGGAAGGACAACAAAGGAAGTGGGGCACAACGCAATGCGTAAAACGCCCCCCAAATAACAAGAAGCTTCCCTGGGAAAGAAACAAATAGAGGATGAAAAATATGCCTTCATTCCTCTGTTTATACAACCCGGCCCCCTAAACAAGCGTACGTCTACTAATCTAGGTATATCGGGTTGGATAGACTGGGTTTAAGGAACAAATGGTCAGCTTGTGGGAAGCTATGCGATGGAAAAGCAACCTCACTAAAAGTCTTTCCACTACCGCACAGCAAGGCGGGTTCAGACCGGAAACCTCTTGAAAGGCCTATCAAACTTGCTGTATACCCTACAACATAATAAGCCCGCTGATGAAAAAAAACAGCAGGCAAGGGGAAGCGTCACGGCCTTTCGAGAAACAGTTCCAAGCCCACGAACTTCTCAAGGAACCCCGCAGGGAGAATATAGCAGCCCTAAGAGGAAGCGGGGACCGGAACTCCTTCAAGAAACGGATAGCAAACAAGAAGGAGGATTCGGAACTCAGATACCCGCGCTAGGGACGTCAGCGGAAAATGACAACGTCAGTAAACGCGAACCCGGTCGGAACAGTTTTTCAAGAAAAGAAATCATTATGTATAAGGAAAACTGCCACGGATAACTATTAAAACAACACTTCCGCAAGAGCGAAGAGAAGCAGAACCGCAAAAGCATTCCTCAAGAGTGATGACCGCCATCAACAAAGCTCCGCAAAGGAATGAGAGTCACCAGTTATAAGACTCAGGATAAAAAGGGTAAGGACAATTGATAATAAGAAATATGTACTCAAATTTACAGTTTTTGAAATTTTTGTAATACATCAAATGAATAAAAAGTGAAGATTAGCTACCTTCTTATTATTTAAATTTTTAAAATATTTTCATTTTATTAAAGTGCATAAGACGCCAAGCACGCAAAATCGGCATGACCTAAATATGTTATCTATAACAAGGAGTTATCACGAATAACCAATGAAAGATAATCACCAAAGTACATAAGAGGTATTGCAAACCCAAGACTCGAGGATAGCCCAAAATTATCCTAAGACTATTACAAACGCATATTCAGATAACGTTAAAAATAGCATCGCACAAATAAAAAGAGATGTGCGCACAAGACTATTAACTACGTTCATATCTGTATAACGTTAAAATAGCAATACAAAAGTAAAAAATGGCATACACAAAAAGTATCAGAAACTTGCATAATGAAAAAGATGTAGCATAAGCACAAAGTAAATGAACAACGTGCGGAAATACAAACAAAAAGCTGCACGCAGCCATCAGAAGCATCACAAGAGAAACATAGGCAGACATTGTTCAGATGATTACAAAGCATCTCAGAAAAGAAAAGAAAAACTAAATCCGCACTAAAGCAGCCGCACTCGCTTCAGGCTCGGACATAACAGTGGGGACCTCACTAACTCCAGAATGCGGATCGTTCACAACCTCAACAAGGGTGCTAGACCCACCAACATCATAATCTTCAATAGAAAGAGGTCTCGCGGAGACATCAGAGGCGCTGACAGGAAGAGGCACAAGCGGCAAAGTAGTATGCAAAAGCTAACTCACTAGTCGAAGATGTTTCCACACCCACAACATTACGAGCGGACAAAGGATCAACGGAAGAATTATAAACATCGGCAACAGATAACCAATGAGTACCAAGGCATTTTCTAACCTAATCAACTCTCTTCTGAACAACCTCCAAAGAGCAAGACAAAGAGCTGCTACCAACAACAGCATTACTACCCTTATCATAAACAGGAATGATGAGTTGCTCAAGATCCGACTGTAACCCTGCAATCATAGGAGCATTCGCGAAAGGCCCATCAACATGAAGAAGGTCCATAACTTCCGCAATACCAGCACCATTTCTGGACTTAAGCACGGAGAGTAAAGAAAACTCCACTTTTTCAAGGGCCCTCACGGCTGAAACATAGTGATCTTCCGCAGATGGATTATATACAGCAAGCACAGCAAGATCTCTTTTCTCCCTGCCATGAATAATGCCCACCGCTAAGCCTTCTTGCATACCCTTGTCAACTGCACGCCCAATAACTTCTGCCATTGCCGCAATATACTCTGGAGAGTCTAAGCACTTAAACACAGGAGGCTCATACCGTTAGGTAACAACAAGTGACGGCTAGACAACAGCGTAAGGAATCAAGGACAAAACTCCTCATCAAGATGACTAGCCAAGGCATACAAATCAGCAACGGCCGAATCAACCTTCCGCATAAGTCCAACCATCTTAGCATCCTGAATCTTACATTATTCTTAATTCAAACAGTAAGGGAAGGAACTCGGCTGCGGAGCTCAGAGCATGACTCCTCCAAAATCCGTATCTACAAACAAAATAAAGTTAGAAGGCAACGGGAAACAAACAAGAGGAACAATTAACCAAAAAAGGCACGGACACGCACTTGTCCGAAAGGTTAATCTGAGACTAAGAAAACAACTTAGCTCTTAAAGTTGATGACTCGTAACTTTTGCGCCAAAAGATGATTGAAGTTGTCACACCTCAGCCAAGAGAATTTAGTTCTTCAAGCATGGAATTCGGTTCCTCAAAGATGAAAGTTCCGAACATTAGTCGCTAAAGACGCAAAATCCAAGATGTCTCAGAAGTAGCATTAGCAACCTTAGACCTGAGCCGAAATTTCCTTATCCTCACTTGCCAACAGACAATAACCATTTCCGCCCATAGCATTATACTCTAAACGCAGCATCTAACTTCTAACTAAAGCCAAATGTCGTGCCACAACAACATTAAACTCACCAGGAGACGCCATACCCCATATATCAATAACAAAGAAAGGGTAGGAGAGCGAACTCATCCACCATAACACGACATTCATCAACATCATCAAGAACCAAACTCTTGGCAACATTCCATTTCGGAATATGAACACCAGACGAAGAACTAGAGTTCGGATCATCAACAGTACGAATGTCCCCAACTAAGATATCAAGGTCCGAAAGGTCATCAAGAATGGGATGAATATCGCCGATAGAATAAAAGCTGTCCGGAAGAGAGGACGGAACATCTACTTGACCCTTCCCCTTCCCAACAGGAAGGACAGTAGTAGCGACGGCATCCGTCATAACGGTGCGGAGAACCGCAATAAACAAATAAAGAACAAGTGAATAAAAGGGAAGTAAAGGAATTACGAAAGATGAAAACATAAACAACAAACCTAGGGGGAGAACCATCAAGCTGGAGCAAACCAAAATCAGATTTAGTAGACGTCCCGGCTTCATGAAGGGGAGTAGTTGATAATAAAGGAGAAGAAGATGAATGAGTGGGCAAAGCATTTAAACAATATTCAAGAGTTTGCGAACTTTGAGCTAACAACTTCATGAACTCAAGACTTACCAATGAGAGGCCTTGCTTAATTGTTAAGGTCGCCTCACCTTCTTAGGGGGATGGACAAGGCTAATACCATATTTCCTTTTCTTCCTCCTAGAACCGGAAGCCATACCACTATCAAAACCAACATCAAAAACCGAATAGTCAGGTCGCAGGACGATATCACCACACGATCGAGAAGCTTTGATTTCAATGATAGCTACACGTCCAACTTCACCAGAAGAGGGAGGGGCAAGAGAAATAGTACGACCTTCGGTCAGTTTTAGCAAAGGAACCTCATTCTCCTCCCGTGGCCGAGTATCAACAAGCAACTCCATTGGGTTCTTCTTCTTAACCAAAGACAACAGATCCATAGCTGTAGAAAACAAATGAAGAAGAAACGAAAATTAGGATAAAACAAGAATAAATAAGCAGACGGAAAAACATAGACATGGTATACCCACCCTGCTTCTCTTGATCATAGAACACAGGGTAAAAGACATCGCCCAAAGTATAATTACGGCTCAATCCAACTAAAAAAAGGAAAGGCTTTGAAAACTTAATAAAAGAAGAAGCATTAGTAACAAGGGAAGCAACGTGTCCAGCATCAAACTCAGTATCCCTAGGAGTTGCATCCTTAGGAAGATTTCCCCCAACAAAGAAAGGATCAATAGAGGGACAAGCAAATGAGTAAACCCAGAAAAAGTGGCCGTTCCAACTCTTAAGACAATCAAGGGTTTGGTAGCAAACGCCAAAGCTATCAACACGCTTAATAAAGAAAGCCTCCATGTTTCTAAGACAAACATAGAAACACCTAACTAAACCAACTGAGGGTTCAATACCAAGCGCAAAACAAAGAATCTCAAATTGAGAAACTTTAGCAAAGACTAATACATAAAGTTCGATATATGAATATGGTAGTAGTCAAGAATTGAAACAAGAAAAGAAGACAAGGGGAGGCTTAAAATTAGCAAACTCAAAAATGCGTGATAAACACCGATCTTCCCATTCGGCGCTTACAATACTTTTAGGACAAGGCAACCGATGAACAAAGCTGAATGAATAATCAATACAAAACGTCAAGTGCCTTTTGTGATACTTTAGATTTGATAGATGAAAAAGTACCCATAACGGAAAAAGAAAAAGGGAATCAAGAACCTAACCTGATTGAGGAACTTGGAAGGTAGATACGGCCAAAGGTAAAATCAAATTAAAAGCAGTGTTTGCAACAAAAGAGAAGTAAAAAGAAAAAATGGGCTAAAGCCAAAATAAGGGGTATTTATACAAACGGAATAATGATTAACCAAGAAAACCCTATGGGAGGACACGCGTCCAAAAGCAATCTAATCCAACGATCAAAATCAAAAACACGCGGATAAGGATGGTAGAAGAACAAGGGCCCACGGATTCAAATCAACCAGAACATGAAAAGTCGTTAACCGTCCACATTGTAAAAAACACTTTCCAAGGAAAGGGAGCGTCAAGAAAATGCTTTAAGAGTGCGGAAGAGGAAAAGATCCGCAAAAAGTAGTCTAAGTAAATCCACCGCACGCGACAATATCTGCACGCAGTGCACATACTAGACTTGGGGACTGATGACGAAGCGCTCCTAAAGGTGAAGCATTTCAAAAAAAATGCATCTAAATGGAAAAGTTCTTAGTCAATTCAAGTCTAGTAGCATCCACCGCACGCGACAATATCTGCACACAATGCACATACTAGACTGGGGGGACTTGATGACATATAGTATGTATAACAGGCCTACTGGGCCCAATACATACTATACACATACTGGGCTCAGGCCCAATAACTATAAGATAAACTGTAAGACCAGGACCTGCAGTAAGCCCAATTACGAAATTGGCTACGGTCCAGACCTCAAGACGCACGTAAGATACACAGATATCGAAGTCTTCAGCCGTTAGACCTCTTACGTCTGAATCCGCGATTGACACGGAACCTTGTCCGCCAAGGCTCCGGCTCCGGCGAATAACCACAAAGGAGAGAATCTAGGAAACCCTAGCGGTAAACCTCGCCTATAAAAAGGGCTCTAATCCCCATACAAGGTACACCTTTCTCTCTCATAATTACACACACACATACTCCTATTCTCCCTCTCAAGAATGTGTACTTACTCTCACGCCGGAGTCTAATCGTGGGGTCCGTCCCCACGGTAAGACTAACGGTTTACTCTTCTTGTGCAGGAAAATCAATCAAACTACTTGAATTAGTACAAGATCAACCCATCAGAAGCTTGATAGCCCAGTCTGGCGAGTTATATTTAGACCCATTCACAACCCGTCGCACAAATTGTACTAACACTAATGCTTATTTGAAGTCCCTTTTTAAGTTGCAATAGGAAAAAAAATCAAAAAAAAAAAAATTACATTCCTAGAGTCAATTTTGCAAAATTTAGTTTCAAATCGCGTTATTTTAAATTCATGTAGTTACATTTTTAGAATAAATTGCATTTAAGGTAAATTTAGGTATATTTCTTAGTTTATTTGTCTTAGTTTGATTAATCGTTAATTATGTGCTTTATTTTCTTTCCGTTGCTTAATTTGAATTTAGAACGTAATCAAAAACACAAAAAACCCAAAAAATCAAGAATTTTAATAACAAACCTAAAAGCGACGTTGCCCTTTCACACCTTATTGGGAAACGACCCGGATATCCTTATCCGGTATCACATATCTCACTCACGGGATTTGATTGACTAACCTTTTTCCTAAGAGGTTTTCGATTCGATTCTCAGGCTTATTTTGATATTGATATTAATATACTATTTATCCATACACACCACCCTTAGCCTTACCTACACGAATCAAATTTTGGCGCAGCTGCCGGGGAGGTTGTATCACGACAATATCGTTGAGGGTTTGACGATTAGTGACTCGAGATCCTTCCTTCGTGACGTTATTGTTTTCATAAAATTAAAAAAGTAGAAAAATATTTTTCTTTTTCTTTGTGTATATATATGATGACGTATAGTCCGCATTCGGGTTATGAACCCGACCAATGGACGCTACTAACACTCGAGCCTAGTACGAGTGGACTAACACGGTAACGGTTTGGGCTCACGAAGGCCCAAACGCCGGTTATTTATGGTCTTGATATCGGATATCTCTTATTTATGGGATATGTATCAACCAACCGACTTAGGCGGGATAATGAAGGTTGGGGAACACGAAACCAACAAGGATTTCTTGTGTATATAAAGGGCATCTCGGCCCTCATTAAAGGTACGATCACAAAACCTAACTCTCCACTAAACCCTAAAACCGATTACTTACTCTCACGGGAGGATAATGTGGGAGACAATCCCACGATAGCCTAACTTGTTTTTGTTTTCTTAGCAGTTCCAAGCATCAAGGTCTAATTGATACGAGAACCGAGTCCAAATAAGGAACGCCCAACTTTTGTATCAACAAGTGGCGCCATCCGTGGAACCAATCACTAAGAACTAGAATGACAAAGCATGGAAACCTAAGCCAACGATCTCATAGTGACCTACAGGAGAAGCAAAGAAAGCCCAGCCTCTAAGCAGGCCTGAACAACCGCCATGCGACTGCAAAACCAAGGGTCGGCCCGATCGGGTTCACGATAGTGGGACCACGCGACGGGACAACTCATGCCACTACGACAAACACCGGGCCAGGCGCTACCACCACTTTCTTACCACTCCCACCAATCGGTGCCGTAAACGAACTCACAACCCCGCCAGCGCTCCGAGCGAAACAAGGTGGTGAGGGTGGAAACAGACACCTCGCGCTAGAAGGAGTCGCACCTAACTAGCGCCAAGTGACTTCGTGTCTCAAAACTACTGAAACCTGGCTGCCTCATGCAAGAGGAAGCTAAAAGAGTCGAAGTCAGCCAAATCCCGACTCAACTTCAACCTGTGAGCATGAGACATCCCCATCACGCCAACGGAGGGAGAGGCGCGAGAGGGATAGCCGCCGCCCCTGTTTACCAGGATCGGGAGGAGAGTTGTGAACGATGAAGCAATCGACCTACATTATCCGGGAGAACACGAAGATGATGGATCTGTACCAATGTCCACGCTAGGCTTGGTAGCCGCTAGGTTCATGACGACTTGGGTGCGGCACTCCCCAAGTGAAAGCTCTTCGATTCGAGGGACAGTGCGCAGCCGAAAGAGACGAAGCCTCCCCTCCAAGGACTCGACAACGAGGACAGAGAAACAAAAAGACACCGGAAGTCTAGGAGAAGATATCGCGACCAGAGGACGAAGATATGTTCTTCGGCGCCGCCAAAAGGTGGATGCGTTCACTCGGCGATCACGATTTTTCGAAGATAAGAGAAGGCGCATGCCCGCCAATGTGAAACTACGATGGGAACAGTGATCCGGACGATCACCAAAATTTTCGAGTCACCGCTACCATAGAAAATTGGCCACAACCTGTGTGGTGCCACATGTTCAATTCCACATTAGTGGGAAATGCGCTAAACGTTTAGTAAGCTTCACGCAGAAGCATTGGTGGTTTTGAAGAGTTATGAAGGCGCCTGAACTTTACTCAAAGGAAGAAGTGCGCCAAAAAACCTGTCGAATCCTGTTGTAAAAACGGCCAGAGGAATCTACAAGCGCTTATGTGGAACGCTACAAAGATGAATGCATACATGTCAAGGAATGTCCCGAAATACTAAAGATCTTAGGGTTCATGAACGGAGTCAATAACCCAGAACTCATCAAAAGGTTGAACGACAAGGTCCCCCAAACCTTTGATGAACTTATGAAACGCACGAGGTCCTTTATCCAGCGTACGCTGCGCACGTAGCAAGAAAGGCTACACAAACTATAGGTCACAAGAACAGCCTAGGAGACAATCCATTGACCAGAGTAGCAACCGCAACAAGAACTACCGTGGTCAGGGGAGCGGACGAGAGAATGACAAGTATACCCCGCTAACCAAGACTACAAAGGAGATATTCGCAACGGAAGGCGCGAACTATCATGGACAGAAGGGCCACACCACCAATGAGTGTGTCTAATTGCGCCAACTAATTGATAAGCTAGTAAAAGAAGGCAGATTGGACCATTTAGTTAAGATCATCATGGATGGGAAAGATAAGCAAAAGACCGAAAAAGAAAGAAGCACCCAAAGATAAGGCCGATACCATTTACATGATACAATCATGGCATAAGACTAGGCAGAAGGCCACCAAAATTTTCCGTGAAGCGAAATTTCTTTCCCCACCTTGGCTGCGGACAACGTAGGGGTAGAACCTCTTACCATCGAAATTAATGCAGAGGGTCACGATATCCATCACATGTATGTTGATGGAGGAGCATCCGAAGATATAATGTATGAACATTGTTTCAAGCGACTGCGAACTGAGATACGAAGTCAGTTAAGCCCAGCCATGACGTCGTTGACTGGTTTTACGGGAGAAAAGATATGGCCCATGGGGCAAATACGTCTACTAGTCAATGTTGGTAATAAAGAACACTTCACGACAACCTGGATGAATTTTATGGTGATCAGATCCCCTTCGTCATACAATGGCATTATTGGAAGGCCAGGGATATCAGCCATACGCGCGGTACCATCCACATCACATGGGATCTCGTTCCTGGAGGGGCATTGTTACTCTCTACAATACCATAGTACCACCTAGAGAATGTAACACGACATATGAGACGACACACATCCCGAAACACAAGCAACTAAAGTATCAAACCCTAGGGTCGCAATTCATCCCGATTACCCGAGAGCAAGAAGTATCGATCGGGGGATCGGTTCTGAAAGGCAGGCTGCCGTGCGCACTCTTGCAAAAGAATCTGGATACCTTTGCATGGGAACCAAAGCACATGACTGGGTGCCACCCTCAATTACAAAACACAAGTTGAGAATCCGACAAGGATACTCCCCAGTACGACAGAAGAAGCGCGGCCAGGCTCAGAGCCGCAAAAGCAACGAAGAAGTACACAAACTTGTAGATGCAGGTATCATGCGCGAAGTCTATTACCATGACTGGTTTTCCAACCCAGTGATGGTTAAGAAGAGCGATGGTAGTTGGCGAATGTGCGTGGACTTCACGGATCTCAACAAACCATGTCCACAAGACTGCTACCCACTACGAGAGATAGATTGGAAGGTAGAATCTTTGTGCGGATACCCACTTAAATGTTTCTTAGATGCATACAAAGGGTACCACCAAATCCAAATGGCTAAAAGAAGATGAGAAAAACGTTCCACAAGCCAAGGCGCCTATTGTTATACAAAGATGCCCTTTGGCTTAGAAGAATGCACGCCACCTACCAACATCAGATAATGCATTTGAAAACAGTGGGCCGCAACCTAGAGGTCTATGTTGACGACCTTGTCATAAAAAGCCATACTCCGAGGACCTAATTGTGCGCGACATTGAGGAGACATTTAAGACACTACGAGAGATCAACATGAAGTTAAATCCTAAGAAATGCACCTTTGGCGCCATAGAGGGCATGTTCCTTGATATTTGATAGAGCCCGATGGCATTAAACCGCGGTCCAAAAAACGGTCATCCAACTTCCTTCACCGCGACGCTTGGAAGTCCGCCTTAATGGAAAATTAGCCGGTTTGAACAGATTCTTGTCCAAATCACAGATAAGTCACTGCCTTCAAAACACTCAAAAGTGTACAAAAGGGAGACTTTCGCTGACTACGGAAGCAGTAAGCTTTTATACAGCTTAAACAACACATAGCAGCGCCCCACGCTTGGGCCACTGTGGGAAGAATTAATTATGTACTTATTTGCAACTCATGGAGCGTCAGCGCGGTGCCTGACGGATAGGACTTCAATACAAACACCGGTATATTTTGTAAGCAAAGCACTCAAGAAAACGAAGGTTAACTATAGCGCAATGGAGAAGTTGGTCTTGGCATTAGTATATGCGCCAAAAGGCCGCGTAGGCTTCCAGCGCACTCCATAGCTGCGATCACGATCAACCTATCAAGCAAGTCATCTCCAAACCCGACGATCGGATCTACAGTAAGGGAGTGTGTTGCTAGGTGAGCATAACATCTCCTACAGCACCACGCATCGCTGTTAAGGGGCGTGATACTAGCGATTTCATCATCGAAAACCAGGTACGATGACGCACCTTCACAAAGCGAGGCGGAACTATAAGAACCATGGATCCTATTCACGGATGGATCTTCATATGGGACGGCCAGGCGCAGCCTTATCCTCACAAGTACGAATGAATAGAATTCACTTACGACGCTTTTGAATTCACACCACAAACAACGAGGCAGAGTATGAAGCCCGATAGTGGATTACGTGCAGTACTCGAATGGGCATAACGCAACCTAGAAGAAAATGGATTCCTGGTTAGTAGCCAACCACGTTCGAATATGTGGCTAAAGAAGAAAACATGGTTCAATACCTCGACAAGACCAAGTTACTAATACAGGTTTCGACAGTGTTTACCATCAAACAAGTTCCTAGAGGGGAAAAGGAAGGGATGTACCTGAGCAAGATTGCATCCACAAGCTTTGCGCACTGCCAAAAACAAGTACCGTGGAGACTCTTAAGAGCAAGTCCATCTCGGAGATGGAAATATCCACTGTGATGAGAGAGCAAGGTCCTACATGGATGACTCTCATCGCCGAAGTTTAAGGGCATATCGCCTCAAGAGCGTAAGGACGCTCACGAATACTGCACATCACAGGTTTGAACTTCGAGATGGTATATTATATCGGCGCTATTTCTACAACCATGGCTTCGATGTGTCGACCCTTCAAGAAGATTACGTACTGAGAGATCCACTCCGGTTCATGTAAAGATAATCGGACCACGGTCCGTTGTAGCACTTCTTTCCACATCAGGATACTACCGCCTACTTATGCACCCACGCGATTTGATAAAGTGTGGCGACTGCCAAGTCCATAGACCCATCCCACGCCGACCACAACAGGAGCTAACACCTATTACGTCGCCATGGCCATTCTATAAATGGGTATCGACATTGTAGGTCCCTTCCCTATTGCGCAGGGGACTGAAATTTTTGTGGCTATAGACTATTTCGCTAAGTGGATTGAGGCAAAGGCGGTCACGACAATCACAGTAATCGTAAAATGATTTATTTGGGAGAATATCTGCCGCCAGATACTGGGAAATCATTTCGAACAATGGAAAACAATTTTGTGACAACCCTTTCAAGGAATGGTGCGAGAAACTAAATATTGCACATCACTTCGCGTCAGTTAAACACCCACAAACCAATGGTTTGGTCGAGTGGCAAAACCGTAGTCCGGGTGAAGGAATTAAAGCACATTAGACAAACACAAAGGAAGGTGGGTGGAGGAATTATCGCGATGTTTTGGGCACCGCACGACAATCAAAATTAGCACGGAGACACTCCCTTTCTCTCTTGTCTATGGGACGCGTCATACCAAACCGAAATTGGGATGCCAACTATTCGTACTAACAAGTTAATGTCACAACCAATGACGATGAACGCATATAGACTTGGACCTGTTGAAGAAAAGGCGAACGCAGCTATATGTGAGGCGAGAGCTAAGTCAAAAATGAAAGGATACTACGATGCTAAAGTTCAAAGCACCTTGGTTCGCCTCCAAACGGTCAAGTTTAATCACACAAGCTGACCACTTGTGAATGGTCAACCGTAACAAAATTAAAACAAAATCGAAGGCAAATGCAATTTAGATCGAGGAATATAGGATTCCTGGGTCGTTAAGTCCCACGGAGGATGAATGGTGTTTTACATTTAAGATGTTTAATAATCACTAAGAATAGTGATCAGCAAGGATTTTGAATGATAATTATACCTAAAGAGAAAGTTTATAAATTACAGGGGCTTAAATGCAAATTAAAGAAAATTAAAAAGCTAAATTATATTAAATAAACGCTATCACTATTTTTACAATGATGTTTTTGTGATTTATAAAACAAAATAACTTAAATAAACTATTTTAACTAAAACATAAACTTAAATTATCTAAAAACGTGATTTAAAATGAAAACGAGCGTTATGTATAAAAATTACGCGAGTGCGCAAGCAAAAACGTAAAATTTGTGAAATAAAAGTCCTACAAATGTAAAAACAATTTTCTTACGTAGTATATGACAAAAGAAAATTTTAGAAAAAGATTTATATTTTTTGACTTTTTTTATTTTTATTATGAATTAAATTCTATTTTACACTAATTAAATGTTTAAAAATACTAAAACTATTTAGAAAAATCAGAAACTTTTTTATAAATTACTTTATACTAATACAAATCTATGAAAAATACAAAAGTTGAAAAACTATTATAAATAAGCTCGGAAAAAGTAAATAAGTTCTATAAGCTTTAAATGGAAAACAAGGGTTATGTATTAAATAATGCAAAGGAAAACTCCAAAAAGACCCAAGCACAGTGGTAGTGTGTGTGTGTGTGGTGAGTCAAGGCTGGTTCAATCCCTTAACTCTTTTTGCAACTATTTTATTTTTGGAATTTTATTTTACAAACTTATTAAGAACACTGAAATAAGCAAATTATAAAACTACAACTTTTATTAAAATCACTAATAAGCTCGATTGAGCTTATTTTCAACAAGCAACAAAAAAAAAACAAGAATAAGCATAAGGTTTAGCTAAATGGTTATTAAGCTAATAAATAAGCTAATGTAACTGAGAATAAGCTAAACACCTTTAAATAAGCTAATATAATAACTAAGAAAGCATAAATACTTAAAATTAAGCACCAAATAAGCTTCAAATAAGCTCAAGCTTCTCTCAGAGTAATGGTACCGCTTTGGAGTTACTAGGTACCTTTAAGCTAATTTTAAGTATTAAGATAAGCTAGGAAATAGAATATAACACTGGAACTAATAAGTTGACCAACTAAACTATCCAAAAAGCTAAAATACTCACTGTTTTGTTCAATGATGAGCTTATAAGTAGCTTATGAAAAGTTAAAACATCAATGCTCACCACTAGATGAAATGGACAAATCTAAAAACACTTGCAGCTTATCAAATAAGCTACAAATTGAAAATAAACACTGAACTATGAGATGGCTAGTGAGCTTCTCAAAATAATTTACACAAGCTAATACCCACTAATGAGCTTGGAGCTTGTAGAAATGTGCTATCTCAACCGTGAATGTGGGAGATTTTTGAAAAGGGTCTAAAGTAAAGATCAAAATAAGCAAGGAATAAGCTGCAGAGATTAACTATTATTTTTCTAATTTATTTTAGCAACTAAATTTAATATCCCAAAAGAATTTAAGCTAAATCTTAATATTTAATCCTATATAAAATTATCTATTTTATTCAAAAACGACCAAAATGAAAATTTTGACTTTTATAAAAACTAGTTAAGTTGACTTATATGAACTTATGATCTATTCTACTTATTGATTATGTTGTATTAAGTTATATTAAGACTATAATAAGCTAAATTACCAAGTTTTAAACAGCTATGATGAGTTTCACCTTTTAAAATCTTAATAGTTAACTGTTATGGTGAAATTGAAACTGATTTTGACTTTTCTTGAATAAGCACTAGTTTTTCTTGTTTCTATGAGCTACTAAAACCAGATGTGACACATAATAACAACAAGCAACAACACTAATAACCTTTAACACAGTGAACACAACAAAACCAAACAGTCCTTAATATAACTGTTATGAAAATTTACACACTAAAACAGGTTTTTAAGCTAAGACATCTAGTAATTAACTTGTATTAACTATATTAAAATAGATTTACACTAAAATCAACGTTCTAAGCACTTATACTATAAAATGCAAATTACAAGAAATTGCTTACAAAATGAGTCCTAAGCTCGAACCGAGAACCAAGGACTTGTAAATACTTCCTATAGCTTCCCAAGAAGCACTAAACCAAGGCCATCCACAATCAACCCTGCTTCATCTTCTTGACAACCTTCACCATGGATTTTTTATTTTTCAACTATTTATTTGGTATTTTTGGTATTTTTGCTTTCAATTTAAACGAGTTTAATGATTCTAAAAGCTTTAATAAGCTTTATAAGAGCTTTATGTGAGCTTATGAGTACTTAATAACAACTGATAGCAACATTCAACTTAACATGAGATTTCTTTGAACTTGAACTTTACATAAACGAAAATGAAAAGGAACTTGAAATTAATTGTTGATAAAGGTTCACTTACACTCAAAAACACTTAAACAAGAACTTGAAAGTTTAAACATATACAGGAAAGCTTGAATTTATTAAAACGACATACAAAAGTAAAATTACAGATAGCCTTCTCCTCTGCATCTCCTCTCTCTTTTATACACCAAAAAGCTTCCACGTGTCCTCTGAGTGAATCCTACTTGTAATTTCAACCATTGGATGACTTGAGGCACTTTTGGCCGTTTGATCAAAATTGGCGGGAAAAGCTGTTTTGACCTGTGGGCTTCTGAATTTGCAACTAGGGGGGGGGGGTGGCATTAATTGTGGTGTGTAAAGTGGGTAGAGGTGATGATGAGGGGGAAGGGATAAGGTGAGGTGATGGGAGAGTGTTGCAGGCAACTTGGGAAGGAGAAGGGATAAGGTGGAGGGAAAAGGTGGAGTGTTTGACTGGTGGGTTTGACCAGGTATATTAGACAAGGGTCAAAATGTAATGGCAGGGGCCAAAGGATACAAAGGGTCATGACTTATTTTAATAAGATAAGGACCAAATTGTAATTTCTGAAAGACCAAGGACCAATTCTGCCAATTTCCAAAGTTGTTTCAAGGGACCAAAATTGACAAGTTTCAATAGTACAAGGACTATTGTTGACATTTTCAAATTTCTAAGGACCATTTGTGACAATTTTCAAAGTTTAGGGACCTAAGTTGTAATTTTGCAATTTTAGATTTTAAGGACCAATTTTGACAACTCAAGAATCCCTAAGGACTTAAACTGATATTTTTCATTATTTTGATTTACCAGGGACTGTTTTTGACAACTTTTGAAACTTGGGGGACTAAAACTGCCAATTATGCAAACTTGATACGTTTTTCACCAGATTTTGATATTTTTGCATTTAAAACACATAAAACACTTGTTTGTGATATTTTCATCATTTTAATGCATTTCTGAGTGTTTTCTTATGTTTTTGCAGTTTAAATGGTACAAAAATGATGAGTATTTAGACACTCATCAATCCCCCACACTAAGATATTGCTAGTCCCTAGCAATGTTTTGAGAAAAATTAATGGATTTCATATCTTTACCAAAAGCCATTACTTCTGGAGTAGCCAAATGTTTCAGTTCAAGTAAGAACCATGGTACACCGATAACCATTTGATTTTGAGCAAACCACCACTTCCAACGGTTTGATTTGTCTTTACCAAAAGCCGTTTGCTTCAGGACTAGCCAACTCTTAGATAAAATATCTTTGGTGAGTCGATTACCAATTATGGTTTTCCAACTGCCTTTACCACAAGCCATAAACTTGCGGGCTAGCCAACTTTCCACTAATTAAAGATATGGTGAGCTGAACACCATACAATTTTGGGCAAATTGCAAGCCATCAACGGTTTGATAAATCTTTACCAAGAGCCGTTTGCTCCTGGATTAGCCAATCCTTATGTGGGTTAGACATGGCGGTTGATAACCATAAGCGAGTAAGTGCAGAACACTTACTCCAAAAATTTTGGCCAAAATGGGGAATAGGGTGGTATAATTACATGATAAAATTCGTGAGAATTTCCCCCACACTAGAAATGAATATTGCCCTCAATATTCAAAGTACCGGCGGTTATGCCGAAACATAGAACGTAAAAGGGAAATACTACGGCCATTATTTAGCAAGTTGTTTTTTTTTTTTAGCAAGGGGAACTCCCTCACACTAGGGTGGTAGAAAGTAGAAAGAAGTCAGAAATATGGGTGAAAACCCATATGGCATGCTACTGTTTTGATTCCCGAGTCGCTAGCTTGACTCGATCCCCGCATTCATTGGTTCATGGGGAAAGTTTGTAGATCGGGACAACCACATGAGGAATGTCCTCTCCAAAATAGTGCTTCAATCGATGACCATTCACTTTAAAATTTGGACCATCGGGTTGGGATAACTCAATGGTTCCATATGGAAATACTTTAGTGATGGTGAATGGTCCAGACCAGCGAGATTTTAGTTTTCCCGAGAAAATCTTCAATCTTGAATTGAAAAGAAGGACTCGATTACCGACGTTGAAAACGAGGTTTTTGATCTTTGAGTCATGAATCTTCTTTGTCTTTTCTTTATAGATCAAAGAGTTCTCGTATGCTTGATCACGGAGTTCATTTAGTTCATTCATTTGAACTTTTCTGTGATCACCAGCTGTCTGAATATCGAAATTGGCATGTTTTAAGGCCCAGTATGCCTTGTGCTCAAGCTCAATCGGAAGATGACATGCCTTTCCGTACACTAGCTTGTATGGAGTACACCGATGGGTGTTTATAAAAATGCGGGAAGGCCCAGTGCGTCATCTAGTTTATCCGACCAGGATGCACGATTTTCGCCTACTATCCTTTCTAAAATTCTTTTAATACCTCGGTTGGAGACTTCCACTTGCCCACTTGTTTGAGGGTGGTAAGCGTAGAAACGGTGGGTTACACCATACTTTTGCATGACACGATCAAATTGGTCATTGCAGAAATGTTACCACGATCGATTATAGCACGTGGAGTTCCAAACCTAGCAAAAAGAGATTTCAAAAATTTTACAACAACTCGGGCATCATTTGTAGGTAAAGCTTTCGCTTCAACCCATTTTGACAAATAGTCAACAGCCACAAGTATGTATTTGTTTCCTCGAGATGATGGAAATGGCCCCATAAAGTCAATACCCCATATGTCAAAGATCTCACAAACTTGAATGGCGTTTTGCGGCATTTCATTTCTTTGAGAGATATTTCCATGACGTTGACAAGCGTCACAGGTTTTGACAAATTCGTGGGCATCCTTATAGATCGTAGGCCAATAAAACCCGGAATCAAACACCTTTTTGGCGGTGTAGTTTGGACTATGATGGCCCCCGGTGGGTCCAGCATGGCAAGCTTTGATAATGTCAAGAGCTTCTTGTCCATACACACATCGCCTGATGACTTGATCCGCGCAAATTTTGAACAAGTAGGGGTCGTCCTAGAAGTAATGTTTTACATCTTTAAAGAATTTTTTTTTCTGTTGGGACGACATCCCTTTCACCACAAAGTTACCCGCATGGTAATTTGCAAAGTCAGCAAACCATAGGGTAGAAGAGTCTCCACGAAAAGAAACCACATTGAGTGTTTCGAGAGGAAATGTTTCATTTATTTCCTTTTTTTCGAACACATCCTGGTGAGGGTTTTCTAGACGGGACAAATGATCAGGCCAGGTTCTGCTCCTTTTTACATCGTATAATGATATCAAATTCTTGTAGGAGGAAAACCCAACGGAGCAATCTCGGCTTTGCATCTTGTTTTGCAAAGAGATATTTGAGAGCAGAGTGATCCGTATACACCACGCATTTGGTCAAGATTAGGTATGGCCGAAACTTCTCAAACGCATACACCACAGCTAATAATTCTTTTTCTGTAGTGGTGTAATGGGTTTGAACTTCAGTCATAGTCTTACTCGCGTAGTGGATAGGCTGAAAATGTTTAGTTTTACGTTGCCCCAAGACTGCACCGATAGCAAAATCACTTGCATCGCACATGAGCTCAAAGGGTAAATCCCATCGGGGGCTAGAATGGGTGCTTCCGTAAGCTTTTTCTTTAATGTTTCAAAGCGATGCACTCAGTGAAAGATAAAAGGAGCATATTTTTCAAGAAGATGGGTCATAGGCCGGGCGATTTTAGAAAAATCTTGTATGAATCTACGATAAAACCCGGCATGACCTAGAAAACTCCTAATACCTTGGACGGTAGTAGGATGAGGTAATTTAGCAATAACATCAACTTTTGCTCTATCTACCTCAATCCCATTTTTGGAAATCTTATGGCCAAGGACTATGCCTTCTTTGACCATAAAGTGGCTCTTCTCCCAATTTAGACAAAGATTGGTCTCTTCACACCGTTTTAGCATTCTTTCTAAATGGGAGAGCATGTTGAAATGAGTCCCCACTGACCGAGAAGTCATCCATAAACACCTCCATTGTTTCCCCGATCATGTCGTGGAAAATTGCCATCATACATCGTTGGAACGTGCGGGGCGTTACATAGGCCAAAAGGCATACGTCGTAGGCAAAAGTTCCGTATGGGGGTGAATGTGGTTTTTTCTTGATCCAGCGGATCAATGGGGATCTGAAAATAACTCGAGAAACCATCAAGGAAACAATAGTACTCGTTCCCTGCTAATCTCTCAAGCATTTGGTCCATGAAGGGTAGAGGAAAATGGTCTTTACGGGTGGCGCGTTTAACTTGCGATAGTCAATACACACGCCATCCCGTAACCAATCGAGTTGGAATTAACTCGTTTTCTTCATTTGTGACAACAGTTATGCCACCCTTTTTTGGAACACAGTGAATTGGGCTAACCCAAGGACTATCGAGATCGGGTAAATTAAACCGACATCAAGAAGTTTGAGAACCTCTTGTTTGATAACCTCATGAATCTTAGGATTCACCCTTCTCTGATGTTGGACTGCTGGTTTGAAGTCATCCTCCATTAAGATTTTGTGGGTACAAAACTCAGGGTTGATACCCTAATGTGAGAGTTTCCAAGCAATTGCTTGCTTGTGTGACTTCAAGACCTTTATGAGAGCAGTATTTTCATCTTTACTCAAATCTCGAGCAATAATGACGGGTAATTTATCATCACCCTCAAGAAATGCATACTCGAGATGAGGAGGTAAGTCCTTAAGTTCGACTTTAGGAAATTCTTCAGTTTTCTCAACTGACTTGACTTCCTTGTTATGAAGTTTGACGGGAGGGAGAGGAGGAGAAGTGTCATGCTTTAACAATTTCTCGAAGAAATATCTCCCTCGATTAATCTCATTTGGAATTGAATCACTAGTGTGAGGGGTTGATTATGGATCATCATTAAGCAACTTCTCAATGAGAAGTATGTCCCCCTCAATGTCAATTGGAGCGTGATGAATTTCCCATGGAACAGAATCACTAGCCAAGTATGCTTAAATCTCTTCCAAGATGAAGTCTCTTCCCTCAAAAGGAGTGATAGAAGGAGTGGAATTGGCTATGATAGGTTGAGAAGATGTGGTTGGATCCCCACTCACAGAATTATGAGAATAACCAAGAACTTCTTGAGTACTCTTGAAGCAACATCAATGATATCTATTCGGTTAACCTTCGGAATCATAGTTTGCGGAGTACCTCGAAGTTTGATCAAGGTTAAAGGTGACAGCTTCATTACCTATACGTAGTGTGATTTCTTGCTCAAATACATCAATGAGAGCACGGCCCGTTCTCAGGAATCCTCGACCAACAATGAGAGGAACCCGTGGATCAGCATCAAAATCAACAACCACGAAGTCAGCTGGAAAATGGAACTTTCCTACTTTCACAAATACGTCCTCAACAATGCCAAGAGGACGGGATATTGTACGATCTGCAAGCTCGAGAGTCATGCATGTAGGAGTAAGTTCCGGAAGAAAGTTTCTTCCATACCGAATAAGGCATTAGATTGATGCTTGCACCAAGATCTGCTAAGGCAAAGCATTCAACCATTCCTGGAAATACACAAGGTAAGAGAAATTTTCCGGGATCTCCAAGCTTTTCGGAAGCTTTTTCAAGATAACTGCAGGCGATTCTCGTTCAAAGGAGATTTAGCCATTTCAAACAGCTTTTCCTTGTTGCTTAACATGTGTTTGAGAGTTGATGCAAACTTGGGCATCACCATGATAGCATCCGCAAAGCTTATGTCAAAATGTAGTTCTTGGAAAATTTAAAAAATTTGTCCATTTTGACTAGCTTTTTCACGAGCTTTTGCTCATTCAAACGTGAAGGGTAAGGAATAGAAGATTTGGATTTGGGGTTCTCAACAGGAGCTACAGGAGGTTCAAAAACAACTCTTGGATTGGATTTGGGTTTCTGGACAACTTGAGGTTGGACATCATTGGTACCTCCGTTATTAGTAGGAAGTTCCTTGTCCTTTGTTGCCTCAGGTTCACTTTCCACTACCTTCGGGGAGAGAAGAAGAAGAAGAGGTAGTAGGAATAGCGGGTCCATTGTATGAAACACCACTGGTTTGTGATCGCCTTTGCATCGCCCCTCGGGTTAGCGATCGTGTTGCTCGGAAGTTTCCCTGAGCCCGAGGGTTGATCATTTAAAGACTTCTTAAGATGCGTCTGATGACCAACAACTGTTCATTTCATCTTGGGATTTCATGAACGCTTCAATAACTCATCAGATGATGGTACTGGAGGTACTAGAGGGAAATTTTGAGGTCGGATGTTTTGATTATGACCTTGTTGTTGAAAATTCCATTGGTTAGGATTTACATTTCCTTGAAATTGATTCCCTCGATTGAAATTGTTTTGATTAAGATTTCCTTGATGTTGGAAACCTTGATTGGGTCCGGAATAGAAATTACCTTGGTTTTGATAACCTTGGTTCATTCTAGGTTGGTTTGATTCCGGTTCGTATGTTAGGATTCGGTTAAAACCGGGTGGTGCCGATAAGTGTTAGCACGGTAGCTTGTTCATTTGAGACGGTATTGATTACCTCCTTGTTGTGAAGTACCGGCTATAGCATTAGCTTCAAATGGACTACCATCGGTGGCAATACAGTTGTAGTATGCATGAGGGCACCCACAAGTAACACAAACTTCAACTTTCTTCACTTCACCATGTGATGGTGTCGGTGTGAAAGTGACTTTCTTTTGGTTAGCAAGAACCAAAGCCTGAACAATATCCGTGAGTTTGTCAATCTTAGCATGCACCCTCGCCGGAGGTGGAAACACGAGGTGTAACGGAAGGGAACATAAGCACAAGATAATAGAACATACCAGCATTAATATTTAAAAGAAAGAGTACACCGTTACAATACCAGTTTAGCCGTCATCGGCAAATATATTACAAAGTTTAGATTCCAAAATATTGAGTTTTATTACATAACGACTTGTAGCGACAAGTGAAAACTTCTTTATGCAAGACTTGATAAAAAAAAAAATCTTACCAACGATGAAATGCATGAGAGAAACACGGGTCAACTATGAAAATAGTTGGTGAGTAAACACGTTTAGCGAAATAAGAAAACTCGTAAGAAATATTCAAAGATTTCGGTCAACGAAAATAGTTCCCAAAGCAAAGGCATTGTATATCCACTCAGTTCCAAGTTCCGCCCATACAAAACTTGCAACCTGTGTGTACACACCATTGCTCAAAAGATAGCGTAACAAGTGGTCAAGTATAAGTGGTCATAATAGTTCCCAAAGCAAAGGCATTGTATATCCACTCAGTTCCAAGTTCCGCCCATACAAAACTTGCAACCTGTGTGTACACAACACATTGCACAAAATATAGCGTATCAAGTATATAATAATTTAGAGATGCTCCGAACATGGGAGACTTTGCACTGCTCCAACAAGGGAGACTCCTTTGTCACTCGACCACCTAGAGATTTATTGAGAACACGCCACCATTTAGGCGAGAATTATTGAGAACACTCCACCGACAAGGCGAGAATTATTGTGAACACTCCACCGACAAGGCGAGATATTGTGAACACTCCACCTACAAGGCGAGAATTATTGAGAACACTCCACCGACAAGGCGAGAATTATTGAGAACACTCCACCATTAAGGCGAGAATTATTGAGAACACTCCACCGACAAGGCGAGAATTATAGTGATGCTCCGAACAAGGGAGACTTTAGGTCAAGGTCATAACACGTACGGTTCAATAAGTTCAAAAAAGTCATAAGTTCGTAATTAAGTCCAAGAGTCTAAGTCAAGTTCAAAAGTTCAAGAGTTCCGTTCAAAAGTTCGTAATTAAGTTCAAAGATTTAAGTCAAGTTCACAAGTTCTAGTCAAAAGAGTTCACAAAAGTAAGAATCAATTTAATTCAAGTATGGTTCATGCATTCAGCCCCAAAATATAGTAAAACGGTAAAAAGGTGTGATTACTCACTAGCATAAAAGGTTCAATAAGTTCATAAAACATAGATAGTTTAGTTCAAGTATAAATCATGCATTCCACCCCAAAACAATTTAAAGCATTTAAAAAGGGGAGTCTGTGAATACTCACTTGATGAATAGATGCGAAGACAAAAGTGGGTACACCGAAATATAGCGTGAATCTCGAAACCGACCTATTATGAATGATATGATATGCAATGAGTTGCAATGTAATGTTATGCATGCATTTCGTATGTTATTTATACCATTTGCGAGTTTTGAAAATAATACTTATCGTCGAAAAATACTCTTTTGACGTCTTGACCACTCAAAAATCACTTTACAAGTATTTACGTCAAAATGTCATCCTACAATGGTTTTATAATGATTTATGGTGAAATTATCACTTTTCGTCGTAAAACAATGTCGTCGAATTTTCATAAAAGTGACAAAAATGGCTTTGGAAAACTAGTCGTAAAATGGTGTACATCGATCGTTAAGAAACGAACTCGACGGTTTTGGAAAGCTTGTATTGAAATCTAGAAGTTTCAGTTCAGGGGTTTTCGTCATAAAGGTCTCGAACATAAAGATAATAGAGGTTAAATATGGTGATTTTAGTTACCGTAACACTTATCTCGTAAAAAAATAATATAGTTTTTCTAAAAATAATAGTTACGGCAAGTTTATGAAAACGTGTATATCTTAGTCGTTTCAAATCCGTTTTCTACGTATTATATGTCCTTAGCCATCAAGTATACTAATATATTTTTGACAAGTCGAAATAATTTATGAGGCTTAAGGCTCGTTTTTGACTCGTACAAAATAAAAATAGTATGCTGAAATTTTCAGAAAATGTATATATCGTCGTCAAACTTGAAAAATTCATAACTTCTTCGTTATAAGTCCGTTTTAATCCGTTCAAGCGGCCACGGATTCGTTTTAAAGTATATTTTCTAAATATCAAGGCCAAAATTTCGTGCCTACTGTCGGATTTTCCAGAAAAACAAAACAAGGACAGAACACTTATATATACTTATCGAAAATAGTTTTTCTCGTACTAAACTTATTCCAATCCCTTCAAATCAACTCCAAAACTAATCTAATCCTACCATACACCTTCTTAGGGTGTCATGGGTTCCTAGACATCATCAAGACCAACATAAACCAAGGGGATAATTATAGGATGACCATATATATATATATATATCTAAAAATCATGGAAAAATGGTATAATCAACACAAATCATGCATGCTTGCTCCAAAAATGAAGAGATACTTATGAAATGAAAAGGAGATATGAAAAATATAATTGATATGCTTACAAGTGATATGATGAGGTGATTAGAACCAAGGATTTAACTTAAACACCCTAGGTTTTTATTTCAAAACCTTATCAAGAGTGTTAACTAGATTGTATAACTTGATCTTGAGAAAATTTTTTGATGATCCTTCTTATCTCCTTGATGAACCGGTTTTGGAGTGAAGAAAACAAAGAGAAAACACTTTTTCTAACACTTGATAATAATGAAGTGAATGAGATGAGTGAATGAGTTGGATGATTGAAGTTTAGGTGAAGTATAGATATAAACTATCAAGGAAAATAATTCAACAACATTAAATGCAACCCTTCCCCCCCCATGGCCGGTTTTGGGGGGAATGAATCTCACCAAATATATTTTTTATTTCTTATTAATAATGTATAAGTATATATATTTGTAAGAAAAAGGTGTAAGTGAAATTGTGTAGGAAAATGTATAAGTAAAGGTAAATGGAAATTTTTAGGTAAAAGTAAATGTTAATAGATCAAAATAGAATGTAATGAGATAGTAAAATTGTAAAATACATGTAGAATTTGAGTGATAAAATAATTATCGAGTAATTTTTAAGAAACACGTCGTAATACTATAAATTTAACGAATTATATACCAAATAAATTCAAAACACTAGTTAAACTTAAAATATAGTTTTTATAACTAAATGTAAGTTTAAAAATACATCGGGATCATTTTTGAAAGTAATGGATTAAATGCTCAAAATAATAACTCACACGATAACGTTTATTAAATATAAAAATTACGCGTTAAATGTGAAATGAAATGCCATGAATGAACTAACATGATGCATATATAATTTAAGAAATGACCGGAATTTGAGAATTGTGACATTCTTCCCATGTCAGCGGAATCACGTCCCCGTGATTCGATTAACGATACTATGGTCCGAACCTCGACAAGAGTTCTAAAAGTTCATGATCGTACGAACAGTCTAAATGATCATATCAATGCCCATGCGTACAGGTTCCCCATTCAACTAAGTACGTGCCCGTGATTAGATTTGATGGGGTAAACTTACCCAATATCGAACGTAGCTCTCAAAAGACCTTTATGTAGTCGATTCTAATTTAATCTCACAACTCATCAAACAAGAACTGTCATGAGATTAAACTAAACCGACTTGAGTAAACTTGTCTCTTAGCTTGATTTTCGCAACTCATCAAACAAGAACTGTCACTAGATCAAGCTAGGAAACAAGTTGTTAGAAAGGTAGGAATCAACATCCTTGAATGAAGTCTTTTGAAAGATTCGCTCGATATTCGATTTGCTTACACAATCAAATCCAATCAACAAAATATATAACAACTAAGGTCAACATCAATAGGTCTCAAATTAATCAATGTCGTGAACGTGGTAAAGATTGGAAGGAAGTTATGCACTCAAAATCATGTCGTACAGAAATAAGGTAGTTGTTCAAAGGAATGTACCCGTTAAGCGTTGCGGGCTTCCTCGGTACCCAGATAGAATGCTCGACCGCGTGGGGAGAATTTCAATGTTCTGATCTTGTGGGCCTTCTATTGCCAATGCCAAGTTTGGACGATTTCCTCCTGAGCGTGTGTTTCTTGCAGCCATTATCTTACAGAGGACCAAAACATCGGGTTGAGTAAACGACATTCTAACAAAGTCAGATGAGGTGCAGAACGGTGGTAATGTGTTATAGTGATCGAAACATGACAGAACAGTCATGCTATGTCTAACAAGTCGAAAGATGGAAAGAGAAGATATGAACAAGGTACGGTAATGTAGACGTGAACGTATAAACATGCCATGCATACCCACCCGACCAATCAACTTCGGTGACCAGACTCTAAGGAATCGACTAAACATGATTTAAAACTACCACTCTTATCATTGCATGGTTCTTCATAAATTAGACATAGTTGATCAGGCTATGTATAATTTATGGTTAACGATGCAACGATAGGACTAGTTGACTCGGATGATGTTCAATGTTTAATAAAATAAAAATAAAATTTTTCCGGTTATAGCTGTGATTTTTATTTTTGAAAAATCGGCATTCTCTATAACCTTTGGCTCTGGTACCAATCTGTCACACCCTCGCCGGAGGCGGAAACACGAGGTGTAACGGAAGGGAACATAAGCACAAGATAATAGAACATACCAGCATTAATATTTAAAAGAAAGAGTACACCGTTACAATACCAGTTTAGCCGTCATCGGCAAATATATTACAAAGTTTAGATTCCAAAATATTGAGTTTTATTACATAACGACTTGTAGCGACAAGTGAAAACTTCTTTATGCAAGACTTGATAAAAAAAATCTTACCAACGATCACCTTTGCAATGAGAAAAACGGGTCAACTATGAAAATAGTTGGTGAGTAAACACGTTTAGCGAAATAAAAAAAACTCGTAAGAAATATTCAAAGATTTCGGTCAACGAAAATAGTTCCCAAAGCAAAGGCATTGTATAT
This sequence comes from Chrysanthemum makinoi, assembly GCA_910596185.1. Lineage (NCBI taxonomy): Eukaryota > Viridiplantae > Streptophyta > Magnoliopsida > Asterales > Asteraceae > Chrysanthemum > Chrysanthemum makinoi. The sequence goes on from OU343223.1 coordinate 185,227,557, forward strand.
CCACTCAGTTCCAAGTTCTGCCCATACAAAACTTGCAACCTTATGTGTACACAACCCATTGCTCCAAAGATAGCGTAACAAGTGGTCAAGTATAAGTGGTCATAATAGTTCCCAAAGCAAAGGCATTGTATATCCACTCAGTTCCAAGTTCCGCCCATACAAAACTTGCAACCTGTGTATACACAACCCATTGCACAAAATATAGCGTATCAAGTATATAATAATTTAGAGATGCTCCGAACATGGGAGACTTTGCACTGCTCAAACAAGGGAGACTCCTTTGTCACTCGACCACCTAGGCGAGATTTATTGAGAACACTCCACCATTTAGGCGAGAATTATGAGAACACTCCACCGGCAAGGAGAATTATTGTGAACACTCCACCGACAAGGTGAGAATTATTGTGAACACTCCACCGACAAGGCGAGAATTATTGAGAACACTCCACCGACAAGGCGAGAATTATTGAGAACACTCCACCATTAAGGCGAGAATTATTGAGAACACTCCACCGACAAGGCGAGAATTATAGTGATGCTCCGAACAAGGGAGACTTTAGGTCAAGGTCATAACACGTACGGTTCAATAAGTTCAAACAAGTCATAAGTTCGTAATTAAGTCCAAGAGTCTAAGTCAAGTTCAAAAGTTCAAGAGTTCCGTTCAAAAGTTCGTAATTAAGTTCAAAGATTTAAGTCAAGTTCACAAGTTCTAGTCAAAAGAGTTCACAAAAGTAAGAATCAATTTAATTCAAGTATGGTTCATGCATTCAGCCCCAAAATATAGTAAAACGGTAAAAAGGGGTGTGATTACTCACTAGCATAAAAGGTTCAATAAGTTCATAAAACATAGATAGTTTAGTTCAAGTATAAATCATGCATTCCACCCCAAAACAATTTAAAGCATTTAAAAAGGGGAGTCTGTGAATACTCACTTGATGAATAGATGCGAAGACAAAAGTGGGTACACCGAAATATAGCGTGAATCTCGAAACTGACCTATTATGAATGATATGATATGCAATGAGTTGCAATGTAATGTTATGCATGCATTTCGTATGTTATTTATACCATTTGCGAGTTTTGAAAATAATACTTATCGTCGAAAAATACTCTTTTGACGTCTTGACCACTCAAAAATCACTTTACAAGTATTTACGTCAAAATGTCATCCTACAATGGTTTTATAATGATTTATGGTGAAATTATCACTTTTCGTCGTAAAACAATGTCGTCGGAATTTTCATAAAAGTGACAAAAATGGCTTTGGAAAACTAGTCGTAAAATGGTGTACATCGATCGTTAAGAAACGAACTCGACGGTTTTGGAAAGCTTGTATTGAAATCTAGAAGTTTCAGTTCAGGGGTTTTCGTCATAAAGGTCTCGAACATAAAGATAATAGAGGTTAAATATGGTGATTTTAGTTACCGTAACACTTATCTCGTAAAAAAATAATATAGTTTTTTCTAAAAATAATAGTTACGGCAAGTTTATGAAAACGTGTATATCTTAGTCGTTTCAAATCCGTTTTCTACGTATTATATGTCCTTAGCTTCGTATCAAAGTATACTAATATATTTTTGACAAGTCGAAATAATTTATGAGGCTTAAGGCTCGTTTTTGACTCGTACAAAATAAAAATAGTATGCTGAAATTTTCAGAAAATGTATATATCGTCGTCAAACTTGAAAAATTCATAACTTCTTCGTTATAAGTGCGTTTTAATCCGTTCAAGCGGCCACGGATTCGTTTTTAAGTATATTTTCTAAATATCAAGGCCAAAATTTCGTGCCTACTGTCGGATTTTCCAGAAAAACAAAACAAGGACAGAACACTTATATACTTATCGAAAATAGTTTTTCTCGTACTAAACTTATTCCAATCCCTTCAAATCAACTCCAAAACTAATCTAATCCTACCATACACCTTCTTAGGGTGTCATGGGTTCCTAGACATCATCAAGACCAACATAAACCAAGGGGATAATTATAGGATGACCATATATATATATATATATCTAAAAATCATGGAAAAATGGTATAATCAACACAAATCATGCATGCTTGCTCCAAAAATGAAGAGATACTTATGAAATGAAAAGGAGATATGAAAAATATAATTGATATGCTTACAAGTGATATGATGAGGTGATTAGAACCAAGGATTTAACTTAAACACCCTAGGTTTTTATTTCAAAACCTTATCAAGAGTGTTAACTAGATTGTATAACTTGATCTTGAGAAAAAATTTTGATGATCCTTCTTATCTCCTTGATGAACCGGTTTTGGAGTGAAGAAAACAAAGAGAAAACACTTTTTCTAACACTTGATAATAATGAAGTGAATGAGATGAGTGAATGAGTTGGATGATTGAAGTTTAGGTGAAGTATAGATATAAACTATCAAGGAAAATAATTCAACAACATTAAATGCAACCCTTCCCCCATGGCGGTTTTGGGGGAATGAATCTCACCAAATATATTTTTTTTTTCTTATTAATAATGTATAAGTATATATATTTGTAAGAAAAAGGTGTAAGTGAAATTGTGTAGGAAAATGTATAAGTAAAGGTAAATGGAAATTTTTAGGTAAAAGTAAATGTTAATAGATCAAAATAGAATGTAATGAGATAGTAAAAATTGTAAAAATACATTCCTTGTAGAATTTGAGTGATAAAATAATTATCGAGTAATTTTTAAGAAACACGTCGTAATACTATAAATTTAACGAATTATATACCAAATAAATTCAAAACACTAGTTAAACTTAAAATATAGTTTTTATAACTAAATGTAAGTATAAAAATATATCGGGATCATTTTTGAAAGTAATGGATTAAATGCTCAAAATAATAACTCACACGATAACGTTTATTAAATATAAAAATTACGCGTTAAATGTGAAATGAAATGCCATGAATGAACTAACATGATGCATATATAATTTAAGAAATGACCGGAATTTGGGAATTGTGACATTAGCATCGGTGCTAGATGTACTCACGGGAGTAGAAGTAGAAGGTCCAGCATTAGACTGAGAATGATATGTCTTTGCTCGGAAAGGGCGGACCTGGGACTTGTTTTCTATGATTTGCAAGGCTTCTTTGGTGGTCTTGCTCAGAAATTACCTCCGCGGAGGCATTTAAGAGTCTTGGTCACCTTGTTGCAGACCATTGTAGAAAGTATCCATTTGCATTAACTCGGTAAAACCATGATGCGGACACTTGCGGAAAAATTCTTTGTAACGATCCCATGCCTCCCCGAATGATTCATCAAATCTTTGAGAAAATTTCATTATTTCATTCTTAAGACTTGTAGTTTGGGATGGAGGATAGAATTCGTTAACAAATTTGGTGACTAGATCTTCCCATGTCTCAATAGAACGAGGGGTTGTTTCTCAAGCCAATTCCGGGCTTGTCCCTCTAGAGAAAATGGGAACAGAAGAAGCTTGATAGCTTCATGTGGGACATTCTTGTATTTGATGGTAGATGCAATCTTGTTAAACCATCGAATGTGTGCATGAGGATCATCCCGCTCAAAACCATAAAATTGGCTTTGGGTTACAAGATTAAGCAACCGGTTTTGAGCTCAAAGGTATCAGCCACGATGGCTGGAACAACAATGGCATCTCCGTAACCCTCGATGGGTGCTTGGAGAAGCTCATTCATCGGCTTATCTTCTGCCATTACGACAGGGGGTGGTGGTGGTAGACGTTCCTCAGTCACAGCTGAAGGAGCAGAACGTCCTCTACGCCTTCGAGGAATATTTGCAAGCTCAAAAAGTGGACTTGTAGAGCTGGAAGAACGAGTGCGCATGCACTAAGTTTAAAAATCAATTTTCAAAACAAATGCGAGGCAAAACGACAAGTGAACTTAACCAATAATCACAAATGAAATGGCTTCTTTGAAAAAGGTACACCAAATCACAAGGACACAAAGGCAAGTTTTAAATCTGATGTTCGGGAACTTATTATGGTCACACCCCCAGTTGGTAGGTGTACTGCCTTGATTTGCGGTGGTTGATTTTTATGTATTTAAGTACCACGGAAAAGACGTAGGTATGGATATGTGCTAAGGGTTTTAAAAACTTTTGGACAATATTTTTAGTATCGTCTCGTTTAACCAAATCGTATCTCTTCAAGAATCACCTTAAAGAAAATACAAGATAGAAAACGTTCCGATTGTTTTGTTGTTTTATATTGTTTTTGGTGTTGTTAACACTTTAGGAAAGTGTTAATGAACTTTTTGATAATTTGATAACTTCACAAACAAACTGTTTACAAACGGTGGTATATGTGCAAATATCTGAAAAAGCGTTAAAACACGCTTACAGCCTCCCCGGCAGCGGCGCCAAAATTTGGTTCGCCTCCAAACGGTCAAGTTTAATCACACAAGCTGACCACTTGTGAATGGTCAACCGTAACAAACTTAAAACAGCTCAGAAGGCAAATGCAATTTAGATCAGAGGAATATAGTGGATTCCTGGGTCGTTAAGTCCCACGGAGGATGAATGGTGTTTTACACAGACAGATGTCGAATAATCACTAAGGATAGTGATCAGCAAGGATTTTGAATGATAATTATACCTAAAGAGAAAGTTTATAAATTACAGGGGCTTAAATGCAAATTAAAGAAAATTAAAAAAGCTAAATTATATTAAATAAACGCTATCACTATTTTTACAATGATGTTTTTGTGATTTTATAAAACAAAATAACTTAAATAAACTATTTTAACTAAAACATAAACTTAAATTATCTAAAAACGTGATTTAAAATGAAAACGAGCGTTATGTATAAAAATTACGCGAGTGCGCAAGCAAAAACGTAAAATTTGTGAAATAAAAGTCCTACAAATGTAAAAACAATTTTCTTACGTAGTATATGACAAAAGAAAATTTTAGAAAAAAGATTTATATTTTTTAGACTTTTTTATTTTTTATTATGAATTAAATACTATTTTACACTAATTAAATGTTTAAAAATACTAAAACTATTTAGAAAAATCTGAAACTTTTTTTATAAATTACTTTATACTAATAAAAATCTATGAAAAATACAAAAGTTGAAAAAGCTATTATAAATAAGCTGGAAAAAAGTAAATAAGTTCGTATAAGCTTAAATGGAAAACAAGGGTTATGTATTAAATAATGAAAGGCTGAAAAAGACCCAGAGTGGTAGTGTGTGTGTGTGTGGTGAGGCTGGTGGCGGGTTCGAATCCCAGCAACTCTTTTTTGCAACTATTTTATTTTTGGATTTTTATTTTACAAACTTATTAAGAACAAGAAATAAGCAAATTATAAAACTACAACTTTTACAAAATCACTAATAAGCTCAGATTGAGCTTATTTTCTCAACAGTTAACAAAAAAAACAAGAATAAGCACAAGGTTTAGCTAAATGGTTATTAAGCTAATAAATAAGCTAATGTACGAATAAGCTAAACACCTTTAAATAAGCTAATATAATAACTAAGAAAGCACAAATACTTAAAATTAAGCACCAAATAAGCTTCAAATAAGCTCAAGCTTCTCGTAGCCACAGTACTGTTTTTGAGTTACTAGGTACCTTTAAGCTAATTTTTAAGTATTAAGATAAGCTAGGAAATAGAATATAACACTGGAACTAATAAGTTGACCAACTAAACTATCCAAAAAGCTAAAATACTCCTTACTTTTGTTCAATGATGAGCTTATAAGTAGCTTATGAAAAAGTTGAAAACACTGAATGCTCAGTTCACTAGATGAAATGGACAAATCTAAAAAACACTTGCAGGCTTATCAAATAAGCTACAAATTGAAAACTAAACACTGGAACTATGAGATGGCTAGGTGAGCTTCTCAAAAAGCTAATTTACACAAGCTAATACCCACTAATGAGCTTTGTGAGAGCTTGTGAAATGTGCTATCTCAACTGTGAACAGGGGAGATTTTTGAAAAAGGGTCTAAAGTAAGACTGAAAATAAGCAGTGAATAAGCTAGGCAGAGATTAACTATTATTTTTCTAATTTATTTTAGCAGCTAAATTTTAATATCCCAAAAGAATTTAAGCTAAATCTTAATATTTAATCCTATATAAAATTATCTATTTTATTCAAAAACAACCAAATGGAAATTTTGACTTTTTATCTTACACTAAAACTTTGACTTATATGAACTTATGATCTATTCTACTTATTGATTATGTTGTATTAAGTTATATTAAGACTATAATAAGCTAAATTACCAAGTTTTAAACAGCTATGATGAGTTTCACCTTTTAAAATCTTAACAGTTAACTGTTATGGTGAAATTGAAACTGATTTTGACTTTTTACTGAATAAGCACTAGTTTTTCTTGTTTCTATGAGCTACTAAAACCAGATGTGACACATAATAACAACAAGCAACAACACTAATAACCTTTAACACAGTGAACACAACAAAACCAAACAGTCCTTAATATAACTGTTATGAAAATTTACACACTAAAACAGGTTTTTAAGCTAAGACATCTAGTAATTAACTTGTATTAACTATATTAAAACAGATTTACACTAAAATCAACAGTCTCTAAGCACTTATACTATAAAATGCAAATTACAAGAAATTGCTTACAAAATGAGTCTAAGCTCAGAACTGAGAACCAAGGACTTGTAAATACTTCCTATAGCTTCCCAAGAAGCACTAAACCAAGGCCATCCACAATCAACCCTGCTTCATCTTCTTGACAACCTTCACCATGGATTTTTTATTTTTCAACTATTTATTTGGTATTTTTGGTATTTTTGCTTTCTGAATTTAAACTGAGTTTTAATGATTCTAAAAGTTTTTAAAAACTTTATAAGAGCTTTATGTGAGCTTATGAGTACTTAATAACAACTGATAGCAACATTCAACTTAACATGAGATTTCTTTGAACTTGAACTTTTACATAAACTGAAAATGAAAAGGAACTTGAAATTAATTGTTGATAAAGGTTCACTTACACTCAAAAACACTTAAACAAGAACTTGAAAGTTTAAACATACACAGGAAAGCTTGAATTTATTAAAACGACATACAAAAAGTAAAATTACACTAGATAGCCTTCTCCTCTGCATCTCCTCTCTCTTTTATACACCAAAAAGCTTCCACGTGTCCTCTGAGTGAATCCTACTTGTAATTTCAACCATTGGATGACTTGAGGCACTTTTGGCCGTTTGATCAAAATTAGCGGGAAAAGCTGTTTTGACCTGTGGGCTTCTGAATTTTCAACTAGGGGGGGTGGCATTAATTGTGGTGTGTGTGTGGGTAGAGGGATGATGAGGGGAAGGGAGGTGAGGTGATGGGAGAGTGTTGCGCAACTTGGGAAGGAGAAGGATAATGGAGGAAAAGGTGGAGTGTTTGACTGGTGGGTTTGACCAGGTATATTAGACAAGGGTCAAAATGTAATGGCAGGGGCCAAAGGATACAAAGGGTCATGGCTTATTTTAATAACATAAGGACCAAATTGTAATTTCTGAAAGACCAAGGACCAATTCTGCCAATTTCCAAAGTTGTTTCAAGGGACCAAAATTGACAAGTTTCAATAGTACAAGGACTATTGTTGACATTTTCAAATTTCTAAGGACCACTTGTGACAATTTTCAAAGTTTAGGGACCTAAGTTGTAATTTTGCAATTTTAGATTTTAAGGACCAATTTTGACAACTCAAGAATCCCTAAGGACTTAAACTGATATTTTTCTTTATTTTGATTTACCAGGGACTGTTTTTGAAAACTTTTGAAACTTGGGGGACTAAAACTGCCAATTATGCAAACTTGATACGTTTTTCACCAGATTTTGATATTTTTGCATTTAAAACACATAAAACACTTGTTTGTGATATTTTCATCATTTTAATGCATTTCGAAAGTGTTTTCAGATGTTTTTTGCAGTTTAAATGGTACAAAAATGATGAGTATTTAGACACTTATCACACCTCATTCAGACCAGGCGATTTTGTATATCGCGCCAATGATGTGAGCCATGCAGAAGATTGGTATGTGCTAAAACACATACCTTTTCATCATCAATATAGACCCAAAATAACCAAGAAAGAGCCGTTTATTGCTAATATTTGTGGTTTTCTTGAGTTTGTGCTTGTGCAGGTATGGATATGTAAAACACACAAAAGGAACCAAATCGACGTAAATCCGAGCACGAGAGATTAAGAGAGTTTGGTGAGTTTGCCGAGGAAGGTTGAGATTGTGCATTTTGGAAGATTTTATTCTCTGAGGATGATTTTTAGAAGTTACAGTCAAGTTTGAAGAAATGTCAAGATTAGTCCCTGAACTTTGAGCTTTTGGCAAAAGTGATCCCTCAAGTTTCAGAAGTTGCAAATTTCACCCTTGGATTATTTGAGATTAACAAGAAAGACCCTTGAAAGAGATTTTTAGATTTACAGAATTGGTCCCTGATGTTTCAGTTTATACACACTTGGTCCTTGAAATATATTTTGATTCACTACTAGTTCTAAGCCTAATACACCATTGGCCCAATCCAAGCCCAAATACCCTTTAACCGAAGATATCAACCGGTCCAACAACCTTACCCTCTACCCGGTACCCTCTAATTTATCCCAACCCGTATCCCATTAAAAAACCCGGTCAAACCTTTCACTTAACCCGGTCAAATAAAACAAACAATAATAAACAAACCAAACACGCCCTTTTTCTCCATGGATTTACTGTTTATCCCCTATCCACGTTTTTACCTTGATCAAGCCACATTTACCCTCACTTAAGTTGCTTCTAGAAGTCCTCTGACAACGTGTCAGAGGGTATGACGCAGTGGATAGCCAGCGTGGCAGAATGGAGTGATTCTATTGGTAGAGACACATCACTATTTTGATCTAAGGGCTCAAATTTGATGGGATGACGAGATGAAGAATCTATGGCTATGATTAGACATCTAGGAGCTTCCGAAAGGCATCCCAAGCTTCTCCTTTGGCTATAAAAGCATCCCTTCACCTCAGTCACAAAATGTCCAGTTTTTTCATGTTTTTAGAAAAGCTTTGGCCATTTACTTGTTTTCTGTCATTTAAATCCTTTTCAGTAGTTTATAATTTAGTTAATTGTAATTTGTAACTTCATTCTTCATTAATGCAATTTTTCCTTTTACCTTTTAATAACTTGTCTTAAGATTTGATCCATTTCCTGTTTCAAGCATCCTAATTCTGTTTATTTGAGCTTACATAAGCTTATTGAAGCTTATGTAAGCTTGTTAGTGTTTCAATTTGCTCTTATTTCAAGTTTTGGTGAAAGTCAACCAAAGTCAACGTTTTGAAGTCAAATCCGTTTCTGGTTAATTTCTGATTCTGATATGTTAAGTAGTTGATTTTGATGTTAGTTTGTTAAAACTCAATTAGTTTTGCTTAGATTCTCACAAATCTTCTTTAGTTAAGTGCATTTTTGAAGGGTGTTTGGTAAAGCATTAACTATGTAAGGATAAGGCTAGCACAGGTCTCTATTTGGTTCTCAAATTGCTGTCATCTGTTGGTAAGAATAGTTTTAAGAAGTTCTTCATCAGTTTTATATAGTTTCTCATCAATTCTTGATATTCTTCTTAATTTCACTTTATAAATCTGATATCTAGTCTAGCTTATTTCTATGCTGATTTACTGCTCATTTAGCTGAGATAAGAACTAAATTTTTGGTTGATAGATAGCTTAGCTTAAGAGTGTTAATTGCTTTTCACTTAGGAGTCCTTTAAGTGCTCAGTTAGTAGCCTTAGCTTAGCCTCCTTTAGACTGTTTCTTTGTCATACTCTTTTCTGTCCCAAGTAGTGAAGTTCTAAGTTTATTTGCGTTCTAACCGCTTTTCACTAGATTGTTTCTTAGGATCTAGTAGCTTGAATTTTTATTATTCAGCTTTCTAAGATTCACTTGCTCAATTTTTATGTAGCTTCTTTGCGTGACCTCGAGTACCATTAAGTGAGCTCTGTCAGAATCTGCTTTCAGATGAATGAAGGCATTAAGCCATTAATTTTACTAAATCAGTAGCCATATATGAATAGTAAAGAGTAGTTTAAGTTTGTTTTCAGTAAATTAGCTTATCCTAGTTGAAGTTTCCTAGCTTATTTTGTGCTTATTAGTTTTAAAAGGTTGTTTGATTTCGCACATCACCCCATTGCACAAGTTTTATGGTTAATCGTTGGTGCTTGCTAGAGCTCATGACAAGCTCATTTGAGCTTGTCTTGAGCTCAATTTTGGTTTAGAGGTTCTTCAGTTGGTTATCTAAAAGTTCCAACATCTGGTTTTAAGTTTCATCTTGTTTAGCTTGCTTATTTTTAAGCTTGAAATCAGCACTTTTGGCCTTTTAGTTTCATATTGAATCTGATCATATTCACTTGTAGCTTGATTTTCAGAGGTATAGACTAATTGTTTTAGGTTTATTTTGAGTAGTTAAAGCATAACTTAGGAGCTTGTAGCTTCTGGTTCAGTAATATTGCTTTTAGCTTATTTTAATTAGCTTATTAGATAGCAGTTTCACATTAGCTTATATTTCCAGCATACTAAAGTAGCTTTTCTCATTTTTCCTTGCTTCCTAATATAATTTTAGAATTTTCCTGAGTTTTTCATAATTTTTGGTCACTGTTTGCTATTTTTCTCAGTTTAAAATAGTTTTTGGGCATTTTTAAATAGCTTTTATTGCAAATAATTCAGAAAAAAGTTCCAAAAAATAATTTTTCAATTTTCATAGATTAAGATAAATACAAAAAGCAAAAAAATATATTTCCTAGATTTTTCCTAGTTTATTTTGTAATTTTTAGCCAATTAATTAGATTTAAATAGTTTTAAATTCATAGAAAATAGAAAAAATAATCAAAAAAGTTTTGAAAATTCTCTTAGGATATTTTAGATTTTATAAAAATAGTTTCATATTTTTCTCCTTAATTTTCATAATTCTTAGTATTTTAATTTAGTTTTAATAGTTAAAAATTAGATTTTAATTCAAATAAATTCCAGAAAAATCCTAAAAATTAGTTTTAATTCATAAATAGTTTTCTTATATCATTTTTAGTATAAAAGTAATGTTAGGTTATTTTTAGGAGTTAGATTAGACGTAGTTGCATTTTTCTTCGCGTTTCGTTTTAATCCCGTATTTGCATTTTTAGTATAGACTTGCGTAGTTTGCCTTAATTCTTAGGTTTTCCCCATAGATTTTAGTTCCTTTTACTTTCCTTATCCCATAGTTTAGAAAACTTCAAATTATCCCCTTCTCTTATTCAAATCCCATAATCGGACGTGAGTTGGAAATTCCATTCAACCCTCGTTCGGAACGATCTCGGTGCTCAAACCTAACACGTTGAGTCACCCATTACTACACACTTCTCTTCTATTATTGGTTCTGAACTGTTTTAAGTTTCTTACGGTTAGTCATTCACAAGTGGCTAGCTTGTGTGAGATAACTTGACAGCTTGGCATTGTGAATCAATTTTTGCATACCGCCGGGAGGGCTTGTAGCGAGTTTTCGATCCGTCGAATCGCGTGCATTTGAAGATCCTTCCCCAGTGAAGTTAACCGTTTTGAATATATCTTTTCAAAACCCAAAAACATTTAAAAACCTAAACATTCTTCCTAGAGTGTTTACAAAACCATAAAAGTAAAACCAACAAAGAAACTAAACGCCAATTGTGTACGTCGGCTCACCTTGAAGGTACAACCTATACACGGAGTATAAGGAAAGTCTTGACATTAAATTGCAGATCAAGAACGATCCACTCTTCGTTCGCCAATGCGCAGACTTTTGAGAGCTACCGAGCACCGTTGACGGACGGGTTACAAAATATTGTGTTTTCAACATTTTCTTAATTATAAAACCCAAAAGATTCTTTTTCAAAATTTGTTTTAAAAACCCAAAAATATTTTTCTTTTATCCTCTGAACCCGATAATTCTTTCTCTTTAACCCTCTATATGTTTAATTCTAATGGAAACAATCAATTATCGTCATTGTTTTCATTGCAAAGGACGTATGGAAGAAACTCAGTATTGTTGTTTGAATCCTGAATGTGTATGTGAGCGATGTGGATACCCCGGTTCTAAAAAATCTTGCTATTGGTGCGACTTAGCCGACAAACAATCTCTAGATGATTCTAAAAGTGTTTCTGACCATCCGCCACAACCCGAGATATGTTCTTATCGTCGTTGCCTTCATTGCCAAAGTCGTATGGAAGAAAATCAATTTCGATGTTTGAAATGTATATGTGATTGGTGCGGAAATAATTGTCGAGATGGATTTTGTAATGAATGCCGGAATTTTATTAATCCAAATCCGATCGCCTCGTCTTTATGCACGCTAGAACAAAAGAGTGCTCTTTATAATGACATAATTGGAGAACCCTCCCTCCTCCGGTGAGGGAAATGGAATATGTCGAGCCCGAGATGACTCCCGTTCAAGAATCAGAGCCTATCACGGAAACGGTGGAAATAGCTAACTCTTATCCGGATAATTCTTCGATTTATCAGCTCTTGTGCATATGGTGCGCGGACCCGAATATGGTTGGAATTGTCCCGCTTGTAGCAATGGAAAATCTGAACCGAAGTTTCACCACAATCCTTACTATGAGACAACCGATTTTCCTAACCAACCTCTGTACCATGAGCCGAAATCATACTCTTGTGAGTACTGTGGTGGTCCTCACCAAGGTTTTCAATGTCAAGTTCAATTTAACAACACAACCTTTGGTTATGAACCTTACCCTTATTCGTCACAACAATCATACTGTTGTGAGTATTGTGGAGGTCCGCGACGTTAATTCCGATTGTCGATACGAATCCGATTGTTTACAAGCAAGTTCCTTGTGACAATTACGATTATTCTTATAACCCACCTCCACAATACCAAGAAATTCAACCACAACCTTCACCATGTTCTGAAGAATTTAATCAAAATTTTCTGGAAATGATGAGTGATCTTAAGAATCTTCTTGATAAATTTACCCACGGAAAAGAAGATCCTCATCGAAGACCTATCGAATCATTAGCTGAAGAAGCCGCAAAAGTAATCCAACATCGCCCAACTACCTATTATTACGATTCTCTTCTGATGATGATTATACTCCTCCAGTGGCAATCCCACTCCCGCTTCTGAGCCTTTAATTTCCGACCCTTCCCCTTCTCTCACACCGGTTGAGAGAAGTGACGTCTTGGAAGAGATCGATGATCATATTTCTACAGACATCGTTGAACCCGTTGATTCTCTCATAATGGGGGATGAGCATCTTAGTACTATTCCGAAACGAAGTGTCTAATGTTGAGGTCCTTATCCCAAGCCCAAGAGAGTCTGGGGTTGTTGTTGATATTTGTGATGAGCCTTCTCTTGATATTTCGAATGATCACGATGAGATGTCCTCCGATTCCGATTCCGATGATGATTCTTATGGAGACATCGATTTTGTCGACGATTTACCGTCTGAGCCCGTCATTATTGAAGAAGAAAATGATTTTGAGCCGGAAGTTAAGAGCTGAGCCCGTTGATATAGAGATCGAGGATGAAGCATTACGAGAAACATTGTCGAATGTCCATCTTCTCATTTCAAAGATTGAAGCCTTAAACGATAATTCGAGTTCGCATCCTATCTCCGTTAAAGATAGTGATTTCTCTCCCGAGCTTGAGATTTTCCGATTTGATGAAGAGATTAGTGGCAGTTCCACTATGGCGATGTTTATCCTCCGATTCTGAGCGATTCTACTGAGGTTGATATGAGCAAGGTTTTGAACGATATTTCCGAGATAATCGAATGATCTGATCATTGAGGATGCGATTGATGACCCAATACCACCGGGTATTGAGGATGTTGTTGATCCTGATGAGGATATGGTTGTTCTTGATGGTTTTATTGACTCCCTTTCTCCGACGAGTCCACCATCCTTATCCCGTTGAGCCGACATGTGAAGACAAAATCTTTAAACCGTGGATATGCATTGATGAGCTTTTGTTAAAATCATTTCGATATAAGGATCCTTTCTTGATGCCTTCAATTGTGAGCCTAAACTTCTTATCTTTACCATGAGCTCCCATCTTTCTGGAGTTTTCTCATGTTGATCCGTCATCCTTTCGCCCACCAAAAACCACCGGATGATGGCTCCTTCTTACATCATATGCCTTATCCACCCATTTTCTTCTCCACCCAACCCACCCAGTCTCATTCTTTCGGAATGAGGACACCGTTTTTGACCCCGGTATCTCTACCACTTTCTTCCCCAAGGACAAATGAATTGGGACGAAAGCTAGCGACTGCTTAAGAAAAAAGAGTAGCTGGGAGGCACCTCATGCGTATCTCTATCTTCTTTCTATTTTCTAATAAGTGACGTGAAGGGGTTAGCCTCGATTTCGTGGTTTGGTTATTTGTGATGTTGGTGTAGGATTTTCCCGATATGAAGAATCTCGTGCTCAAAGTTTGTCTTTTCTCTACTCGAGTTTCATGATCGATGCTGATGGAAATCCAATATCCTAATCTTATCGACTAACGTTTATCTTCTAGCATACTTAATAAGCGGCTTTTAGATTTTCGATACTTGCTTTAAACATTGAGGACAATGTTTTTCTAGTCTGGTAGGGTAATCTTCGATTTGATTTGACCGCACTTGCTTATTTCTGTCGTGTTTCTCGTGAACCCCGTTTTTCCTTGAAAATGAAAAATTGTGCAAAACGAAAATTTAAATTTTTTGTAAGCTTTTGTTAAGTCTTTTTGATTGAAAAGTTTGCTAGTCTCTTAGACAAGAAGCTATAAAAGCGAATTCTAGCTCACAAGGCCAAGGATTTGCAAGTTTCCCTGAGTGATTTTAAATATGCATGACTTGAGATTATTTAGACGAAGCATTTGCTAAGTTAATATATGTTTTGACACCTTGTTGACTTTCCGCTGGAGAGTAGGAATAGAATTCGACTTGACGGGCTGTTGAGCCCTAGCTTGTTCCCTTAACCATAGATAATAAAATTATCGGCTAAGCATCCACGGATCTCATTATTTGGGATTTTAAATTTGGAGATCGAAATGATAGAGTTACTTATGAGTTTAGATGCTAAGTGTGAAGTAGTTGGTTCTCTTTAGAGCCCATCGAAGGTACTTATGGCTTTTTGTTCCCACAAAATTGTTTCACTCCATATCTGTCTAATAAATAATTAGAGATGTTGAATTTTTGGCGATAGTTAGTTCTTTATCTTCTTAAAAGAATCTTTGTTTTAAAATCAAGTATCCGTAATAAATAAGCAATAAGTGATTTGTGAAATGTAATAAGTAAAGTTATGAGTCGGTGTCGAGATCGGACCCTTGGATCTTTAGCCGGGATTGAGTGAGGTCTTAGCCTAGCCAGCCCGGATCCTCATTTCATGAAGCCTATAGTCTTGGAATTACCCCGTGAAGTCTGTCATAGCTCATACAAGTAAAAGTTCGTGCAAAAAAAAAAAAAAAAAATGAATGATGAAAAAAAAAATGTTGAAAAAGTCAAAAATATAAGTGAATAAAAATTCCTTGATGTGGACCTCATTTTTGGGACAATGGTTCTTGAGAGAAGGCGGATAACTAATTATCGACTTAGCTTTGTATCTTTATCGGAATAAAAGTTATCGAACGAGAATTTGAAGAAATTCATTTCTCACAAAAATAAAAAATCTAGAGGAAAATAGGAAAATGGGAACAAAAGGTATTTACACAAGTAACTTCCATGGGTAGTGTTAGCATCTAGAATCATATTTAACAATGATTTCGGGTTTACGCTTAGTTTGGGACTTGTGAAAAATCAGGGACGATGTATTCTATCCGTATGGTCACTTCACTGCGGTTGTGTTTTCTACTCCGTGATCCTAACGCGGTCGCTTGAAAATGTTGGAGTTATAAATCGACATGAAAGTTCAACAAACCGTCATTCATAATCGGAATGTGCTTAATCGTAATATCTATACATGAGAATTTAAAAGGTAAACGGACGTTTTAGAATTAAGGCTTTTGAGGAATCTTTGCTACTTCTTGATAGGTTTAGTAGAAAGAGATTGAAATCCTTGGTTTTAGAAGCGTGAGTTGATTGCATTATGCGGAGGACACGACAATGGTCTCGTCTGGGGTATTTGGTATGTGCTAAAACACATACCTTTTCATCATCAATATAGACTCAAAATAACCAAGAAAGAGCCGTTTATTGCTAATATTTGTGGTTTTCTTGAGTTTATGCTTGTGCAGGTACGAATATGTAAAAACACACAAAAAGGAACCAAATCAGACGTAAATCCGAGCACGAGAGATTAAGAGAGTTTGAGCTGAGCCGGAAGGTTGAGATTGTGCATTTTTGGAAGATTTTATTCTCTGAGGATGATTTTTAGAAGTTACAGTCAAGTTTGAAGAAATGTCAAGATTAGTCCCTGAACTTTGAGCTTTTGGCAAAAGTGATCCCTCAAGTTTCAGAAGTTGCAAATTTCACCCTTGGATTATTTGAGATTAACAAGAAAGACCCTTGAAAGAGATTTTCAGATTTACAGAATTGGTCCCTGAAGTTTCAGTTTATACACACTTGGTCCTTGAAATATATTTTGGTTCACTACTAGTTCTAAGCCTAATACACCATTGGCCCAATCCAAGCCCAAATACCCTTTAACCAAGATATCAACCGTCCAACAACCTTACCTCTACCCGTACCTCTAATTTATCCCAACCCAGATCCCATTAAAAACCCGTCAAACCTTTCACTTAACCCGGTCAAATAAAACAAACAATAATAAACAAACCAAACGCGCCCTTTTTCTCCATGGATTTACTGTTTATCCCCTATCCACGTTTTTACCTTGATCAAGCCACATTTACCCTCACTTAAGTTGCTTTAGAAGTCCTCGACAACGTCGAGGGTATGACGCAGTGGATAGCCGCGGCGTAATGGAGTGATTCTATTGGTAGAGACACATCACTATTTTGATCTAAGGGCTCAAATTTGATGGGATGACGAGATGAAGAATCTATGGCTATGATTAGACATCTAGGAGCTTCCGAAAGGCATCCCAAGCTTCTCCTTTGGCTATAAAAGCATCCCTTCACCTCAGTCACAAAATGTCCAGTTTTTTCATGTTTTTAGAAAAGCTTTGGCCATTTACTTGTTTTCTCATCATTTAAATCCTTTTCAGTAGTTTATAATTTAGTTAATTGTAATTTGTAACTTCATTCTTCATTAATGCAATTTTTCCTTTTACCTTTTAATAACTTGTCTTAAGATTTGATCAATTTCCGCTTTCAAGCATCCTAATTCTGTTTATTTGAGCTTACATAAGCTTATTGAAGCTTATGTAAGCTTGTTAGTGTTTCAATTTGCTCAAATTCCAAGTTTTGGTGAAAGTCAACCAAAGTCAACGTTTGAAGTCAAACCGCTTTACATTCGACTGATATGTTAAGTAGTTGATTTTGATGTTAGTTTGTTAAAACTCCATTAGTTTTGCTTAGATTCTCACAAATCTTCTTTAGTTAAGTGCATTTTTGAAGGGTGTTTGGTAAAGCATTAACTATGTAAGGATAAGGCTAGCACAGGTCTCTATTTGGTTCTCAAATTGCTGTCATCTGTTGGTAAGAATAGTTTTAAGAGTTTTCATCGCTTTATATAGTTTCTCATCATTGCAGATTCTTCTTAATTTCACTTTATAAATCGATATCTAGTCTAGCTTATTTCTATGCTGACGCATCATTTAATGGATAAGAACTAAATTTTTGGTTGATAGATAGCTTAGCTTAAGAGTGTTAATTGCTTTTCACTTAGGAGTCCTTTAAGTGCTCAGTTAGTAGCCTTAACTTAGCCTCCTTTAGACGCTTTGTCATATACTTTTTCTGTCCCAAGTAGTGAAGTTCTAAGTTTATTTGCGCTTAACTGTTTACTAGATTGTTTTTAGGATCTAGTAGCTTGCATTTTATTATTCAGCTTTCAAGATTCACTTGCTCAATTTTTATGTAGCTTCTTTGTACTTTGAGTACCATTATGAGCTTTGTCTGAACAAGCTTTCAAAGATGAATGAAGGCATTAAGCCATTAATTTTACTAAATCAGTAGCCATATATGAATAGTAAAGAGTAGTTTAAGTTTGTTTTCAGTAAATTAGCTTATCCTAGTTGAAGTTTCCTAGCTTATTTTGTGCTTATTAGTTTTAAAGGTTGTTTGATTTCTCGCACATTAGTCCCCTTGCACAAGTTTTATGGTTAATCAAGTTGCATGTGAGCTCATGACAAGCTCATTTGAGCTTGTCTTGAGCTCAATTTTGGTTTAGAGGTTCTTCAGTTGGTTATCTAAAAGTTCCAACATCCGTTTAAGTTTCATCTTGTTTAGCTTGCTATTTTTAAGCTTGAAATCGACTTTTGGCCTTTTAGTTTCATATTGAATCTGATCATATTCACTTGTAGCTTGATTTTCAGAGGTATAGACTAATTGTTTTAGGTTTATTTTGAGTAGTTAAAGCATAACTTAGGAGCTTGTAGCTTCTGGTTCAGTAATATTGCTTTTAGCTTATTTTAATTAGCTTATTAGATAGCAGTTTCACATTAGCTTATATTTCCAGCATACTAAAGTAGCTTTTCTCATTTTTCCTTGCTTCCTAATATAATTTTAGAATTTTCCTGAGTTTTTCATAATTTTTTGTCACTGTTTGCTATTTTTCTCAATTTAAAATAGTTTTTAGGCATTTTTAAATAGCTTTTATTGCAAATAATTCAGAAAAAGTTCCAAAAAATAATTTTTCAATTTTCATAGATTAAGATAAATACAAAAAGCAAAAAAATATATTTTCTAGATTTTTCCTAGCTTATTTTGTAATTTTTAGCCAATTAATTAGATTTAAATAGTTTTAAATTCATAGAAAATAGAAAAAAATAATCAAAAAAAAAAAAAAAAAAAAAGTTTTGAAAATTCTCTTAGGATATTTTAGATTTTATAAAAATAGTTTCATATTTTTCTCCTTAATTTTCATAATTCTTAGTATTTTAATTTAGTTTTAGTAGTTAAAAATTAGATTTTAATTCAAATAAATTCCAGAAAAATCCTAAAAATTAGTTTTAATTCATAAATAGTTTTCTTATATCATTTTTAGTATAAAAGTAATGTTAGGTTATTTTTAGGAGTTAGATTAGACGTAGTTGCATTTTTTCTTCGGCTTGTTTTAACTCGTATTGCATTTTAGTATAGACTTGCGTAGTTTGCCTTAATTCTTAGGTTTTCCCATAGATTTTAGTTCCTTTTACTTTCCTTATCCCGTAGTTTAGAAAACTTCAAATTATCCCATTCTCTTATTCAAATCCCGATAATCGATCGGAGTGGAAATTCCATTCAACCCTCGCTCGAACGATCTCTAACCCAACACGCTTGAGTCACCCATTACTACACACTTCTCTTTCTATTATTGGTTATGAACTGCTTTTTAAGTTTACTTAGTCATTCACAAGTGGCTTGTGTGAGATAACTTGGACGCTTTTGGCATTGTGAATCAAAGATACAGAAAACTTGGACCGGTGGGAAGGACCTAGAGGTCATGAAGTATTGGGAAAGGGCGCTACAAAATCATGACATGGATGGTCGTGAGCTACAAAGCACATGGAACATTTGCAATCTCAAACGATGTTATCTTTAGGAAAGGCTACGGCCCAAATGACGGACACCCCACACTTCAAAGAGTGCTCAATAAGTATCCGTATTTACATTTTGTTTTACTTAGCAAATGTCTTTTTCTTTTACAAAACTTGCAAGTATTAATAAACGGCGCGGTTTCTAGATAACTCCGTTACCACTTTTGTTATTTACATATTATTTATGTCTCAACATTGTTATTATATTATCTTTGCTTACATGCATGCACTTTCTAAAACCCACGATGGTAAAAGGATGATTAAACCTACTAAATAACTCGTTGAGTAAGAGGGTTGCAAACCCATCAACATCGGATCATGCATCCTTGTTAAACACCTTATTCTCAAGACGTTGGAATAAGTCCAATGTGCATCGTACGATGGATGCTAATAATGCATACTGGCGTAATAACAAACTAAGAATCAAGACTCTTGACTTTTTGATATGATATTTACAAGATGCATATCACACCATACACGATTATGATACAAGTACTTAGAAATTATGTTTCAAGTACATTAAATCATGATTTTCATACACTTATTGGACTTCATACTATTCAAGGCTTATATAACCGTTTGATTCTTAGACAACATGGACGTTCTTTATGCAAAGACAAATAACTAAGTACAAACATTATAATCACAACACACATTTAACAAAAAAGGGAAATTTCATTATGGACCACAAGTTCATACATAAGGATATCTACAAAGAAGTTATAGCCTATAAACTATTACAGCGCCTAAGATGCGAGCTCTCAACACGGTACGCATTCCCTAGCCTCTTTAAGTCTCTTTCAATAGATCGAATCCCGGCGCTGACAACCGTTGCCACACTAACAGGTACCCCATCGGATCTCGGGAGATGCGCTGCGCCAAGACCACACAGAATGGCCTTTCCCTACATGCCCTTCTTCTTGGCAAGCCTCATGGAATGGGCTTCTAAGGATTCTTTCAAAGGATTTCCTTCCGCGAAAGGGGTTCAGGATATCGTGGGCGAGCAAAGATAGACGCTTGTACTGTGACTCCAGCTTCAAAGTAGTCAGCCGCGCTCTGATCATCAAGACTGGCGGCCAAGGTTAATCCCTCCATAATCAAACCTATGGGATAATCCCGTCAGCCCAACTGGCAATTTGAGGAAGCTCCAACAGCTTCATCTTCTCCATCGCAGCGACCATATCATCATAGGCACGCCTCATTATACCTCGGCCCCTCGCGGCAAGCACTATCAACGAGCCGCTCTCATGAAGCTCTTCTATGGCCTCGCTTTGCCACGCGCCAACGCCAAGACCTAACAACAGCCCCGAAGGTGTCCACCTCTCAAGATTCCAAAGTGTTGAGGACAAGAAGGCACAAACCATGGCTAATGAGCCACTGCTGGGCCAAAGAATCGTGGAAACCAATTGAGGATATAGCTTCATCGTATTCGGCTCGAGCTTGCGTAGCTTCATCTCCGCTTCCAAAGAAGCCTCCCACGGTTGTAACTAAACTCCTCCAACCAAGGAAGTGCTCGTTCTTCCCAGTCTCCAAATATTTAAGAGCCCAAAAGCAAGTAGCCTTATAATCCTCATGCGGCACAATCGACTCACTTGGGTAAGCAACGACATCTTGTCTCCAAAGAAGTTTTTGCCATAAGAGCTCGCTGCCGCTTCTCAGCCTGAAAGACTGGCAGTACCACGCCTCCAAAGCGTAATTTGCTTATCCTTCTACGCTGGCCTGCTACTCTCCCATATCCTTGACTTTACCAAGAACCAATGTAGCCTGGTGCTAAAGAACCAACACCACCAACAAGATGATCCATTGGCACATCCCCAGATGCCAACGCTCGGGCGCTTTGGTTCTTTGGTTCAAAGTCACACAAAGGGACTCTCGGGTGGCGACTCCTTTAACGCCAACAAGAACCCTAACGGTTTCGTTAGGAATTATGCGAAGTAGATTTCTACCGTCACCTCAAGGATACCTGTCAAGTAGAAGCGTAATTTGTGAAGAAGAGATTCGCTGAAGTATAAAAGCCGTACGTGTTTCCGCTAAAGGGTGGAAGGCTAGGATCTGCATGCACTTTATTAATTACATGCTAACCCATCATTATTCTTGAACTGCCTGAGGTTAGCATGGGTATTATCAACTGCTCAATATTGTTTAATATTTACTCATAACATGTATGGGTTGAAACAAATGTTTAAATGCATGCTTGCATGCTTAGTCGCTTCAGAAATAGTTTAGGTTCCTGTCTATAAAAGGAACTTGATAGTATGTAATAGATAGCAAGTTTTGAGAAACATAGAGTTTCAATTAATAAAAGATCCATAGAGGATCTAAGTGTTCTTAGTTATTTTAGCTTGTATTTACATTCCGCTAAAGAATACGAGTTGTAGAGAGTTTCTATTAGTTTGCTTATGATTACATAGGCAACACTAACGATCTACGAGTGCTAAAGATCTGTCAAGGTCTATGTGTTTTTAACAAGTGGTTTCAGAGCCTCGGGAAAGTCTCTACGATACTAAGAACCATATTTAACCTCACCCCCATACATCCAAAAATACATTCACCATGCCCGGAATGATAATGAACCAAGTCACCAACAACAACAACAACAACAACACTTATGCAACAACTTAGTCTTTCCAAAGAAGAATTAAGTTTCCTTATCTAGCGGAAGAGTATGATCGTGGACAATGAAGATGCAAACCGATCTCCAATATTGATTGGAATCTTTGGGAGATTGTGAAGAATGGAAACAAATTCAAGAAGACTATCCTGATCTTGAAGGTAAATTTACCATTGCTCCTCCCAAATCCGAGATTCTAGCGTGCAAAGAGAGCACAAAGTAAGAACCATCCTTCTTCGCTATTCCCTAAGATCACTTAGGTGATTTTCACCACATGGTTGATGCAAAGGACATATGGATGGCGCCAAAGCAAGGTTCATGGCAATGAAGAATCCAAGAGAATGAGGAAGTCCACGAGACAACACTTTCAAGAGTTCAATATCTCGGAAGAAGAAGGTATCCACAAGGATGATGTTTCATAAGATTTTGAGTCACTAAACCAAATTTTAATGCAAACTCAAAATGATGATTGCAATTCAAAGTTCCTACGATCTTTCCTCCATCATGGTTACATGTAAGTATGCCCTTAAGGCTAAAGGGGGTTGGACATACTGCTTTGATGAGTCAGACTACAAACTCAAATCTCTTGAACCTGATGTCGAACCCTACCGTGTCCTCTTCGTCATACGACCTTTGTTGGGACATCTCACTCCAATATGATGATGCATGCTCCTAGTACAACTTACTTACCATCATCATCTTACACTCCCACTCCACCATATAACAATCGCCCCACTCCATCATGCCCTCAAGCTAAACTGTAGTATATTGAGATGTTCTTCATTCATTCAAGGTCATTATGATACTCAACAAAGATCTTGTCTATGAAGATTTTGAGCAAAGTGGACCCACTTGATATGGAGGAGATGAAACCAAATGGCAGGCCATGCCGCAGACAAGGTTTGAGGAGAAGTCAGAAGAAAGTTTGGCTTCAAGGGAAAGGATCCAAATTTCGCTTTTTGACAGAGAAAGGTCAAGTGTTTCTCTTGTCATCATATGGGCCAAGGGAATGCAAAGATAGGAAGAGGGAGAGGGAGCTAACTACAATTCGCAACCGGAAGCTATAACTTCGCAGCTCTTGTCACCTGGATGAACAGTCAACTGGCTGCACATGAACCGTGAATGAGGAAGCCTGCCATACGAGAAGCTTGGATTGCGGTAAGATGTACTTCGTAAGATAGGCATGATCAATTTGCCTTGATGGGACTTTCTCGTGTACAATAATCAGATATTTTGGTTGTAGTGAAAGATACAATGAACTAAAAGAAGCTTATGATACTATGAAACCTAAATACAATGAATGCTATGTTGATAATGAAGCTTATAAACTTTCGTTAAAAACATTAGAAAGACAAAAGGTTTGGTTTCAAAAGAATCAGATAGCTTATTAAGAAAAGATAAAGGGGTTACAATTTGATCTAGATATTGCAAACATTAACTTAAAACGACTCAAAGGAAAAACATGCTATTGCTGAGAACCTAGAGCTTAAAGAGAAATTAGCTGAGGAAATAGCTAGACATAAACAATGGTTTAGGTTTTCAAAAGTGACCTCTGGAATAGGTTTAGGTTTTCTATAGTAGTCAACCAGTGACAATCTAGCTAGAGAAATCTATATTAGTCAACCAGTGACCTCTGGAATAGGTTTAGGTTTTCAAAAGTATGTAGGATTGGAAGCTAGGAATGATATGAATCTACACCAAAGGGCTTAGAAAATTTTGTTAAAAAAGTGATTTGCATGTCTGTCCCCTCGACCTATTCGCTACCACTTTTCTGAGCCAAAGTGATTTTCATGCCCATTGAATTCGGCCCATTATCAGTTGACTTTGATGGATCACATCATCTCTGTATGGCAAAAAGTAAAAAGACTTACTGCACTCCCCAATCTAGTGACTTTGTCTCTTGCTCTGAAAGGACAATTCATCGGATCAAGGGTCTATTCTTTGTGCCACCGTGTTTCAAGTGATATGTTAGACCTTCCCAAGCCCTCACCGGAGCCAACACCCAAGCCGCACCCAAGTCTATCTACAAGCCTTCTAGGGTAGTCAGCCGAGAATCAATTCCAAGACAGTCAAGACTTGTCCTTTAAATCTTGCATAATAAGTCTCATAAAAAACAATTCCTTTAATGTTTCGTTTAAGTACTTCTACATGTAATAGAACATCTTCTTCGTTGAATAAATCTTCCAAAAAGAAGACATGTTTTGTATGTGGAAGTAAATTTCATTTAATTAAGGATTGTGATTTCTATGAGCAAAGATTGGGTGTATGTGCTACTCGCCAGGCTAGACCAAAGATGGACCAATGTTAATAATATTCCACCATATGTCCCATTAAGTTAATAATGATTCTCCTGGAGGAGACTTGATAGACTTTATATGCAACCTACAAGCCCATACTTTAAACATGGTTATTGGCCTGCATATGTTGACTCTATGAATAATGGGAAAGGATTTTGGGGTTCTCACTGCAAGACTCAGGTTGTTCTTGGAATAATAAGGGCCTAAATTTCAATGGAAACCCAAGAACAATGGTGGATCTTTTCTCCTCTAACCCTTAACTCAAAGTTTAAGGGGGAGGCATAGGCCTCGTGGGAGGATATTGTTTTTATGTACGCCTTTTGTGATGTTTATTTTCTTTGTTTTGTTTGATAGTTATTTCTTAGTTAAAAATACCCTCTTCTCTTGCAGTTTGTTGTATATAGTTGATGGTTTTAACTCACCAGATATACCTTGTGTATATCAAAGAGTTGGCTAGTCCAAAGGGTACAACTTTGGTAAAGACACATCAAATTTGTTGATAGTCGTAATGATTTGCTCAAAATCATAGGGTCCTCCCACACCGAGAGTTGTATGGTCATCAATTCACCATGGTATATTCCTTATTGGAATCCAAGAATTGGCTAGCCCACACGTATATGGCTTGTGGTAAAGGTAACTGTATCCATATTTGGTTATCAATTCACCAATTCTAAGAATTGACTATTCCGAGCAAAACGCTACGTAAAGACACATCATATCCGCTATATAGTTGCCGATTTGCTAATAAATCGATGGTTATCAATGTACCATAGTTTAACTCAAACATTTGGCTACTCCAGTAGTGATGGCTATTGTTAAAGAGACATCAAATCCATTATTTTCAATGATTCACCTCTCACGTGAGTTAACACCGATGTGATGAGAATAGTTTGAAACCTGATATGTATTGATGTACACTATGTCATTTGTTGCCGCAAAGACCATGCTTTCAAAGTTTGGTCATCATAGAGATGAGATTATTATAGAGTTTTCATGTCGATGTTTGAGAACAATCCTCTAGCATCAAGTAGTCTCTAAGATCTGTTAGAAACTGAAACTAAACCAAGTCAAATTCCGCTTTTAGGAGGATTGTTGGGAATTATGCTAAGTAGGATTTCTACCGTCAATTCTCCAAGGATTCTCGAGAAGTAGCGTATCTGTCAAGAAGATTCACAAGTATAAAAGTCGCGGCTGTTTCATAAAGGGTGGAAGTCGACTAGGATCTCAGAGTTAATTACATGCTAACCCATCATTATTCTTGAACTCACCGAGGTTAGCATGGGTATTATTGTAATGCTCAATATTGTTTAATGTTTACTCATAACATGTATGGTTGAAACAATGTTTAAATGCATGCTTGCATGCTTAGTCGCTTGGTAGAAATAGTTTAGGGTTCCTTGTCTATAAAAGGAACTTGATAGTATGTAATAGATAGCAAGTTTTGAGAAACATAGAGTTTTAATTAATAAAAGATCCATAGAGGATCTAAGTGTTCTTAGTTATTTTAGCTTGTATTTACATTCCGCTAAAGAATACGAGTTATGGAGAGTTTCTATTAGTTTGCTTATGATTACATAGGAAACACTAACGATCTACGAGTGCTAAAGATCTGTCAAGGTCAATGTGTATTCAACAGTTTCAACACTGCAAGAAAAGAAGAGAATTCATGATTATTTCATGACATAAACAGGGAATATGATAAGTTCTTCGGCGACAATACTTACTGGGGAGCAGCCCTGCAAGGCATATCTCGATGATGACTCCACATCATGAATGACATGACGTTTTCTACTGGATTAGCCCGCGCCATCACCACCAGGCGCTCTCTTGCGCTTTACTCCTTGGCCTGCCTCCTATAGTTCTACCATGAGGACCCCTACGCTCTCCGCTACGTCTGTGCATGAAAACTCCACTCCAGGGGAGTGTACCCTAGGGCTGGGC
Source organism: Chrysanthemum makinoi (assembly GCA_910596185.1). Classification (NCBI taxonomy): domain Eukaryota; kingdom Viridiplantae; phylum Streptophyta; class Magnoliopsida; order Asterales; family Asteraceae; genus Chrysanthemum; species Chrysanthemum makinoi. The sequence goes on from OU343223.1 coordinate 185,253,983, forward strand.
ACGCTGCGCAGAGGGGTCGCCTCCAAAGACAACGGGGAACCACCCCCCATTCCTCCGCATTCATCTCCATGGTGCGCCCAAGGTAGCATCCAAAATGGGGACTTCTCCTTCTCTCAGAGGGCTTACCCCACGGTGACCAAGAGGTTTTGCTAGTTTAACAAGCTGAACAAGTCCATCTCTGCTACAAAGAAGAAACAAACAACAATAAGCTTATATAAAATGCAAAGGCTTAAAAGAAATACTTACACTAATAAAGAAGGAAGGGGAAGGATCAGCACCCACTCCGTCTTTCAAGGTCTAGGAAGGTTGGCACCTCGTTAGACTATCAAATAGTTGCGCATGATGCCCATGTGCACCAAAAATTCCTCCTCGATAGGAATTGATGGGAATACGACATGCTATCGCTTCCCGCATCATCCGCCAGACGCTCCAGGAGGCACTCACCCTTCTAGAGAACTCGTTATGAATGGGGCCCTAGGGGAACAACGCTTCATCAACCCAAAAATTTCTCTCTTAGCCTGCTGCGTCTAATTTCTCAAGATAACACCGCAGCCCATCCCCGCCGCTTAGCAAGAAACCCACCCGCTTGACCACGATGTATGGTAAACGCAAAGGAAGAGATAGATGGTGGGTTAATCACCAACAATTCACCGGTTTGTTATTTTGTTGTGCCATACGTTGTAGTTGGGATATGTGTAGGCGATAGTAATTTAGAACTTCGCACTAGAATAAAGAGATAGGCACACGCTGATTTTCAAATTCAAAACGTGTATACCTCACTGTCCCTTCAGTGGAAATCCGTATCGACGCCAAGCGCGAAAGAATTCAACGGATGCAAAGACGCAGCGGATAGAATATTCCAAAGTGAACTCACGACGTTCGTCCTCGTTATATCGATGAGAAGTCACTAATCAAAGAACCATGATGAGATTTCAATGCTAATACGCCGTTACCTTAAAAGTTTGTGGGTTTTGTTGATATTTTCGAGCTTTAACAATGGTGGAATGTTTTTTATCGTGATAACTAGCCAAAGTGGAAAGGAGGCGGTTTATATAGGGTTCCACATCCATGGCGATCGCATGTGGAACCCTTATTCTAAACGCGTGGATAGGATTTGCCGAATGGCACCCTACCCACTTTTTCACATTTTACTTAAGCATATATTTGACCTAATTAGACCGATTCACCGTATTTCAGGCGGAAAACTGCTTCCCCAGCCGTGGGAATATATTTGCTACAGCATTAGTCTAGCATCCGGATTCACCTGCCGCATACTAGACTGGTGGACATGATGACGAGGTCCGTGATTCGGTCATGAACCCCACCAATGGACGCTATTAACACTCGAGCCCAGTATTTAGTGGGCTAATGTAATGGTTTGGGCTCACGGCCCAAACCTGAGTTATTGATGGTCTTGATATCGATATCTCTTATTTATGGGATATCTATCAACCAACCGACTTAGCGATACACCGGTTGCTGGGAACACGAACCAACAAGGACTTCGTGGTATATAAAGGCATCTCACCCTCATTAAAGGTACGATCACAAAACTTAACTCTCCACTAAACCCAAAAAATCGATTACTTACTCATTTAGAGGATAATCGTGGGAGACAATCCTACTATAAGCCAAACGGTGTTTTGTGTTTTCTAGTATGCTGTGTCTCATTTTGTATCAACAATATATATATATATATATATATATATATATATATATATATATATATATATATATATATATATATATATATATATATATATATATATATATATATATAAGATTAAAAATACAAAAGATTTTCTTTCATTTTTGAGCTAAAATAGAATACACCAATTATATAACACTTCTCAACTTGAGGTGTTATCATTAGTAAGTTCCCGAACTAAAGATAAAAAAACTTTCCTTTATGTCGCTTGTGAGTTCGATTTATTTCTACCGGATTAACTAACTATAAGAGGGTATAAGGACGCTTGACATTAAATTAAAATGTAAAAGAGACTGGTTTTTGGCCACATGACCTCTGTTTCTCCTCTCCTTTGTGCATTTATCTTATAGAAGTGATCAATTCACTTGGGATTATTAGTTTAAGTTCACTGTTGTTTTCTGAATACCGTTTCATTTTAATTGCATTGTGAAGTGCATGCGACCCTCTTCTAACCTTTAATCCCTTGAATTCGCCACAATTACCAAGATGTAATGTGACGCCCCACCAATAGTCGAACCGATTAAGACTAATCCCGACCCCATTCCCAAATGGCGAAGATAACCGTTCTATGTTGAACAACTCCAAGCACCCACCTAGGGTTAACAGAGAAGCTATCATCGACATTCGCTGCCGCATAATTTCGAAGCTTAAACACGATTGATTAACTTGGTATCACAAGCCATTTTATGGATTTGAGAGGAACACCACTCATATCCGACGGCTCACGTTTACGCTTCACGATAATTACCAAAATGTGCCGGAAGAAGCCATCAAACTACTTTTCTTGTTTTCACTTGAGGGGCTTCGAATTTGGCTCGAAAACAACCCTCATCGATCTCCATGGTGCGCTCATGTAGCATCCAAAATGACTTCTCTTTCTCTCCGGTAACACACCCACGTGAATCAAGCGGGGTTTTGCTGTTTAACAAATAACAAGTCCATCTCACAAAGAAGAAACAAACAACAATAAGCGCTATATAAAAATACAAAGGCTAAAAGCTCACACTAATAAAGCAAAGGAGAAGGAAGGACGAGCACCCACCCCGGTCATTCAAGGCTTGGAAGGTTGGCACTCGTTAGGACTATCAAATAGTTAAGCATCGATGCCCATGTACAAAATTCCTTCGATAGGAATTGATGGGAATAATGCATTGGCGCTTATCGCTTCCGCATCATCCGCTACCGCATATCTCCAGGAGCGGCGCCACCCTTCGCAGAGAGAACTCCCGGGTATGTAGTTTCAATGCCCTAGGGGAACAACGCTTATCAACCCAAAAATTTCTTCTTCCGCCTTGCTGCCTAATTTCAAGATAACACCGCAGCCTCGCCCTACGCTTTTAGAAAAGAAACCCACCCGTTTGACCACGACGTATGGTAAAACGCATCTAAGAGATAGATGGTGGGTTAATCGCCAACAAACCGCAATTCACCTCGGTTTGTTATTTTGCCGCGCTCTATGTCAGTAGTTGGGATATGAAGCGATAGTAATTTAGAACGTCACACAAGAATAAGGAGATAGGCACACGTTGATTTGCAAATTCAAAAAATGTGTGTATACCCCTACCGGCCCCTTCGTGGAAATCCATAACGACGCCAGCAAAATTTTAACTACCGATGCAGCACGAAGCGATAGAATACTCCAAAGTGAACTCACTAAGTTTGTCCCTGCTATATCGGATGAGAAGTCAACAATCCAAGAACCATGATGAGATTAATGCGCACGCCACGTTACCTTTAAAAGTTTGTGGGTTTCTGGTTGATATTTCGAGCTTTTTAACAATGGTGGAAATGCTTTTACCGTGATAACCACAAGGAAAGGAGTATGAGATATAGGTTCCACATCCATGATGATCGATATGTGGAACCCTTTATTCTAAACGGTGGATAGGATTTGCCGACGTGGCACACCCTCTACCCACTTTTTCACATTTTACTAAGCATATATTTGACCTAATTAGACCGATTCACCGTGATCTTTCTCTTAGGCGGAAAACTTGAAGCTTCCCGCTACGCAGGAATATATTTGCTATAGTTATTAGTCTAGCATCCGTGATTCCACCCTCGCCGCATACTAGACCGGGGACATGATGACGATAGTCCGCATTCGGTCATGAACCCGACCAATGGATGCTACTAACACCTCGAGCCCAAGACGCAGTGGGTTATCACGGTAATGGTTTGGGCTCACGGGCCCAAACCGGTTATTTATGGTCATGATATCGATATCTCTTTATTTATGGGATATCTATCAACCAACCGACTTAGCGGATACCGAAGGTTGGGGAACACGAACCAACAAGGACTTCGCAGGTATATAAAGGGCATCTCGCCCTCATTAAAGGTAATATCACAAAACCTAACCTCCACTAAAACCCTAAAAATCGACATTTACTCACGAGGATAATCATGGGAGACAATCCTACCTATAAGCCAAACGGTAAGTTTTCTTTCATTTAGTGCCAGTTCCAAAGATCAAGGTCTAATTGATAATGAGAACCGAGTCCTGTCCCAACTTTGTATCAATAATATATATATATATATATTTATATATATATATATATATATATATATATATATATATATATATGATTAAAAATACAAAAAGATTTTTCTCTTTTCATTTTGAGCTAAAATAGAATACATCATTTATATAATACTTTCAACTTGAGGTGTTATCATTAGTAAGTTCCCAACTAAAGATAAAAACTTTCCTTTATGTCGCTAGAGTTCGACAATCGGATTAACCAACTATAAGAGGGGTATAAGGATCGCTTGACATTAAATTGCGTACTGAAAAGATCGGTTTTATAAGTCAAGACCTCTCGCTTCTCCTCCTTTTGTGCATTTATCTTATAGAAGTGATCAATTCACTTGGGATATTAGTTTGCCCAATCGCTTGTTTTCTGAATACCGTTTCATTTTAATTGCATTTGTTTTTTTGTGGTGCATGCGCACTGCTCTTCTAATTCTTCTAACTTCTTGAACTCCTCCACAATTACGAAGATGTAATAGACGCCCCCACCAATAGTGCAACCCGTAGATTCAGACTAATCCTCGACCCCATTCCCGAAATGGCTGAAGATAACCGTTCTATGTTGAATTCCAAGCACCCACCGAGGGTTACAGAGAAGCTATCATCGTCCGAACATTCGTCGCACAATTTCGAGCTTAAACACGGATAGATTAACTTGGTATCGTCATGCCAATTTTATGGATTTGAGAGGAACGATCCTCATCTCATACCACGGCTCATTGCTTTACGCCTACAATCAAATACCAAAATGTGCCTTAAGAAGCCATCAACCATTTCTTTTCTCGCTTTCACCGAGGGGTCATCAATTTGGCTCAAAAACAACCCCCGATCATCACCGGGGAGGATTTAGTATCAAAGTTCGTGAATGAATTCTTCCCATCGTCTAAAACAACATACTTAAAAAATGAAATTACAAAACTTACCCAACAATTTGATGAATCATTTGGTGAATCTTGGGATCGTTTCAAGGACTTACTTTGTCAATTTCCTCATCATGGTTTTTCTGAGCTACATCAACTTGATACCTTCTATAATGGTTTAAACGAAAATGATCAAGACTCTCAATGTCACGCTAAAGGGTAATCTTGACTCGCCATTTAAAGATGCTTGTCCATCATTGAGAATGTCTGTCCAAGACCTCACCTAAGCAAAAACGGTTGCTTCCCGAGTGTAGTGCTTCACCGGTAGCTGTCTTAGCACGATGCTAAGACAACTCACGGATGTTATCCAAGCATTTGTGCTTTCTCAAGAGAAACTTTCTACCCCACCCATTGAAATCCACCCGCCAAGTCAAAGCTGGAAACTACTTGTACCTCTTGGGTGGTCCTCATGCTATATTACAATTGTACCGCCACCATATAAATCCTTTTTAAAGCAAAATGTCGTGAGCCGGGCCTTACAACCTGGAATAATCATACCGCCCCTAGTTGACACGGATATTGTGCTAACAATCAAGGACCAATTCGGCTCTTTTTCTCAACCTATCAATCAAAATAGGTTCAACCAAAATCAAATAAGTTAGGGCAAATGTTCCATATCAAGTCCCATGAACTAATACCACCCAAGGGGTCAATTTCAATCATGTATCAGTTCTAATTACCAACCCCGCTGGTCCCTCTCATGATCCTGCTAACTACATTAAGTCAAATGAGGTTACAATTAGGGGTTTGCAAAACCAAATCACTACTTTGAAAAATGATTTCCAAACTTCAATGTTCTAAACAAAGTAATGAACTTAAAAATGAGCTTAACAAAATGAACAACAAAATTGATCAATCTCAAAACAACATTGAAAACATGTTCAATAGCCTCATGTGTAAAGTGAGCCAAGCTTCAACTTCGAACTCCCTTCCGGCTAATACAATTCCAAATTCGAAGGGTGAGTTGAAGTATTGCCACCGGTGGTAAATCTTATGATGGACCCTCATTCTACCCCTCCGTGAGGGAAGTAGAACCAGAAACCCAGGTGACAAAGGAAAAGTGCATCTACAAGCCCACAAAGTATCAGACCCGTCTAACCTCCTGTAGTCCAAATTCCATCCTGCAACTGGCGTTCCGAGGACTAATCCTAAGCCTTCAATTTCGAGGCTTAATGACCAAAGGCTCCGCGAAAAAACTAATCAACAAATGGAGAAGATTTTCCATATCTTTCAAGATATGCACTTTGTTAGGAATTAGAAATTCCATAGTGAAGTATCGGTCACCCCAAATATTATCTAGCATAAGTTAGCTCGTAGACTTGTATTTATTTACGTTGTTTTGTAGTTAATTAGTTAGTTTGTAGCGTAGATTTGTTTAGTGTAACACCGTGGAGGAAGGACGGGTCTTTACCCACTGTATACCTGATCCTAAGGCCGTCAGGAGGTCGTTTAGTTTGTAACTATAAATACCCCTTCCATCTTTGGAAGGGGTGGTGCTTCTTTGAATCTAATCTTTCATTTTTGTTAAGCAAGTCTCTACCAAGAACACCCTCTCATCTTTTTCTCTCTCTAAATGGCTAACATGTATTTCCATCATCCAAGACCACCCGAATCATCAAACAACATAATATTTACGATCCTACAAATGGTATCAAAGCCAAGGTTATTGTGTTATGTTGATTTATTGTGGTCTTTTGATTCTTGTCAAAACTGTTTTGGTACTTTTATTGGCCGGAATATTTTTGTGTTCCGATTACTTTGGTATAACAGTTCTTAAATATGGTTTCTTGTATTCTTTCTTTTGGTCCAAAAAAAGTAAAATAAAAAAATCATGTGGTATATCAGAATATCTGCTTTGTGTCAATTTCTTTTGTCCAAACAGATTTTTATCATTTTTTATTTTTGGTACCATATCCGTGACTTATCGTGTGGTCATTTGATAATATCAACGTGGTCAAAACGTGGTCAAAACGTGGTCAAATGGGTCAAATAAGCAGTTCATATGCAATTTTTCTGGGTTAGTATGAATTTGGTTTTAAAATGGTCGAATAACTCAAAAAAAGTCAAAATATCGATACGACCGTCCAGTCGTCTTATTTCATTGTGTTAATACAAATATCGTCATTAAACGTTATTTATATTTTTGATCTTTGCCTAAGTTTTGTTAACAACAAAAGTAAATTTAATTTATAAAAGCTTAAAGCTTGTCAAGTTTATTAGATATTAAAACAAGCTTTCTTAAACAATATATTCATCATTCAAGCATTTACATTTATGATTAGTAACATCTTGATATGACTCTAATCATTATGTATGATAATAGTTTGTAGAATGTGTTAGGTTCTTAAAACCAAACACTACTTAAGCATTTGCATATTTCTATTAATAGTAATACAACATTTGACATCATGTATTACATCATGGATATCATTGGAAGATTCCATTAGATATTTTGTGAAGATTTGTACTCTTCATATCTTGCACAATCTTACTTAGATAGAGTTGACTTTAGACAAGATTTGATATCTTGACTGTCAGACTGGCGGTACCAATTTGGTACACGCGGAACCCTTTAGGGTCCGCGGTCCGTGGACGCCTCATCCAATTTGGCTATAACTAGCAATGCCAAGCCAAGTAGTTTCTCATCCCTTTCTAACATACTCTCATACATATCTTCTCTAACCTTCTAACTCAGCCATATCATATTAGTGATCTCTTTTGTAGCAAAGAAGATCAAGTCATATTCAAGCTTCAACGAAGTTGGAAGTCTTTTTATTTAGTGTTGTATGATCTAGTGTTGATTCATACTTCATTGTTGTATCAAACCATCATAATCTTGTGAGTGTGAGTGGTTAGTATTTTAGTCCTCAAAATACATTGTGTGTGGGAGTAGTTGTACCCTTGGAAAGAACTCGACATCTAGCTTAGTGTCGAAATAGTGTAAGCGAAGTGTAAAGGTTTTCTCCGCCGGTGAAAGGAGCTTGTTGACTAGTGAAGTTAAACTCGAAAGTGTGAGACTGAGTGGAGTAGGGCAAGGAAAAAGAGTCCTTGTAGAACCACTATAAACAACTTGTTGTGGTTTGATCATTTCTTTCCTTATTTACTTATTACATATTGCTTGCATATTTCATTAACATACTCAAGATCAATATCAATTGATCTTTCAATAAGTTTCAAAACAAAGTTTTTAATCGTAAACTATTCAACCCCTTCTAGTTTTCTACAATTGGTACGTGAGCCTCGTTGCTCAAAAATTTCAAAAATAACTTGTATTTTATAAACTTGAAACGATCCATGGATTCTCAAAACTTTAAAGAAGGGCAATCTATGCAAAGACCACCACTCTTTGAAACCAATGGATTTATCTATTGAAAAACCCGTTTTGAAACATATGTAAAATCAAAAGATATAGATCTTTGGTTTATTATTGTTAAAGGAGATTTTAGTTCTACAACAAAGGATATTTCCGTTGATGAACAAAAGAAATTAGTTGCTAAAAATAATGAAGCTAAAATGATGCTTTATAATGCTTTACCTAGAAAAGAATATGAAAGAATTTTTATGTGTGAAACCGCTAAAGATATTTGGGAATCTTTAATTGTTACACATCAAGGTAATTCAAAAGTCAAGGATAACAAAATTGATCTTCTTGTTCAACAATATGAACAATTTGTTATCCCCGAAGATGAAACCATTGATTGTGGCTTTGCTCGCTTTAACACTATCATTACATCACTTAAAGCACTTGATGAATCTTTTCGTAGTAAGAACTTTGTCGGGAAATTTCTTAGAGCACTCCATCCCAAATGGAGAGCTAAAGTGACCGCTATTGAAGAATCAAAAGATCTCACAATAATGTCACTAGACGAGCTAATTGGCAACCTCAAAGTTCACGAAATGGTAATGGAGAAAGATTCGGAGATCATCAAAGGAAGAAAGGAGAAGATCAAATCCGTTGCTCTTAAGGCAAAGGCGGAATCAAGCGATGATGGTGAATCTTGTTCTGATAGTGAAGATGAGGAGTATGCTATGGCCGTTAGAGATTTCAAGAAGTTCTTTAGAAGAAGAGGAAAGTTTGTAAGACAACCTCGAGAAGAAAAGAAGCCATTCAAAAGATCGATGATAAGAAGATTAAAGGTGAAAGAAAGTGTTTTAGATGTGGTGATGCAAGTCATCTCATAGAAGAATGTCCCAAGCCACCTAAAAACAAAACTCAACGAGCTTTTGTAAGTGGTGCTTGGAGTGATAGTGAAGACGATGAAGAATCAAGCAAGGAAGAGATCGCCCTAATGGCACATGAGTCAAATGAGGTACTTTCCGACTCTTCTTATTCTTCTATAGATGATGACACCTTGCAAAAACAATATAATCAATTGTGTGAGCTAAGTCTAAAAATCATAACTAAAAATAATTTCTAAAACCAAAAAGGAGTTTTTGGAAAATGAGGTATATGAGTTAAAAGAAAAAGCAAAACGCTTGAAAAGGAAAAGCAAATAACGATGATTGTAAATCATGTCAAGAGCTTAATCTTGAAATAGAAAAACTAAAGCTCACACAAGAAGTTTTAATAGAAAATAATTCTAAGTTTAAAAGGTTTAACAAAAACATCGCCATTGCCGATGAAATAGTTAAAATTCATAAAACACCATGAGACATGAATGGGCTAGGTTTTAATGAAGTATTAATTCCAAAGAGTCAAAACAAACGCGAAAAAGAAGAACATTCTCACAAAACTGCTGCAGTGATGTAAGCACGGACCGTGACGGAACCAAAATAAGGGTTCCGTCCATTGTGAAAATGGTACCGGGTACTTCAGCGAATGTAATGTTCGCAATACGGACCGTACTGAATTTGTTAAAATAACAAAGAAAACCAATGATAATGTTAAACTAAAACCGCCATTATATCGAGTAGGACTTGTTAAAATGAATTTAGATCAAAACTACTCAACAACGATATAAAACTTCATTTGCCAAACGCCCCTTTCCTAAGAGCAACCACAACGTTCAACCTAACTACCAACACAACGTTGGAATCAAAACTACCCATATCAAGACATGTACATGCCATGGAACCCTTACCCATCATTTCCATACATGAATCAAATAAATGGTATGTTTAACCCAAACGGACCCATGAGATATTGGGGACCAAAGTTGTTATTTGTTTGAAAGCGATTGGAAACTGATGAATGGATATGATGGGATGACAAATCTTCTCATCATACCAAGAGTATGACGGAGGGTCACTTTGGTAGCAATCTCAAAAGCAAAATCACAAAAATTGCGATTCATAACTCTAACTATTGAAAACGTTGCTCATGTGGATAGGTTAGGATTTAATCTACTTAGTATTAGCCAACTATGTGATAAAAAGTATAAAGTACTATTTGATGAAAATGGTAGTAAAATACTAAAAGATGGTATCACCATAGCTAAAGGAGTTAGGAAAATAACATATACGTCATGAAAATAGATAAAACATATAATGACAAACTTTGCCTAACAACATTAGACGATAGCTCATCTCTTTGGCATAGACGCTTAGGTCACGCTAATATGAGACTTATACAAAACCTATCTTCAAAAGAGTTGGTTAGGAATTTACCAAAACTAAAATATGACCAACACTTTTGCGACGCTTGCAAAATTGGTAAACAAACACATAGTAGTCACAAATCTAAAAATATGGTGTCCACATCTAAGTGTCTAGAATTAATACATATGGACTTGTTTGGACCATCCGCTATAAGAAGCTATGGAGGCAACTTATACACTTTGGTCATAGTAGATGATTACTCAAGGTTTACTTGGACATTATTTTTGAAAACCAAAAATGAAGCTTTTGATAAATTTGAAATACTTAGCAAGAAAATTCAAAATCTTCTAGGTGTCAAATTGTGTCGATCCATACGGATCATGGTCGTGAATTTGACAACGAAACTCAATTTGGAAACTTTTGTGATACAAATGGTATAACACATAACTTTTCGGCTCCACGAACACCTCAATCAAATGGAGTAGTAGAACGTAAAAATAGAACAATTCAAGAAATGAGTAGAACAATGCTTAATGAACAAAACATTCCTCAAAAGTTTTGGTGTAACGCCGTTGACACTTCTACATATATTTTAAATAGAGTCCTAATACGCCTTTCTAAACAAAACACCATCTGAACTTTATAAAGGTAAAAAGCCAACATTAGGATATTTTAAAGTCTTTGGTTGTAAATGCTTTATTCTTAATACTAAGGATTATCTCACCAAGTTTGACCCAAAGTCTTATGAAGGTGTATTTCTTGGTTACTCTCAAACTAGTAAAGCTTACATTGTCCTAAATAAAGAAACAATGATAGTCGAGGAATCGCATAACATTTGACGAAAAGTCCACCTCCCTCTAAAACATCACCTTTGGTAGATGATGACTTAGTTGAAAGTCAAATAATAGAAAGTCAAATTAATAATAATAAGGAAGATGAACCATTAAATAAGGAAATTATCAACATCAAAGAATCTAAAAGTCATCCATTAGAAAAGGTCATAGGAAAACTTAATCAAAGAACCTTAAGATCACAAGCTCAAAATCAAAGTAATCATTTTTGTTTTGTATCCACCATTGAACCAAAACCCATAAATGAAGCAATAAAAGATGAATCATGGGTAATTGCCATGCAAGAAGAATTAAACCAATTGGTTAGAAATGATGTTTGGAAACTAGTTCCAAAACCCAAAGATCAAACTATAATTGGAACAAAATGGGTCTTTCAAAACAAAATGGACGAAAATGGTGTAGTATCTAGAAACAAAGCTAGGCTTGTTGCACAAGGTTATAATCAACAAGAAGGAATGGACTATGATGAAACTTATGCACCGGTAGCTAGACTTGAATCTATTAGAATATTACTTGCTTATGCATGTGCTTATGATTTTAAATTATTTCAAATGGATGTTAAAAGTGCTTTCTCTGGGTTTATTAACGAAAGAAGTGTATGTTGCTCAACCTCCCGGTTTTACCGACTTTGAGAAACCACATCATGTCTTCAAACTCAAGAAAGCATTATATGGCCTTAAACAAGCACCTAAAGCTTGGTACGACCGCCTTAAGACTTTTCTTATTGATAACAAATATACTATGGGATTAGTAGATAATACTTTTTTTACTAAGAAAAAGGAATCACAAATTATTATTGTTCAAATATACGTTGATGACATTATATTCGGATCAACTTGTCAAGAATTGTGTAATGATTTCTCTAAAATCATGCATGACGAGTTTGAAATGAGTATGATGGGTGAGTTAAACTTCTTTCTAGGACTTCAAATTAAACAACTAGAAGATGGTATTTTCTTTAATCAATCTAAATATATAAAAGACATGCTTAAGAAATTTGGTCTTGAAGATTCCAAACCAACTAAAACACCCATGTCCTCGGACACTAAACTCATCAAGGACGAAGAAGGTAGATAACACTAAATTTAGAGGAATGATTGGTAGCCTACTCTATCTTACGGCTAGTAGACCCGACATTATGTTTAGTGTTTGTCTATGTGCTCGCTTTCAAGAAAACCCAAAGGCATCACACTTAGAAGCATTAAAAAAGATTTTTAGATATATTAAGGGAACAACGTGTTTAGGATTATGGTATCCCAAAGGAACGGGTATAGAAACCATAGTGTATGCCGACTGGGATCATGCCGGTGATTATGTTGATAGAAAAGTACAAGTGGTATTTGCACTTTTGTTGGACATTGTCTCACCTCATGGTTTGCAAAGAAGCAAACGGCTTTAGCCATCTCTACTACTGCTTCGAATACGTCTCACCGAAAAGCATGTCAACAAGCTCTTTGGATGAAGCAAGCTCGTGAGACTACGGAATTCATCTCAACGACATTGTGATACTTTGAGACAACAAAGGAGCCATCGATCTCAAAAGAATCCCGTTCAACATGCTCGTATAAAGCACATTGAAATCCGTCATCACTTTCTTCGCGACAATGTTCAAAAAGGAAACATTTCAATCGAAAAAGTATCCTCCGAAGACAACATTGCCGACATCTTTACTAAACCTCTTAACCGAGAACCTTTTAATCTTCTTAGACTTGGTTTAGGGTTAATGGAACCAAACATGTAGGATAAACATAGCCTAAAACATTAGAATAGTCAAACCAAAACAATTTTGTCTTGTTTCATCAGTAGCCACGGCACCAACGACAACACGGACGGAACCAAAAATTTGGTGCCGCTCGTCCGTGGTGTCTACTGAATAAAACACTTTATACATAACATCTTCCTCCTCACAACCCACTTTACCAAAACGTGTAAAACTTAAACCAAGCTCATTATTGTCATCTTCCCACTCACTAATCAATCAGATAACATCATTGTTAGTATCCTAACTACATTTCATCTCTTAATTCTGAGTCTAGGATTCTTATTTATGCACAAAACTATCACAAATCATTACATGGGGTTTATGTATGCTTCTATACCAAATATGAATTCAATTGGCAAATTGCATAACTAGTCATTCAAATTAGGTACTACATTATCATATTGCATAAACAAATCATGTTTCCCACTAATTGATAGATAATAAATATAAGGCCTTATTCAAACAACCAAACACCCCATGTCAAAAGTTTTGAAAAGCTTCTCACTTGTAGGAAAACATTTTTCATTGCTAATACAAATAGAAACGTTAGAATTTTCATCACTTGCATGCTCTTGAATACTAAAGGTATTGCATAACTAATATGCACTCCCGGTATATTCAAATATAGCCACATTGAATTAGGAGCATTTGGGTTATCTCATGGTATTTGCCAAACACCCCACTAAAACCATTTTGTGCATAAAATGAGTCGAGATAACCGCAACTCCAAATTGTTTTCATATAGGCACACACTAGAATCAAAACGTTAAAATTTATCTTAATTTTTTTTTAACATATTAACTCTTGTCCTTAGGAATAACCATGGTAGCCGCAAGATTCTATGATCACAAAGACACTCTTAACTACATTCCCAAACACCACAAAACCAAAGGACTCACCAAGGAACAAGTAGAAATATTTAGGGGTCTAGAATCAAGGTATTTCCAGGAGGGTAGAACCATTCACTCATCCTTCCTTGAGCATACCAATCTTCATGAAGAACTAGCCGCCATTCAATTCGATTGTCTTCTTGACATTGATGAACCAATTTGTCCTAGGTTCGTGTTAGAATTCTATGCTAGTGTGACCGGTTTTAGTGATGAAGATGATGAGTTTTGTCTTAGCTTTAGAATCAACCAAAATGACTACACCATCACTTTAAGTGAATTTGCTAGACTACTAGGAATTCCCAACCGAGGAACTTGTGTCTACACGGATAAGTGGTCACTCACCGCCTTTGATGCAATCAATGACCGCTCTCTTCCCTACATAACCCGTTTAGCCGATAAGGATGTCATCCGTGAACACCTTTTTAACCCAAAAACGGATACAACCCGAGTAAACCGAAAGGGAAAAGAGGTAGACCGAGATCCATATGGAATGGAGCTAAATGAACTTAAGCACGAATTTAAGAAATGGGAGGAGCTACTTAGAGCAAACGTCATTAGCACCATAGGGAATAGGGATCACATAAACGCTTGTCTTTGTCATGCTACAACTTGTCCACCCTACAACCATTCAACTTAGCCTACTACATAGCTAGGAGAATGATTGATATTCCAACTCAAGGATCCGTTGCTCTTCCATACGGGATGCTTCTCACCCGCCTCTATAGAAACTTCGCTCCAATTCCACCAACCCCAAAAGGGATGCACCTTCACTATGAACTCATCCCTCACATCTTTGTACCTTTGAGTGATGATCGAGTTGCTAAGACTAAAGGCAAGAGAGCTAAACCTCCAACTCCTTCATCATCATCATCAAATAGTCTCGGGATGGTCTTCCAAGCTATCATCTTCCACCTCATGAGTATTACGCATCTCTTCCCGAGATTGAGAATGAATCACAGAATTCAAGCAAACTAAGGGAATGTTCAAGTGCCTTGGTAGGATGATGAACAAGATTTACAAGAAATTGGACAAATAAGGGTACTTTAAGGAGTGTTTGGAACAATGCATTATCATTAATGTTTGATACAATTTAGTTGTTTTTATTATGTAGGATGATAATATAACTTAAAACAATGGTGTATGCTAACAAACTATGGGGATAGCACAAGTATGCTATCATATTTTACCCATTTTCACTATATTGTGAAAATCAATAAGCCTTGCTCAAAATCTATGCTCCACTATGTTTACATATGTGTTATTTACTTTTCCTAACTAGAAATGTTTAGTATAACATGTTTTGAGAAAATTTCAGGTTTCAAAATTTGTTTTAAGAAACATTCGTCCAATTTCAAGACTACGGATCGACGGCACCATTATCTTGGTACCGCCTTTATGTAATTTGGTACCGCCATATCTCTGTACAAAGGAAGACGGCACCTTTTTGGGTTCCGTCCGTGTATGATTTTGGTGCCGGATCCTCCGTGTAATTTTCTGAATTTAGACTCTTTCGTGATTCCAAATTATCTTCCATCACTTATAAATCAACCTTAACTAGTTTATACTGTTATTAGAACTAGTATTATTCACTAAGGGATATAAGAAATCCATTTCCCACCAAAATTCAAAAATTTGAAAAATCCACCCAAGGAGCCCTTGTGCATAAAGGAAGGAACCAAATTTTGGTACCTTCAAATCCGTGGGTAATCTGAATATTAGGAAATTCCACTCACTAGAACACATTAATTGCATATCTTTTCTTCTTCACTCCATCTTCTTTGTATGGATTGACTTGGGTGATATGACTAGCATTCAACCCACTTCCAAATCATTAGGAACCTCATCTCTTCAATGGTTCAACATCAAATCAAACCTTTCTCAACAATTTCTTACCTCTATAAATTGAAAGGCTTTACCATGATCATCCTCACACCTTCTTCATTCTCATTACTATCTAGCAAATCAAAACCCAAGTTAAAATGACTAAATCATCACCAAAACCTTGCAAGAAAACCGCTAGAATGAGCGTAAGGCCTTGTTGTTTTGTCAATCTTAGCTCATCATCCAAATCTTCACCACTCACAATCTCATCTCCCATTAGAGATGATACACACCTTACCTTAGCTACACCTACTTCATCACACATTGTGATCACCACTCCACCACCAACAAAAACACCTACTTCACCTCCACCGACACCCATCCAAACATCCAAAACACCCTCACCACCTTCACCAAGGTCTCCCACTCTCACTCCCATGGAGTTATTTTCAACTCCACCAACATCACCAAATCCGACTTGGAAGACTTGCATCCTAGGCCAAGTCATCCACCACCATTGCCATCCTTTGGCACCATTGAGCGAACGCTCATGAATCACCTCGGTCATCCATTGACCCAAACGCCCCATTAGGGCCAAGACCTCTCCCTTTCCACCCCATTCACAAGGACATTCATGGTCCTTTATACGGGGATCATCCACTTCCATCATCAATGTCCCCTCATATTGAGGACATTCCGAAGAGCATGTGGGATGACAATCCCACTAGAGAGGAGATTCAAGCCGAACTTCACAACCTCCACCAATTCAAAGGCATGGTGGATTCTCACTTAAGTGAGACAATGCAAATGCAAAGTGCTTTGCTTGCATCCATCATGACCACTCCAAACATCCCCAACACCACCAACACATCCACCATTCCACCACCACAACCTCCCTAAACTTTCTACCCTCCATGGTTGCTCAACTTGTGAGCAACGGTCAAACCGGATCGGACCCGATTATGGTCCATGACTTCCACGAAGAAATGAGGTTCATCCTCAACCATTCTTTCCGCCTCAACGCTTTTCCCATCCACCATCACTTTAGGATGGTTTTAAAATAGTCTTTCTTTTATTTGCTTTTTAGGATATTTCATTTTCTTGTACTAAGAACACATCATTGTGTTCTCTTTTCATGATCTTTACTCATGAAAAATTTTAACTAATGAATGTTGTTTATATTGTTGGTGTCATTACATAGTGTTTGGAAATGCTTGTGAATGATCATTATTACTAACAATTTTTTATTTTCACAATCCATGTATCTTCCCACAAAAGCACCCAATTTAGGGGGGAGCTTTGAACAAGGGGGAGATAATAGCTCGGGCTCATTACATTCCGAATAGCCTCTTCTTTTTGTTGAGACAAAAAGGGGGAGAAAATATAGAACTTGAAAATTATTTATATTTGACTTTTTCGAAAAGTCAACCTATACTTTGATTTTCTCTAAAAGTCAACATCATGAATCAACTAGTGAATTCTTTGACTTTCATAAAAAGTCAAATTTCATACACTTGCATTATCATTTTCTTTTCAAGTTCTAAAACTAATATTTTTATAACTCTTGTACAAACTTTGTTTCTTTTATAAAATTAAATTTATATTTTGTCCTCAACAAAAAGGGAGATTGTTAATACAAATATCGTCATTAAACGTTATTTATATTTTTGATCTTTGCCTAAGTTTTGTTAACGATAAAAGTAAATTTAATTTATAAAAGCTTAAAGCTTGTCAAGTTTATTAGATATTAAAACAAGCTTTTTCAAACAATATATTCATCATTCAAGCATTTACATTTATGATTAGTAACATCTTGATATGACTCTAATCATTATGTATGATAATAGTTTGTAGAATGTGTTAGGTTCTTAAAACCAAACACTACTTAAGCATTTGCATATTTCTATTAATAGTAATACAACATTTGACATCATGTATTACATCATGGAAATCATTGGAAGATTCCATTAGATATTTTGTGAAGATTTGTACTCTTCATATCTTGCACAATCTTACTTAGATAGAGTTGACTTTAGACAAGATTTGATATCTTGACTGCCGATCGCGGTACCAATTTATACACGGGCGAACCCTTTTAGGGTCCGCGTCCGTGGACGCTTCGTCCAATTTGGCTATAAATAGCAATGCCAAGCCAAGTAGTTTTTCATCCCTTTCTAACATACTCATACATATCTTCTCTCTAACCTTTCTAACTCAGTTTCATATCATATTAGTGATCTCTTTGTAGCAAAGAAGATCAAGTCACATTCAAGCTTCAACGAGAAGTTGGAAGTCTTGTTTGTTTAGTGTTGTATGATCTAGTGTTGATTCATACTTCATTGTTGTATCAAACCATCATAATCTTGTGAGTGTGAGTGGTTAGTATTTTAGTCCTCAAAATACATTGTGTGTGGGAGTAGTTGTACCCTTGGAAAGAACTCGACATCTAGCTTAGTGTCGAAATAGTGTTTAAGTGTAAAGGTTTTCTCCGCCGCAAGGAAAGGAGCTTGTTGACTAGTGAAGTTAAACTCTCGAGTGTGAGACTCGGGAGTGGAGTAGGGCAAGGAAAAAGAGTCCTTGTAGGCCGAACCACTATAAACAACTTGTTGTGGTTTGATCATTTCTTTCCTTATTTACTATTTACATATTGCTTGCATATTTCATTAACATACTCAAGATCAATATCAATTGATCTTTCAATAAGTTTCAAAACAAAGTTTTTAATCGGTAAACTATTCAACCCCCTTCTAGTTTTCTAC
>OU343223.1:185272864-185322151 GCA_910596185.1 Chrysanthemum makinoi
TGATAAATGGTTTTATAAGGATGTGCAAGTTCTCCTTCCCACATGTGCCAAACGATTTCTTGAGATCGTTTGGCATATAAGCATGCATGCCAAATTGCATTATCAAGTGGTTTCTCTAACTTATCCTCTTCAATAATCTCACGGAGACATTCTAGATAATCCTTATGGGATGAGAAATATGTTTGAATAGCAAGTTTATTGTTCCTAAGATGAGGAGGAACATATTTCACAAACAAAGCATATTTATTACAAACAGGTACCTTTGATCCATCATACTCCCCATTGGTCATTGGCATTTTCCCTTTTACCTGACTCTTCAAATTCTCAATTTCCTTTTCCAATGAAGCTATTTGTTCGTTGTTTTTATTACGAGTGACCTTTATTGATTCAAATAACTCATTGAAATGACGTTTAACCTTTTCATTTTCTTCTAGAAAGCTCTCGTTTTCCTTTTGAAGTGTATTTACTAAGTTTTGAAGGTGAAACGTTTGAGAATTCTGAGAATCTAAAGGAGGAGGCATTTGGGAGCCAGTCACATTGGTCTTTTCACCCTTTACTTGAGAGATTTGGGCTTTCAATCTTTTGATCGTGGTTATAATGGGCTCAATTTGTTCATCACGCTTGCTAATTTCAAAATCGATCAAACTCGTGAACATCGAGAGATGTCTTGATATTTGAAGTTTTAACATTTTCTTTGAGATGTTGATATTTTAATTGCAAAGCAAGATGTTCAACTTCTAATTTAGAAAATGTTTAACCGATTATCATGATCATCCCGCTCGATTTTCTCATGCAATTTTGAATTTGTTGTTTCAAGCTCAATTACACAATCATGGGACACTTTCAAAGCAAATGATAATTCATGAAATTGAGATGCAAGAATAGAAGAATTCGTAGCAATGTAAAACACATCTTGAGAAACACATTGAGAAATCAAGTTCTCATTTAATATATGCAGATTCTTCCTTTCAATTTCATTATATTTAAGTTCCCTTTCATAATCATTGACCTCGACAATCATTGCATCAAATTCCTTTTCCATTTCTTTAATATCAGTGTTTATTCCAATTTTAAGACTCTCAAATTGACCTTTTAATTGTTTAAAGAAAGGCATGACTTCGGTTAAATAACATTCTTTAGTTTGCTCAAAGCCCCTTTCCCCCTCGCATCCCCCAGAGGTGTGTGCTTCTTACACGCTTTCTCAAAATCAACAAACAACATAAAACAAACATATAGGCCGATTAAGGTCCCGCTATTAGTGGCAATAGATCTAGGAACTAGATGCATTGGTGCATTGGGAGGATACATGCTTGCTTTTGGCAATTTCCTACAAGGGAATTCGCTTCAACAATATTCTCTTTTTGCATATCCATATCCTTTTCCAACACTTGTTCAGAGTTAGAAGTGTCTGAGGCTTAAACATGTTTAAGGAGATCCAATTTTCCTTAGTGTAATCATGAGGTTTGATCGTTATGTTATTCTTTTTACACTCAGCATTTTCTAGCTTCTTGTTCATTTTCTCCCTAGTGACTTCACTATTTCTTATATTCCTCGCTGCACTCAAAGCTAACCAGGTTTCTAGGTTTAAGGATTTCATTACCATCATAAAGTACCTTGTGAGCAGCTCTAGCCTTTTTAATAACCACTGGACTAGGTTCTCAACAAGGGGAACGCTATGCTTATCGCTTAAGACTCTATGCTTAGTGATCATGTGAGCAAATTAATGGTATTCCTTGTACGCATAACTTATTCTCAAGTTTATTTTTCAAAGTTTTTAGATTGTAAAAATCATTCAAAAGTTTTGATTCCTTAGCATTGAATTCTTGCTTAAGCATTTTCACATTTTCTTGAAGTTCTTGTTTTTGCTTAGCAGCTTTAGAAAGCTTTTCTTGTAAGGAGTTTAACTCTTGTTTTAATACTTCTTCTCTAAAATTACTTTTTCTAATAATTGTAAGCATTTGGTTATCCATATCCCGCTTGCAGTAGTTAACTCAAACTTAGCACGCTTTTCATAAATAGCAACTTGTTCCTTATAGGTATTGAGTTCAGTGGTCAAGGAATCATCGTGCACAAATGCAGTAGTATTCATCGTGCATGCATTCATTGTTAATTGCAAAAGATTCAACAATAGGTACAATATCATCGGCATCTTGTTTCACATATTGTTCATATGGGATAACATTGTTATTACCTATATTTTCACATTCCACTCAATGACTTCAGAGGTTGTACTTCATGGTGAATCTTTTGCTCATCAACCACATATAGTTTGAGTACCTCTTTAATGATGGAGTCCTTGGATGGACTGGCTCGTTGAGGTGAAGAGTTCATTGGAGAGATATTAGCCATGAAGATAGTTTGTGCATATGGTTCGCCATCAACGCCCGAACAAATGCATCACACCGCAACTTGAAAGGCGCTAGGATTGTTCTCAGCAACACCATGCATCGTTGTTAGCCCACATCGCATCGCATGTTCGCATTCCCATCACCAAGAACATCGGCTCTTCTTCATTCAACAACATTGCACCATTATCCCGTAAGCTTGAACCAACAACATCTTGTCCTCAAGTATTCTAGCGTTTTGAGGGCGCTGGTTTTCGAGTACGATTCCTAGCAATGTGCCCTTCCACCACAAAATTGTAGCACTTGATTGGTTTTAATTGACCCTCAACTATATTCCTTCCACGATTCCGATTTCCAAGATATCCACCACCAACACCAAGATTCCCATAACCTACATTACTTTGTTCATTGTGTGGAGAATAAGCATTCGCCTTCCTGCATTTTCCACCACAATCTTCCGCCTCTTACAAGAGTACGATTTTGACGATTTGAAGCAGCTTCAGATAATTGTTAGTGTGATGAGATCTGTGTTTTGCTTGACCATAAGAGCCACTTGATTGATGAAGTGCTCCATGACTGCGTCAGAATCTGGTTGCTTATATCCAGGATCAGGAACGAGCTTGTGATTATGATGAGTGCTTATTCACTCATCCTTTTTACCCATCTAAGCCCACAAAAATGTCTAAAAACACGGAAATATAACCAATTATGCTACAGATATCCTTGGAGTGTGTTTTTATGTATTTCAGGTACAAAGGATCGAAAACAGGCAAAACGGACTAAAATGAGCTTGATTGAAAACGCGGCTTTGCACGGAGCCGAAGATGATTTTCTACATTTTCAGAGCCCGGGATACCATTTGGGAGTGAGCTTGGGGAATCAGATCAAAAACCTATCCCTAAATCCAAATTACTAATTTACCCTCTTCCCGAACCCAAAATTACCATTTCACCCTTTTTCACAAAAATCCTAAAACACTCTTTCTTTCTAAATCCTAAATTTTATTTAAAACCAATTATTTTTCAAAAATCTATTTTTATAAAAAAGTTTATTTCAAAAAAAAAAAAAAATATATATATATATATATATATATATATATATATATATATATATATATATATATATATATATATATATATATATATATATATATATATATATATATATAAAAGTTTTAGTATTAAACCCTTTAAAACTTAAAAACCTTTTAAACCTTAAACCCATTGAACCCTTTCATATTAACTACTTGGACCCCCCTCCCCATTTTGAACCTCTTCCTTTCTTTACCCAAAACAGAAACCCAGATACCCTGCTTCCATTTTGGCGCCCAAATACACAAAGAACCCATACCATCTCCCTGGCTTCCCCTCAGTCCCTCTCACCACTGGTCCCCAAGCTTAGCATCTCAAGCCCCACACCCACATGGCTCATGTGCCACCTTGGCAATCCCCTAAACCCACATTGGATACCAAAAAGGGACGGCTCAGATTCATGAGATTGGGCTCCAAGCAAAAATCAATGGATGATATTGAACCAAAGAAGCACAAGTGCTCCATACAACCTCTCTCTCAGAAAACAAGCACAAAAGCTCAAGCCTTTGAAGACCCTAGACTAGTATAAATAGAACCATTTGTAGCCTTTGAAAGGCAGGAGGATTTTAGTTTTAAAAATAGCTTTTTAATTTTAGTTTATTTCAAGATTGTAATTTCTAATTTCAGTAATGCAAAAGTTTTTTAGTTAATTTCAGTTAGTTTTACATTAGTAGTTAAGTTTCAAAGAAAAAAAAAAAAAAAAAGTTGCTTATCTAGCTAACATTTTATTTATGTTTTTGCTAAGTTGTTAAGTAGTTCTTGTCAAAATTCCAAGTTTTCTTTTCAAAACTGCTTTTTACAAAAACCTTTTTAAAAGGAGTGTTTGGGTAATGGGTGAAACAGTCAAACAGTTTTGACCCACTTTGGACTTTCAAAGTCACTGCTTTAGGTTTGAGTAAGTCAAATTAGTAGTCTTATTAGTAGTTTCTTAGTCGGATTGTTCCAGATATTTTCAAGTCTCCATGTATTGATGTGCAACAGCCCTTCTCGGCCTGCCGTTTCACAAGCTTTTTCGAAGCTTATTTTTCATTCAAAACTTTTCCAAAACTACTTTTCTTACATGATCACATGCCCATCTCAACATATCAATAGTACTTACATCTAGATTAGTGTTAGCTAGTTTTTATTTGCACTCGAAATCACCATAAACCCATATTCATATCGCTTAAGCAAGCATACTTGCCTAAGTGGCTTGTTTGTTTGATTTTTCATTTGCTTATTACTTAGCCTTAGCTTATAAAATTTGGTATTTAGCTTATTCAATAGGTTAGCTAGCTAGGAGTATTTTTATAATTTTAGGTTCAGCTTTTATTGATAGCTTAATTACCCTTGAAAACACCCCTAGCCCTCATTCCACCGCTGCAACACCACAAACAAATTTCTGACCCTTTTTTAGTGCTTATTTAGGATTTAATTTAGCTTACTCAGAGCCCCTTAGATGCTTTTAGTATTACTAGATTAGATAGATCATAATTGCTTATTAGATGTTTAGTTGTAGTCTTTAAGTGCTTATTTTCCATCTTCCTAGTTTTGATTTCCTTAGCAAGGTTTATTTCCAAACTGCTATCCTTTTGTTCATTCAGCTGTATTCTTTATAGTTAGCTTATTTTTAAGTCTATGTTGCTTATCATTCATTTATTTTGTTTATTCAATGCTTTTCATGCTCATTATTTTGCTTAAAGACTGCATCGTGTGTTTGTTTGGTGGTCAGTCCATAATCAGTTGAGATAAGCCGTTGAAAACTGCTTATTTAAAGTTTTACAAAATCGATCTTTACAAAAAGTACTTATTTTGGTCTTATAACCAAGTCCCAAAAGGTGCAAAAAAAAATAGTTGCAAAAGGTGCAAGGCACCGTGCTCAACTCAAGCCCCTTGGCTCACACACTTACACACACGCAGAATCACCAAATGCCCTGGTCTTGACTGGTTGTGTTCTACACAATTAATGTCTTAAACACACTTTTCAGTTTTAGCTTTTCTTGCTTATTTCACCTTTTATCTGCTTATTTCCAAACGTAGTACCACACCTTTTTATTTTTCCCAAAATCAGTAGAATTCAAAGTATTATCCGTGAATTTTTCAGATTTTTCTACATTATTTTAGTATTTTTTTTAAATTAAATTAGATTAAAATAGTTTTTAATTCATAATAAATAATTTAAAAGTCAAAAAAATATCCGGCTTTTTCCTAAAATTATTTTTAGTAGTTTAGAACGTAGGAAAATTAGTTTCACATCCTTAGGCCTTAAATTGCATCATTTTCACTTTTTGAGACTCGGGATTAGCCCGGGTTTTCACGTTTTTGCATATTATCACTCTAGGACTTTAGTGTAACTTAATTTTATTGTTCCGTATGCTTAGTAGTAGTTAGTTAATCATTTACTTTGTTCCCGTAGCCTTAATTACTTTCCCTTTAGTTAATTGGTAGATAACGTAATCAAAAACAAAAACCCGTAACATCGAGCATTTTAATAACAAACCTCAAACGAAATTCTCAATTCACACCTCGTTAGGAAACGACCCGGATATCCTTATCCGGTATCACTTATCGAATATTTGAGGGTTTTTGCGGTCGACCTTTTCCTAAAGGTTGGTTTGTAATTCTCTCGGTATTTGTATTTGATATTCTTATATATACTATTTGACCGAATCAAATTTTTGGCGCCAGCTGCCGGGAGGTTGTGTCGCGACTATATCGTTAAGGTTTGACGATTAGTGACTCGAGATCCTTCCTTCGTGAAGTTATTGTTTTTATAAAATCAAAAAAGTAAAAATATTTTCCTTTTTATTTTGTATATATATATAAAAGATTAAAAATACAAAAAGATTTTCCTTTTTGTTTTAAATAAAATAGAAGACACAATCAATATAACATTCTCAACGGAGGTGTTATCATTATAAGTTCCCGAACCAAAGATCAAAAACTTGCCTTTGTGTCGCTTGTGGATTTATTTATTTCTATCGGACAAACAAACTGTGTGGTGGGTATAAGGACGGCCTGACATTAAATTGCGGCTGTGAAGAAGCGGGTTTTTAATAAGCTTCGCGCTGACCTACTAAGCTTCTCCGCTCGCTTGTGCGTTTGTCTTGTAGAGGTGATTTATTCACTTGGGATTATTGGTATAAGTTCACCGTGGTTTTGCCTCGGTCTTGTTTTAATTGAAAGTGTTGTTTTTGGAAGTGCATGCGCACTCGCTCTTCTAATTCTTCTACCCCTCTTCTTGAACTCGCCACAATTCCGCGAAGACGAAATAGACGTCCCCCGCCAATAGTCGAACCCGAGATGCGTAATCCTCAACCCCATTCCCGAAATGGCGGATACCCGAACCATGTCTGAGTTACTTCAAGCTCCCGTAGACGGCTACGGTGATGCTATCATCGTTCCACCAATTGACGCCGAAAATTTTGAACTTAAGACTAATTTGATTCAATTGGTTTCATCTAAACCTTTTTGTGGTCTTGATAGGGATGAGCCCCATGCCCATATCCGTTGGTTTAATCAAGTGGCTTCCACTATTAACTTTCGCCCCTCATGAATCGATCAAGTTGATGTTATTCCCGTTTCCCTCGAGGCGCACCGGATTTGGCTTGAGAAAGAACCCTCGTTCAATCACGCACATGGGAAGACCTCTAAGAAATTCGTTAACCAATTTTTCCCTGCTGAAAACTACAAATTGTTAAGAAAATGAAATAACCAATTTCCGACAAAACAAAGATTCGACGAGAGTTTCGGTGACAGCGTGGGATAGATTCAAAAGAACTTCTACGAAAAAAATTTTGCCCACCCAACAAGGGCTCTCCGACCTTCATCGGGATGATACGTTCTTATAATGCTTTTAACCCCAATCCGACCCAAGATTTCGCTAAACGAGGTTGCCGGGTGGTAATATCTTGAGTCGTTATGCCCGGGGGAAATTGAAAAACGGAATTATCGAGAAAAACAAATCAAAGGTTCCCAACCTCCGAAAAAAAACACAGGAAAAAAACAGAGCAGTTGTTGCTAAAGTCAACTAACCAATTCTTCTTTCATTCCGTGTGAGTCAAAATTGGAAGGACTCCTTTCTACCGGACGCTATTTCATAGCATGATAAAAGAGTTAAAATTTCAGAAAACGGAAAAAACAAAAAAGCCGTAAAAAAAGGCGTTACAAAACTGTGTTAATTTGCGGTGGTCCCCCATTACCATAATTACAAAATTTGGTAAAAGGCAACCGATGGTGAGTTCAGAAATTTGCCACAGTTTGGTAGCTGCTTAATTCACAATTCCACAAATCCTAATCCGAATTCAAAAGGAATTAAAACCTTGCTAATCAAATGGGACCAACCCGGTTTCCTCAACCTAACAATCAAAATTAGGTTCAATTCAAAATCAAGTGAAAGGGCAAAAAAATGTTCCATATCAAGCCCGATGAACCAATACCCGCCCCAAGGGGGGTAATCTCAATCATGGTTATCAGCTTTAATTACCAAACCCCGTTGGCCCCTTATTGAACTTTCCAACTACATTAAGTCTAATGAGGTTTTACCAATAAGGGGGTTTGCAAAGCCAAATCACTACTTTAAGAAATGATTTCCAAACTTCAATGTCAAAACAAGGTAATGAGTTAAAAATGAATTGAACAAAACAAACAACAAAATTGATCAAAATCAATACAAAATTGAAAACATGTTCAATAGTATCATGTGTCAAATGAATCAAGCTTCAACTTCTAAAACCCTTCCGGCTAATTACGCATTCCAAATCCGAAGGGGAGAGTTGGAATGCTATTTTGCAACCGAAGTGGTAAGACATATGATGGACCCTCGATGCCTACACCCTCTCCAGTAAGGGAAGTAGAACGAGAAACCGAGGTGACAAAGGACAAGGTGATTTCTTAACAAGCCCACAAAGTACCAAAAGACAGTCCAAACTCCAGAAGTCACATCCCCATTCCTAACCCGATGTTCCGAAAAGATTAAGCCTTCAATTCCTTATCCTTCAAGGCTTTAATGATCAAAACGGGCCCGCGCAAAAAACTAATCAACAAATGGAAAAGCTTATCCAAATCTTTTTCAAGATACTCACTAGGAGATTAGTTTGAGGGATCTCCCTTCTAATGCCCAAGTTTGGTCCGACGATCAAAAGCTTGTTGGGCAACAAAGAAAAAATTTTTGAGTTGGCTAAAACTTCCGAATGAAGAATTGTTCGGAGGTTATCCTTAAAAACTTCCCGAAAAGTAGAATATAGAGACACCCCGAAAAAACAAAAGTTCCTCATCCCATGGATTTTCAAGGAATTAGTTCAATGCTCCGCTTTGGCCGAATTTCTTGGTGCGTGAGGCATAAAAACTTGATGCTACACTCAGGTGGAAAAAAAAAAAGCTTGTTACCCCCACTCACACCTAACCATTGTATGATCCTCGAAGCTTGCCGACGGGAAAACAAAAAATTCTCATCCGTTAGGTATAGCGAGGATGTCTGTGTGAAAAAGTAGGAAAATTTCATTTCCCAGCCGACTTTGTTGTCGTCGATTTCGATGCCGATCCCCGAGTGCCCCTCATCTTGGAGGTGCTTCTAAAACGGGTCGTGCATTGATTGATGTTGATGAAGGGAAATCACTTTGAGGGGTAAACAAAGAAGCCGTGACTTTCAATGTTAACCAAGATTTGAAATCTATGCCTACCATTTGTGGTATTGATAAAATTGAAATCCGTGAAACCAACGGTGGACAACAGGACCCGGTGCTTCCTACTAATACGGAAGGTACCAAAACGCCCAACCTAAGGTTATCAAAAATTCTTCATCTAGGATTGATCAAAGTCTTTCACGATTTACGGTTAAGAGATCTTCAGTAAAACGTGTTGAGGCTTAAAAAACAATTACCAAGAAACCGAGACCATAACGAGTGGTGGAAATTGCAGCTCTAAGAGCACACCACTTGTCCCCCTCCGCATTCGTTAATCAATCGATCTTGTTGAACCTTTCTCGAGTGGCAATCCCACTCCTTACTTCCTCGACCTCATTATTTCCGGATCTCTTCCCCTTTCCTCACTCCGCTGGAAAGGAAGTAACTGGAATTTGGAAAGATCGAAGCTTATTATTTTCCGTCGGGGAATGGATGATGATGAATGGACCCGGAGGGGACCGTGTTCGTCTTGAACAATTACTTAGTGAAAATGAAGATCCGTTGTCTTCCTCCCTCCGGAAAAGAAATTGAAATTAAAGAAGTTGAGCTTTTGACCAAAAATCCTTCGAAGCCCGAGCCGAAGGATTCAGACTATTGATTTACTTCTCGAGGAGTTCGCCGATGAACTCGCCTCGCTTGGTCCCTTTTCCACCGAAATTGACAACGAAGTCTTTGACTTTGAAGCGGGACTTACGTGGAACTTGAGTATTTGTTGTATGGAGATCCGTCACTTGATCCTTCAATTGACAAGGAGTTCTCCGATAAACTATCGCTCTCACGGAATCGATTCCATCTAAGAATGAAAATTTGAACGATGATCCTTGGAAAAAAATTTTGATGATCCATTCTTTCCCAAGAAGGAGAAGAACCTTAAAGTTTCAATTGATGAACTTGTTGGTCAAGATGTTCTTCATCCTTTTTTAACCGAGTGAGTGACTCCCCCTTCTCTTGAGGATTTTACCGTGGTTAACACTTTTGATTCATGCCTCTCTGAGGATAAAGTATTCAAACCCGGTATAATACCTTCCAAGGGAGTTCACTCTAAGAGAACTCAAATGTTTCAAACTCTTCGACCTAACCATGAACTCCTTTTCTCTATGGAGTTATTTGTGACTAAGAGTGTGCTTCTTGATGATCCATCATTCCCTCGTCTTCCCGCTAAACCGCCGGATGATGGATTCATCTTTGATTTTGAACCCAATACGGGTACTTTGATCTCTAAGGTGGTGGGCAAAGATTTTGAACGCTATGTTCTCATGCCTAAAATTTTGCCCACCCAACCCACCCGTGTTACCTCATTCGAGAATGAGGATTTCATTTTGACCCCGGGCATCTCCAATCATCATTCTTTTTGGCGGGTATATCTCATCGGAGGGGAACTTTCAGCACATTCAATGTTTATCCAAACCATTTGAATGAAAGTCCGATTGAGATTTTCTCTTCCACTTGCTCCCCCATGGACCAATGAATTCGGGGTCGAGTCAAGCTAGCGACTCGGTTAACAAAAACAGTAGCATTGCATGGGTTTTCACCCATGTTTCTATCTTCTTTCTCTTTTCTAACACTAAGTGTGGGGAAACCCCTTGATGTTTGCTTGTTGTGTGTTTGCTCTCTGTTTTTAGGATTCCCGTAGATCGTGATGATTGATGCGCCTGTTTTCAATCCAGCCGCCAATATCCGATATTTTTACTAACGATTATCTAGGGATATCTTTATTAATCCTTTTTATGAAAAAAGATTTCGCTCCCACACTTGGCTAGTAGTATTACCTTTTCCGTTCTATAGTTTACTGGGCGGTACTTTGAATATTAAGGGCAATATTCAATTCTAAGTGTGGGGGGGAATTCTAGCGAATTTTGATCACATGTGTACCTTCTAGTACCCTAGTACCCCCGTTTTGACCAAAAATTTTAAAATTTTATCGTTTTAAGTCAAGTATTTACATTTACAAGAAGTGCATTGCACAAAAATAAAGCATTGATGCTTCGGTGTTAATGGTAGTTTAGTCTTGATTCGGCTAGAACAAGGGGAATCCCGACTCTGCTAGAGTGTTGATCTAGCTGCTCTCTTAACATTAGGCTAAGGTTTTACGAGTTGTGCAAATGAAAATGCTAAGCGTGGACTAGTTGGTTCTCTTTAGAGCTTATATAAGTAATCTATGGCTTTTTCTCCCAGTAGCTCTTAATTGGACCTAAAATACGTGCTCATTGTCAAACTTTTGAACATTCAAATAGTCTTGTTACAATAAAAAGTTTTTAAGCAAAATTGATTTAGAGTCCGAGTTCAACTTTTTATTTAAATTTCCGAGAAAGCATACTTTCTTTAAATCTGAATAATGTTGCAAAATGAAAGTATCGTAAAAAGTGCTTGAATGATGCAAAAGTTGCAAAGTTTAAAGTTCAAAGTAAAAAAAAAAAAAAAAAAAAAAAAAAAAAAAAAAAAAAAAAAAAAGTTGAAAAATGAAAAATGAAAAATATGAGTTGCGTAAATAAAAGCACTAAGTTGCTTATGAATAAATGTACGAAACTTGCTTTTTCTTAAATTTGAATCGGAAGTTGAACTCGTACTCGTCAATGTTGTCTAAAAGTTTGACGGTAATTTGGAAAGCCTTGATTTCAAAGACCCCGAAAGCTCCGATACTATTCTCAAGGGTGAAAACCTAGCCTCCTCAAAAGGACAAGCTTAGAAGAAAGTCGCATCATGGAGTGATCTCACCTTTGAATCTCGAATTTCTTAATTGTCGTCGGTTGTGATCCATTTAGGTTTTGTTTTAACTTAACGGTAGCTTCAAGAATCTTTGGAATCAATTCCGCTAATTCCGGTACTATTCTCTGTGAGGTGTCAAAAGCCCGGTCACTTAAAACTAATGTTTTGGGATGTGCCGAGAAGAAAGCCGCTACATGGAAGAGGCCCTTTCGATCCTTAGACTTTCATCGTTTCCGGTGAGTTAGTACTTTGGTTAAATGGATAACAACCATAACAAGTGTCGATTTTAATGGTCAAACTTTTGAAAATGAGCACACGAACTTAAATTGTATAAATTGCGGGAGTAAAAAGTTAAGTCTCGACTTACATAGATTATTTGTATAAGTAGTATTAGCATTTTACAAAAACGTTTGCACAATAAGTTTAAGCTTGGTTTGAGAGTATAAAAAGAGGATGACGATTACAATTCCCCGGAGACACCCATTTTGCGTGAATCCCGTTCCGTGATGCCATGTTTTGATAATCAAGCATGTTATTTATTTACGTTCAAGTTTAAATTTCTCGTAGTTGAATAAAAAGTCGAAACGGGGTATTCTTGGTATTTTTGATCCTTTCATTACTTCATATGATCGGATTGATAGGGACTAGCAATTGATAGTGTGGGGGATTTGATGAGTGCTTATTCACTCATCCTTTTTACCCATCTAAGCCCACAAAAATGTCTAAAAACACGGAAATATAACCAATTATGCTACAGATATCCTTGGAGTGTGTTTTTATGTATTTCAGGTACAAAGGATCGAAAACAGGGCAAAAACGGACTGAAATGAGCTTGGATTGGAAAACGTGCTTTGCATACGGAGCCGGAAGATGATTTTCTACATTTTCAGAGCCCGGGATACCATTTGGGAGTGAGCTTGGGGGATCAGATCAAAAACCTATCCCTAAATCCAAATTACTAATTTACCCTCTTCCCGAACCCAAAATTACCATTTCACCCTTTTTCACAAAAACCCTTAAACACTCTTTCCTTCCAAATCCTAAATTTTATTTAAAACCAATTATTTTTCAAAAATCTATTTTTATAAAAAAGTTTATTTCAAAAAAAAAAAAAAATATATATATATATATATATAAAAGTTTTAGTATTAAAACCCTTTTAAAAATTAAACCCTTTTTAAACCCCTTAAACCCATTGAACCCTTTCATATTAACCACATGACCCTCCCCATTTTGAACCTCTTCCTTTCTTTACCCAAAACAGAAACCCAGATACCCTGCTTTTCCATTTTGGCGCCCAAATGCACAAAGAACCCAGCTCATCTCCCTTGGCTTCTTCTCCCCTGTCCCTCTCACCACTGGTCCCCAAGCTTAGCATCTCAAGCCCCACACCCACATGGCTCATATGCCACCTTGGCAATCCCCTAAACCCACATTGGATACCAAAAAGGGACGGCTCAGATTCATGAGATTGGGCTCCAAGCAAAAATCAATGGATGATATTGAACCAAAGAAGCACAAGTGCTCCATACAACCTTTCTCTCTCAGAAAACAAGCACAAAAGCTCAAGCCTTTGAAGACCCTAGACTAGTATAAATAGAACCATTTGTAGCCTTTGAAAGGCAGTAGGAGTTTTAGTTTTAAAAATAGCTTTTTAATTTTCAGTTTTATTTTAGTATTGTAATTTCTAATTTCAGTTAATGCAAAAGTTTCTTTTTAGTTAATTTCAGTTTCAGTTTTACATTAGTAGAAGTTAAGTTTCAAAAGAAAAAAAAAAAAAAAAGTTGCTTATCTAGCGTTAACATTTTTTATTTATAAGCTAAGTTAAGTTGTTAAGTAGTTCTTGTCAAAAAAAAAAAAAAAAAAAATTCCAAGTTTTCTTTTCAAAAATCTGTTTTTTTACAAAAACCTTTTTTAAAAGGAGTGTTTGGGGTAATGGGTGAAACTGGGTCAAATCAGTTTTGACCCACTTTGGGGTTTCAAAGTCAGCTGTCTTTAGGTTTGAGTAAGTCAAATTAGTAGTCTTATTAGTAGTTTCTTAGTCGGATTAAGTTCCAGTATATTTTTCAAGTTCAAAAAAATTGATGTGCAGCAGCCTTCTGCTGCTGTTTCACAAGCTTTTTCGAAGCTTATTTTTCATTCAAAACTTTTCCAAAACTACTTTTCTTACATGATCACATGCCCATCTCAACATATCAATAGTACTTACATCTAGATTAGTGTTAGCTAGTTTTTATTTGCACTCGAAATCACCATAAACCCCATATCTGTTACTGTTTTCAAGCAAGCATACTTGCCTAAGTGGCTTGTTTGTTTGATTTTTCATTTGCTTATTACTTAGCCTTAGCTTATAAAATTTGGTATTTAGCTTATTCAATAGGTTAGCTAGCTAGGAGTATTTTTTATAATTTTTAGGTTCAGCTTATTGATAGCTTAATTACCCCTTGAAAACACCCCCTGGCCCTGTCCACTGCTGCAACACCACAGCAGCTGTTGGACCCTTTTTTTAGTGCTTATTTAGGATTTAATTTAGCTTACTCAAAGCCCCTTAGATGCTTTTAGTATTACTAGATTAGGATAGATCATAATTAGCTTATTAGATGTTTAGTTGTAGTCTTTAAGTGCTTATTTTCCATCTTCCTAGTTTAGGATTTCCCTTAGCAAGGTTTATTTCCAACTGCTTATCCCTTGTTCATTCAGTTGTATTCTTTTATAGTTAGCTTATTTTTAAGTCTATGTTGCTTATCATTCATTTATTTCGTTTATTCAATGCTTTTCATGCTCATTATTTTGCTTAAAGACTGATCAGGGGTGTTTGTTTGGTGGCTGTCCATAACTGTTGAGATAAGCTGTTGAAAACAGCTTATTTAAAGCTTTTTACAAAATCGATCTTTACAAAAAGTACTTATTTTGGTCTTATAACCAAGTCCCAAAAGAAAAAAGTTGAAAAAAAAAATAGTTGCAAAAAGGTGCAAGGCACCAGGCTCGAACTCAAGCCCCTTGGCTCACACACTTACCACACACGCAATCACCAAATGCCCTTAGGTCTTTGACTGGTTGTGTTCTACACAATTAATGTCTTAAACACACTTTTCAGTTTTAGCTTTTCTTGCTTATTTCACCTTTTATCTGCTTATTTCCAAACGTAGTACCACACCTTTTTATTTTTCCCAAAATCAGT
Organism: Chrysanthemum makinoi; assembly: GCA_910596185.1. Lineage (NCBI taxonomy): Eukaryota > Viridiplantae > Streptophyta > Magnoliopsida > Asterales > Asteraceae > Chrysanthemum > Chrysanthemum makinoi. The sequence continues at coordinate 185,287,851 of OU343223.1, forward strand.
AGAATTCAAAGTATTATCCGTGAATTTTTCAGATTTTTCTACATTATTTTAGTATTTTTTTTAAATTAAATTAGATTAAAATAGTTTTTAATTCATAATAAATAATTTAAAAGTCAAAAAAATATCCGGCTTTTTCCTAAAATTATTTTTAGTAGTTTAGAACGTAGGAAAATTAGTTTCACATCCTTAGGCCTTAAATTGCATCATTTTCACTTTTTGAGGCTCGGGATTAGCCCGGGTTTTCACGTTTTTGCATATTATCACTCTAGGACTTAGTGTAACTTAATTTCATTGTTCCGTATGCTTAGTAGTAGTTAGTTAATCATTTACTTTGTTCCCGTAGCCTTAATTACTTTCCCTTTAGTTAATTGGTAGATAACGTAATCAAAAACCAAAAAACCGTAACATCGAGCATTTTAATAACAAACCTCAAACGAAATTCTCAATTCACACCTCGTTGGGAAACGACCCGGATATCCTTATCCGGTATCACTTATCGAATATTTGAGGGTTTTGCGTGTCGACCTTTTTCCTAAAGGGTTGGTTTGCAATTCTCTCGGGTATTTGTATTTGATATTTCTTATATATACTATTTGACTGATCAGATTACCATTTACAGTGGATGTGACATGTGATGCTGGGCAGAAGTTCCTACATTGGAGTAGAATGCAGTTGAGTCATTTGATGAGCTGGTTTCTCCTGGTTGAGATTTGAACTGTTCAAGAATTCGTCGTTCAAACATAGCATTTTCTCATTCTGAAGAAGGAAGGCATACAATTGCTCATAGTTGGTGTTCTTTAGTCCTTTTGTAAGCTTCACAGAAGTGACAAACTTGTGCCATTCGGGATTCATGTTGTTCACGAATTTTGAGTTCAGCTGAATGTTTGGCATAGTCATCTTGATATTCCTCATATCATTTACCAGCTTGTGGAATCTCACATAATACTCATAGACACTTTCTTCAGGTTTCATCTTAAAGTGCTCAAATTCATCATCACTGCTGTGATTCTCTATCTTCTATAGTCAATTTGACCCGAGAGAAGCATCTTGACATTATCCCAAACCGCCTTGGCTTCTGTGTTGTGATTGATAAGTTTATAGATATCTTTTGGAAGACCTTGAAGAATAATATTTGAAGCCCGATATCAGATCGAATCTCTTTTTCTCCTTATCGTGGAGCTCATCATACATCTTAGGTCTATCCATTCCATAAACTATTGTTCCATCTCGCCAGCAGTATCAATCATGTCTCTAGTAGTCTCAACCTGATACGGTCCTTCATCAATAGACTTAAGGATGTTAACCCCATTCTCCTTTCCTAAGCAAAGATACCGATTCTTTGTGACCAAGACTCATAATCAGTTCTATCAAGCATGGGAGGAGAGTATCGATCCTGCAGCTTGCACATCATCAAAATGGAAGACATGTTTAAATTCTACCGGATTTTACAAATCTTTGACTTAACCGGGAAATAGATTCTTTCACGGGATTTTACAAAATCAAGATAAACCGCAAAACTTATACACTTAAGCGTAGACAACAACCTTAAGCGTAGGACCTTATGCGTAGATGAAGGCTTACGCGTAGACAGCAAACTTACGCGTAGACACAGTTTAAGCGTAGTCCAAAGCTTACGCGTAGAGTTATTAGAGTAAAAGGCTTAATTTTATGCGTAAACCAAAGCTTAGGCGTAAGGACCTTATGCGTAAGTTTCACTTAGGCGTAAGACAAGCTTATGCGTAAGAAAAAGCTTATGCGTAAGAGTTTTTACGCGTAAGTTTAATGCTTATGTGTAGAATTAGGGTTTTACCCAAAAAAATCTCTTACACTTCACAGTGCACGAGATATCCAAAGTCGAAGTGTTTTTCAGGCTTATCCAAGCAAGAAGAACACTGAGTAACCACCAGAAATGAAGATCAAGTGAAAAACACCTTACGCGTAGGATTAGGGTTTTGTTGTGCGTAGAAAGTACAAATTTTGCCAAACACGATTTTTTTGATCAAAACCGTTTAGAAAACAAGATTAAGATGATGAAACAATCTTAAAAACACCAAAACAACAAAGCTTGATGATCAAAAACACGATTCTCTCTTGCGCGTAGGTCCGTACACTCGTATCCAAACACGCTTACAAACCAAGAAAAACTTGTAAAGTTTGAACCTTTTTGCAATAAACTGAAAGTTTAATACTCAATAGACATTAATCCACAAGAATCTTGAATTTTAAAGTGTAAAATTTGAAGCTTTAATGATACCAACACACCGTATACGAGACCACGCGTAACAACCCTTTTACGCGTAAAAACTAAACCTTAACCCAAGAAAGACTATCAAACCAAGAACATGAGAGATGGATGATCAAACCATGGCTCTTGATACCATTTGTTAGATCTTGGATTTGATACAAAGTGGGCTGCGCCGTTTAGGTTAAGGGTTTAGATAGAGAAAGTGGGAGAGAATGGGAACCCTAGAGAGACAAAAAAAATGTATTATGAAGCTCCAACCCTTTGCCTTGGAGGGCAAAGGGTATTTATAGGGTACAAGCTTAGCGCCTCTAATAGGCATGTGGATCGGTATACAGTGGGTAAAGACTCGTCCGTCCTCCACGGTGTTACAATGTAAACTAAATACTAATACTGAATTACTAAGACTACGAGCTTTCTAACGAGTATACATACTTGAGGTGACCGACACTTTAAGTACTGGATTTACTAAATCCTAACACCTTTAAAGGCAATCCTTCCTCCATTTGCCAAACGATTTCAAATACACGATGGACATTTTGAGGGGGAGCATTAATCCAAAAAAACAACAAGAGCATTTAATGTGGCAAGATTAAGAAGAGCATTTTCTCCCATGTTTTCTAAACCTATTTAAATCACTTGGGATCCCAAATCTCAAAGGATTTGATATTTTTGATCGGGGGAGAAAATGTGATTTAAATATAAAATCTGATAAAAGATGATTGTTTTGATTCAAAAGTGCAGGCTGCTCTCGCATATGTGCTAAACGCTTTCATTAATTGATGCAAATATTGAGGGGGAGCATTTCAAAAGAAAATAAACTATCAAGGTACAAAGTCTTCTATGTTTTAACATAAGTACCTTGATTGATTTTCAAATGGTTTCTTTATAACAAGTGTGATCGTGGAAGTACTTCAAAACCTCCTTCCTCTATGTGCTAAATGATTTCAAATAACCAACGCACATATTGAGGGGGAGCATTTACCAAAAAATCAAAAGGCTTTTTCCATAGAAATTGTGATCAAGAAAATACTTCAAAGTCCTCTTTCCTCCATGTGCTAAACAATTTCAAAATCATATCGCACATGTTGAGGGGGAGCATTTCTAAATGATCAAAAACAATTAAGGTAAAATATACTTTGATATTTTGTTTGATCAATTTTCCAAATGATTTTTCAATTGGTTTCAAGAAGGAAAGAACTATACCACAAGACCGACCATTTTACTTTATGCAATGGAGATATAAGGATGGTAGGTTAGGTATTCGTTCCCACGATCCCGCCAGAGCCGGAGGGATCTACCCAGGGACAATCCACTAGATAGTGTAGAAGTCCTTAGGTATGATGAAAAAAGGACAAAAGTGAGCATAAGGGAAGAGTGCCGACTGAGAAAGAGCTAGAACTGGAATAAACCCAACACGGTTCTAGTGATGAAGTCTCGGTAAGCACTGAAGGGGTTGAAGAATGAAAAATAAATAAAAAGTGAAAAGGGTGAAAAGAAATAGCCCTCAAATAATTCAACCTTAGGGCATAAACCGGGTTCAATACATATGCTACTGGTGGTTACTAAGGTAACACAGGTATTGAAGACAAGACGTCATGGACCCAGTGACGCATTGCACTAAATTTCCCAAGCTACTTAAAGTTTTCTTAAAAGGACTTGTTCATTCTCACGGGGAACCTACATAATCTACCGACTTTTTCTTAGAGATTGTTGATATTGAAGAAGGAGACCCTCTCCCTAGTCTCTGAATAGGAAACCAAAGTGCACTATGGAGTCTAGAGCCAAGAGATCATCCAGAAAATCTCACTAGAACACACAATTAATGAAGACTTGTTGTTTCACACAATGTGGAAAGTAAGATTATATATTGAGAGTCCTACACATTATCCTCGTTTTATTGCAAGAACATCCGAGTGATATGTAAAATATTCACAATGAAGATAAAAATCCTTCTAGAGCCAACATCAAACAAGCTCTTAGTGGGTGACATGTGAGATCTTTTCAAAAGATCAAGCTTGTGACAACTGGATAGAAACGATGGGGCGATTCACTCTTGAATCAACCTTGGTCCAGGAAATGGATTGACGAATACTTTTAAAAAACCTTTCGATGTGCGCTAAAATTATTTTCTCTAGCACATCGACTGTGAATTAATTTTTCAAATAAAAGGTATTTATAATTGAAAATTGATCTTTCTCATAAAACCTTCGTCGTTTTGCAAAACACTATTTCTCTTAAGCAATACGCGATTGTTTTTCAAATCAATTTTTCATCAATCAGTGAATCTCAATTCGCTGGTTCACTCACTCAGTGTTGTCTACTTTGGGATGCTCCGGTTTGAGAACGGCTAGATCAAGTTGTGAAACCCTGTCAAGGAGATTTTTAGGATTTCTACCTGATCACAGGCAATATTTATAGTGACGAACGGGGAACCGTGGTTCTTGCAACCCTATTCAACGAAAGTGAACAAAGACACTTTCGTGTGTTTTATTGCTAACTGTTGTTTGCAGGAACATTTGACGGTTGCAGCTGATTGATATTGAGAAGTCAATCCATAACCGCATGCTCACAGCACACACACTTAATTGAAGAAAATCATGACAATCAAAGACATACAACAGTGCTTTCGTTACTCTGATGAAAAGATGTCATGATCCAGAAAGTGTGAGCATGTCGGTCCAAAAAGTCACAACATCACATGAAGGCGATACAACAAAGGGTGATCCAGAGATTTGCTATGGCTGATGATCTCAATGAAAGCTCAATGATCACTAAGTCTTGGATCAGTTAAAGACCTCCACTAAAAGTACAAAGCATTCAGACTTTGAAGAATCACTGCTAAAGCGCAAAGATTGCGGAAATTGAAGAATTGAAGTCTACGAGCTCAAGCATGAAGATAAAGATAGAATGCTAGGATGCAAAATGTATTTCATGGGGTGACCTACCTTAGGGGGAGATTGTTGGGATTTAGAAAATCCATGTTGAAGAGTCGGTCACCCTAATTATAGTCAAGTATATCTTAGCTCGTAGACATTACGATATTTATTAGTTAGTTAGTTAGTTTAGCAACACCGTGAAGGACGGACGGGTGTTTACGCACTGCATGCCCGATCCACAGCCCATAGGTGGCGTTATGCAGCTTGTATAAATACCCCTTCCCTGATGCTTTTCAATCCAACCTTTCATTTTCTATTTTACTTTCTTTCTCTAGAAAACACCCTTTCTACTACTATTTCTCTCGCTAAAATGGCTATCATGTGCTACCATCGTCCTATACCCACCCGAATCATATGAACAAGAACAACATAGAAGAATGATCCTACGATAACCCTTAAAACACACATGTCTCGTATCTCTCTAACCTAAAACTGCTTCTTTTTCTTTGCCGCTTCCACCACCATATAAATCTGTTGCCACCATCTTCATCATATAAATCGGTAACTTAAATTCCAGCACTATATAAATCCATCATGTAAATGTTTGACACTTTATTTTTCACATATTTGTTTCCAGATCTACTTAAGTTCATCATAAAAAAAACCCGTCATCCTTCAGATCTACAAACCGCCACCCTTAATTTTTTTCCCTTTCCAGCCGTGTTTCACTTGTTATGATATTTTTTTTGGACTATATTTAGTTTACGAGTTTGGATGGGTTAAGGTCTAAAGAGGAGTGCAAAGAGTTGTCGGTTTAGATTGAAGAACTATCTTGATCGATTATAAAGCTTGGTGAGATCACACATGAAGAAGAATACACCATCATTGATCTTAAAAACAATGAGGTAACAAGTGAGTGTATGTATGGATTTAGTTATATGTTTACTCAATCAGTGTGAAACTTAATGATTGATATTTATTACAAGATTTGTTCTTTTCCAAAAAGAATAATAGAATGTACTACGTATATGATATGGGATTGATAGGTGGTCAAGAAATTGCTAAGAAAATGATTTTATGAAAAAAACCACATGAGATCCAATTTCTACATTGGATCATTGGTCATCAACTGTTGAGTTGTGTATTTTTGGAAGTGGCGCCCACTTGCAAGATCTTGATACGAAAGCTATTTTTATTATTGTTATTTTTTTATGTTTGGTGTATTTTTTTTGGTAATGTTTGGTGTTTGTGTTTTGTGTCCGCTTACAAGATTTTAAACTAGGATGCTCTCGATGTTTTGAAATGGCCAAAAGCGAAACGAGAAAGCTCAGCATGCACACATATGTTGTACTAAATTTGATGAAAAGGTGTGGGGTGCACTTATGTTTTGGAAGAGTGCACACATGTTTTTGGTAGGCGTGCGCATATGTTCTAATGACTATGAAGAGAAAGCGCAGCGTGCACATACGTTCACGAAAGGGTACATATATGTTCAAATGAATTTGATGAGAAAGTCAAGCGTGCACATATGTTCTTGAAAGCGTCCACACATGTTTTTGAATAATGTGTACATGTATATTTAATAAGATACATTTGTATTTGAATTATATTTCATTTGATATTAGATTTTATGTATATTTTTTTATGTTGTTGGTTTGTTATAAATTTAGATGTTACATATATATGTTTATGTTTTTTGTTATAATTTTCGAATATTGAAGAATGTACACTACTAACATACATGCAATTACCATTGTAAGCAAAATAAGATAATGTGTAAACAATTGTATGCAAAAAACATATTTAAAAGTTGCAATATTAAAAAAACACATATGCACCTGTTTTTTTTTTTTCTCAAAAAGACATGTATGCAAAAAAAATCAAAAATTTAAAGGCTTAAAAACCGTTTTTTTTATTAAAAATATCAAATAAAAAGTGAAAATGTGTTATACTATTATGTCTCTTTGAATTAAATAAAAAGATTTAATAATACTAAATTTTCATTAGTCTAAAGTGGTTCTGCAAAGTCCTGTGCAAAATTGTGGTTCTGCATTGAACGTGACCCTATATATATATGGTGATGTATTCTATACAGTACCAATATTATATACAGTACTTTACAGTACTACTTTTGACCAATCAGAATTTAATAAATTAATTTCCATTTATTTAATTCCCAAAAGCATCCAAGGGTATATATGGTAATTTACATGTACACATTGTATAATATTGGGGAGGTTTTTTAGTCTTTATCAGTTAAAAAAATTTCCAAGGTTATTATCTGACTCAAAGGATCACGATGGGTGAATCAAAGATTTACACAAACTTGGTTCGTATCCATCATGATCACAATTTCTTTTACCTATAAATATTCATCAATCCCACATTTCAATCTCATAGAACCCTAATTCGTTATCTAATAATTGTAGGAAAAAATAGTTGTGATCACTGAACAAGATTCGATAGAGATAGGAGAGGGTTCAACGTCCAGGGATGTGCAAGTAGAAAATAATGAATCACGTTTGGTAACTGATCATGAAGAACACTCTGGTAACTGATAATGAAGAACATTATGATTTATATGATATTTTATCCATTTAAGTTTATTTTATAAAGTTAATATATCGTACATTAAATTAATCATCTTATTTATAGATTTTAATGGTTTATTTAAATGTATAGGTCATGTGATCAATAATTTATATATGTTTGATATGTGGCTATATGTTTAGTATATTTTTACTTAAGTTTAATTACAGCCTTACATCTTATGTTTCTAAAGCCTTGCATATATATATATATATAGAATCTAGATCAAATAAGATCAAACTTAAAGTTGTTAAAATGAGATCGAACTAAAATTTGACAAGCGACACTCTCCTTACAACAAAAATAAATTTTTTATTAACTACAACTAAAATTGTTAAAGTTTCGATAGATTTCTTTTTAAAATTTACGAAACCTAAGTGATACTCTTTGATTAAAAGTGTAATGTGTATCAGGTTTTTGAATGTGTATCAGATTTTGGAATATTTATTAGTGTAATGTGTATCAGGTGTATCACTAATCCAAACTCATGTATCATTTGGTTATTAGTTGTTAAAATGTTAATTTGTACTAAAATATTATTTTTATGTGTATTATTGCTAAAATTGTTATTTATAAATGTTTTAGTTGTTTTTTAGACTTGATCTTATTTTTACAACTTTAAGTTTGATCTCACGTTAACTCTCCCTATATATATATATATATATATATATATAGAATCCGAATCGATTGAGAAGGTTTTTATTTTGAGAAGATTGAGAATGTTTTCAAAAATGATAGATTTTTAACTTTGATTCATGTTTTTTAAGCGTAAAACTCATTTTAATGTGATTAAAATTCAAAATATGTATGAAAAATTTGAATCAATGTTAAAAATCTCTCGATTTTGCGATATATGTAGAATACTGAATTATTTTACAAATCTAATGAATCATCATCATAACTCAATTTTAACAATGATTTGTGAATCAAATTTGTGATTTATAGATTTGATTCACCATAAAATGATGTTTACTTGTGAATCAAATCAAAAACATGAATCAGTTTGTTCAAACGAAGATTTCTCAATCTTCTCAAAATAAAAACCTTCTCAATGGAACCGGAGCCTATATATATATATATATATATATATATATATATATATATATATATATATATATATATATATATATATATATATATATATATATATATATATATATATATATATATATAAACTCTTGTTTAATCAAAATAATATCTTTTTGTATAATATATTATGTTTGTCTACTATTTTTAGCAGAATATAAGTTTAGTATAAAACTCTTAATCCATTTATTTATTCTTAGCATACATGTTCTTGACAAACTTGGTGGATGTAAACAAAACCTCATATATAGCATTAAAAATCCCATGGCTGATTTTAAAAAAAAAAAACTCATATTATGCTATTTAAAAAAGACCAGATATTATTAGCATACATGTTTCTTTGACAAACTTGGGTGATGTATATGGGTTAGTAAGACATATAATTGTTGTAGATGAATCTGATATTGAATTATATGAAGCTGATCCCGAATTTGTCCCCACTCCAAAAGGTACCCCGTATTGGGCCCCAGGTATTCCCGAAGATGAGAAACCAAAGCAGGGTGATATTTTTGTCACTTTTGAGCTTGCTTATGACATGTATTTGGAATACTCCCAGAAGGGTAGGTTCAACATCCGTAAGTCAAATATAAAACATAATAACAAGGGTGAAATGACACATAGGTACATATTATGCAACAAAGCTGTTAAATGAAGATCGAAAGTTGAGGTAAATACATTGAAGGAAGGTGAGGAAGAAGAAGAGGAAGGTGAAAAAAAAAGAAAAACTATGTCTAAGGCATGTAATTGTCCTACAAAGATTGGTTTGAGCCCTATTCGTGAGACAACATGTAACACCCCCAAAATCTCAACATAGCAGCGGAAAGCTAATTTGGGTGTTACTTCAAGGATCACAGTCAATAATCATAGAAAAAGACTCAAGAGAGACGTTTTGATAAAAGTTGTTATCATTCAAGAAAAACTCATTGTTTTGTTACAAAGAACTCCCAAATAGTTTAACGATATACAAAAGATGAATCATGAGTTTGTGGAAAATGATAACTTTATGTTTACACCATGATAAAAAGGTCTTGCAAGCCCACTCCATGCCATAAGGATATTCTTCAATTATTACTTGAGATAACATGCTTAAAAGGTCAACAACAATGTTGAGTAAATCCATAGGTTTATAGTTAATCAGTTGAACACAAGATAGATAATAATTGCTTATAAGACAACTTATCATAGAAAATCACAAATTATTATGCGCTAAGCTCATGACACCAATACTCAACTGCATACACCTAATTACTGGTGTACGTAACAGTTTGACCCCAAGGAGGTAATAGCCAATTACCTAATGCAATTTAAATATGGTGCGCCTCGGTTATTTCCGATAACCAAAACGGGGTCGTTATTCCCCATAGTACTATCCACAATATCTGCGTTCACTCGCAAGTGACTAATGGTTCATGATGCAGAGGTCTTTCAACTAACAACTTAGGCAATACCAATAATCAGGTAGCGTACAATTGCAAAAGCTTGTGTTCTAGTTTATAGCATGTATCTCCCTCGCGGGGTTTGTAAAGATAAGTAAAAGCAAGGCTATGAACTCACCTTGGTGATAGTGATAAAGTACAACGAGATCAAGTATGATATAGCAACGGCTCCGACCCCGAACCTAGGTACGAAATGGCAAGTCTCATAATCATGATAAACGTTTGGTTCACGACAAAAATGATAGTGCTTGAATAGATAATTCAATAGTGCGATACTAGTGTTGATTTCACTTATATGGGAATGCTTAAAGTTCAAATTCAAAAGATGCACTATATTATCTAAGTTATTTATTCCCTAGAAATTCCCAGTTATATACATTTGAAATGTTCCCGATGCCGATTTATAAAAACAATGATGTTGCCAAGTGTTTATTTTATTCATTTATAGTATGAGTCGTTATTATATAACGTATTCACATATATATATATATATATATATATATATATATATATATGGGAGAGTTAACGTGAGATCAAGCTTAAAGTTGTAAAAATAAGATCAAGTATAAAAAACCAATAAAACATTTATAAATAACAATTTTAGCAATAGTACACATAATAATGATATTTTAATACAAATTAACATTTTAACAACCAATAACCAAATGATACATGAGTTTTGATTTTTGATACACCTGATACATATTATATTAATAAATATTTCAAAGTCTGATACATAAAAAAACCTGATACACATTATACTTCTAATCAAAGTGTATCACCTAGGTTTCGTAATTTTTAAAAAGAAATCTATCGAAACTTTAACAATTTTAGTTGTAGTTAATAGAAAATTTATTTTTCTTGTAAGGAGAGTGTCGCTTGTTAAATTTTAGTTGGATCTCATTTTAACAACTTTAAGCTTGATCTTATTTGATCTAGATTCTATATATATATATATATATATATATATATATATATATATATATATATATATATATATATATATATATATATATATATATATATATATATATATATATATACATACTAGTGGCAAAACCCGTCCGATGGACGGGTATAACTTGTGGTTTTTATTTTTAGGATTTAGTAGAACAAATATATACTAAAAAGTAATTAAAAGTTAAATGAAACTGTTAGGAATTAGAAAATTTCATGTTAAAGTGTCGGTCACCCCAATTATAAGTCTAGCATATGTTAGCTCGTAGACGTGTCGTTTGTTACGTTATTTAGTAGTTTATTTGTTTGTCAGTAGCGTAGAATAGTATAGTGCAACACCGTGGAGGAAGGACGGGTCTTTACCCACCGTATCCCTGATCCACAGGCCGATAGGAGGTCGTGTATTTGTAAGTATAAATACCCCTTCCATCCATGGAAGGGGTGGTGCTTTCAATCTAATATTCAACATTTGTGAAGTAACTCTCTACCAAGAACACCCAACTCTCTAACTTTCTCTCTCTAATGGCAAACATGTATTTTGATCTCCCAAGACCACCCGAATCATCAAACACAATAAAATAACGATCCTTCAATTGGTATCAAGAGCCAAGGTTATTGTGTTTTCTTTGATTTGTGTGGTCCGTACCATGGTTGTTATTTGTGGTCTTTGGTTCGTTATTGTTAACTGGTATTGTTTTTGTGTCAAACATGTACAAACAGTTTTTTTTCAAGTTAAACTATCATTGTTAACTCTTGGTTTGTGTCAATATTCTTATGGTCTTAAATGGTTTTCAGTCCTTCAAGTTGCACAAATGAAAGAGGTTACCAATACTGAGAAACTAGGTGGTCATACTTTGGTCAAACTGTCAAAATGAAGCAGCTTTATGCTGTTTTTTTTGGGTCATTCCTCGTAGCGAGTTGGTCATTTCTTCATGGCGACTTGTCTTTACAAGTCGTCTAGATTCATTGTATATGACTAGCGAGTTATGCTAGCGAATTGCTTAAAGAAATCTGTAGCGACTTGGTGATTTGTTGACTTTCTTTAAAGTCAATAGCGACTTGACACTTGACCTAGCGACTAGTCTTTACTAGTTGGCGACTTGGCCGTGGCAAGTTAGCCGTGGCGAGTTAGTCGTAGCGAGTTGGCTTAGCGACTTGCTTAGCGATTTGGCTTAGCGACTTGCTTAGCGACTTGCTTAGCGAGTTGGCTCAAGACCATTGTCACTAACGACTCATTTGGCTAGCGACTTACAGAAAGGATGAAGAAGAAGTTACCACATGACACAACCACAATGTACAATACACCAAGACTCAAAATGACTTCAGGTTAAACCCATCATCAGTCCATGTATATCAACAAGATTGAAAAACAAATCTTAAGGAAAGCAAAGGAGATGTACAACACTGATTCCATGTCCTACAACTCTGAACCTAACAACATCTATTATGTCTCGACAAAATATATGATTGATCTCAGTCGGCACTCAAGGGTATTCTTGGCTACATAAAGACCTTATCAAAGGATCACCCTCGAAATATCACATCACAGATCTTGAACTTTTATTCGAATTTCAAAACAAGTAATAACAAGTATGTTATACTTTTCTTTGATTCGTTCATATCATTATACAAAAAGAATATATCCGATCTCAGCTTTGCTCAATTTGTGTGTGGTGTCTACAAACACATAGATCTCAAAGGATCTATACACAAACAAGCTTGTACCTCATAGATCAAATCTAGGAGTTTACTCCTTTTTGAAATATCCGAATATTTAAGATTAAACAATCAACAAGATTGTTAATTGTTTTCTCCTGATTCGTTCTTAATAAACATGATTTAACAAAACCTACCTTGAAAAATTATGTATTAAACCCGTGGCTGTCTCCATGTCTTCATCTTTTACCATCCCTGTGGCAAGATGCGAATGTATGTATATCATGTGGTAGGAGTGTTCTGGAAAACGCTTTGGGTATAATGAAACTGAGGTGTATGGAGAAATATTTGGATTGATGTGTAAGTGGGACTTGCCTGAGATAATAATCTTTGATGCGTTGTTTTTAGTGTGATTAGGATCGTGAGTTGGAAGAGGCAGAATAAGAGGGAGGCGGATAATTAGCAGGATTAGGGTTTGATAAGGTGAGATTTTTTAGGGCAAGTATGTGAAGTAGTGTTTATATACACCTTGTTTTTGTATTAGTTTCGGATTCCACTCATGGGCTTAACTGTTTGATGTTATTCGCTGAATTGGGCCCTCACAAGAGTTTGATGATATATTCACTTGGGCCGAACGAGTGTATGGGACCTCATGGATTTTTGGTCATGACATCTAAATGTTTAAATCACAAGATTAGTTCAAATTTTGATAAAAGGTGATATATATCTGAGTACCTCATTGGGAAGTTGTACGTCTGATGGTGTCGAGGAAATTTGTGTGTCATGTGATCCGGATATTATTGGACCCAATGCTATGTGAAACTTGAATTGGACCAACTACTTGGGTTGGATCGGGCTTAATTTTTGTTATTGGAACGAGTTTGGGTAATTTGTGTGACAGTTTGGATTTGGATGACAATAAATGGGCTTCTCAAAAAAAAAAAAAAAAATTTTTGAGGGTTTTCATGAGAATTGTTGATAAGATTTGCTGAAGAGATTTAACACTGAGTTGTGTGATGATTTTGTTTTGAGGATGAAATTTGTTGCGTTATGAAGTTTGAACATGAGTTTTGATGATGAGTTTTGTTGTGCTGTGTAAGTTGATGTGTTATGCGGATTGATATTTTGGTTTATACATTTTCACGGATGATGTTATTTCACGGCTTGAATTGTAACTGGAACTTGGTTGACTACGGGGTTGTTTGGACGGTATTTCTTATTTGGATTTGAAGTAAGGTTTTTCGGGCGCGTTTGCTTATTTCGTCTTCTTTCTTTCTATCCTTTCGCGAAGATGACTTGTTTGGGCATTTATAGAGGGTGATAAAGACTTGGCTATTTAGTTACGTTTGTGATTCTTTCTCGCTTAACTCACAAAGTAGCTATCACTTCGGTGTCTCACTCAGTTGAGAATATCAAGAGGCTTTGTACATTGGATACACCGTTTCTTCTTCACAAGGATTAGTACAAGTTTAAGTAACAAATCTGGGGAATTCTACTTCATGATCAAATTTGGTATATCGAGTTTACTTCTCCATGTGGTCACTACAATAGCCGACAGAATGCGTGAATGATGTGTTTTCCAAAGTATTGATTGGATGGTTGATGTTTTTGGTGATGTTGGATAATGAACCACTGATGAATCACTGCATGTTCCCCTAAAACAGATATTCACTGAAACCAAAGTTGTCGTAACACATTCAAGCTGACATTGTTTACGGTTTTGTCTTGATTTTGTAAAATCCCGCGAAAGAACCTATTTCTCGGTTTAAATCATAGACTTGTAAAATCCCGTGACAATGGAAACATCCTGGTATTTGTAAAGTGCATTTCCGGATCTATCTTACGGTTTATTCTTGGTTTTTGTAAAATCCCGCGAAAGAAACTATTTCTCGGTTTAAACCATAGAGTTGTAAAATCCCGTAATGATGGAACCATCTTGGAGAAGAGAAAGTGTAAATTTGGATCTTACTTGATGCTGATGCTACGGTTTCTGCTTCAAAGAAGGGATAAAAGGGTGTACTTCCTGAATTGGGTGTGTGTTTGGGTTGTCTTCATGGCAGTTTGGTTATTATATGGTTTTACGGGGATACGTGCTTTTAACCATGGTCGGAATGAGAACCATTATCAAAGTTCATTTAAATGTCAAAGAAGGCTAGATTTGAGCAGTTCAGAAGATGTGACAACGGCGTTAATTCAATATTATTAATTTGAGGTTGAAGTGAATTATCACGGGCAAGTGTACTTAGTATCTGAAGGTATCGGGGATGGATGGATGAAGATTCTTCATGATCCTTGTTCAAGCTTATTATCAAAAGCGAAGACTTGGAAATCTAGTTATTGTTGGGTGACTTTTACTTTTTCTTTTACCACTTGGGGGAATTGGGCTCTTATCACCTCAAAATAACTATCACTTAAAGGAGTTACGTTGTAGTGCTCAGTGTCACATTCAATTGTGGATTTTCAAGAGATAATGTACGTCTATTACTTGATGGTTGGTTGGGTGAAGAGTATAGAGTACTTAGAGATTCAAATGGGCATGAATTCTCGACACCGCTCTTTGTTACATATGTGCAAGTTTAAGTCATGAGTTCGGGGTAGTTTACTTCAGGGTCAAATTCATTATATCGGGTTTTCTCCATCAGTTGTCACGTCAAAGAGCCTACAGAATGATAATGGGGATGATTACATGTTTTGCTAAGAAGAGCAGAAAAGAGAGAGATAATGACGTCTGTTCACATCAGTTCAGGCCTCGTACTCCAAAGAAAAGAAATGTGTACGTTTCAGTGCGCATTATCTTCTGAAGAAGAGAAATCTTCTTATGACGTTTGAATACTTCAGTTCAAGCCTCGTTCTCTAAAGAAAAGAAAAGTGTACGCTTCAGTGCGCTTTATCTTCTGAAGAAGAGAAATCTTCTTATTATGACCATTCTCATCAACATGCTTCATAATTTTTCCATGCGCTTCAGTCATCAAGTGAACCGGGCTACTGTTGATTGTTTTCTGATTCCACTTTCTCAACTATAATGACGATGGCGACATCCTGTGCTGATTTTGCGGGGGAGAAGTGTGAATAGACTACATTTGGATAATGTTCACTTATTTAATCAAGAATGGCATCTCCATATGCAATTCTTGAGGGGGAGAAGAAGTGTGAATTTTTTGCATTGTTGATTGATATTAGAGATTATAAATGGTCATACGGCTCTAAACTCATGTAAGAACCGAGCTTCTTCTTATCGGGTCATCTTCACATGGAGTTTTTCTCTTCTAAGAGCCGTTGGTTGACATCTTCACTCGGATTGATGAGTTTATCGACAAAGTGCTCCCGGTTAATGCTACACGTATACATCAACATGATGATTCCGAACAATCTCTCTGTTCTTGTTTGATGTGATTGGTAGTTTGGGGTTACCATCTTGTGTGTTCGTTGCGGGCTGATTGCTGATTTCCTTGATGAACATCTTTCTGTTCTTGTTTGATTGGGAGGGATCTTAATTAAGGGGATTTGCAAGATGTAAGTTAATTGGGATGCTTTTTGGTGATGTTCTTGTGTTTTTGGTGAAATGAAGATGTTAACTATCTATTCCCCAACTGGACAATCTTGAAGAAGGTCGAGTCTACAGTCGGTTCTACATTTTCTGCTACATGTTAGAAGACTAAAGACGAGTTGCATTTAACGATCTAAAGACTTCTTCTTTATCTGGGCATTTATCAAACAGATTGTCGGTTTAGGGGGGAGCACTAATTGGGAGTGTGTTATATGTCTGATTCAATCCCCAATTAGACTTGCTCATATTCGTTAGCAGTGACTCCTCGAGACGTTGTTATTGACTATTTCGTTTTGGACATTTGAATCAAGTTGATTACTTCGGAGTTAATCATTTATCACTTATTTGAGATTAAAGTTGACTTTCACAAAGGCGTGTTCTTATTCGATAACTTGCTCGGGCTTAAGAATTTGAGTTGAAGACTTGGTTTATCTAGTTACCAGTAGTCGAAGTGGATGGTTGAAGACCTGGTTAACTATCACAACTAGGAGTTACTTTGTTTTACTCAGTGTCACACGCATATGATGGTGTGGATAATCGCAAGAGGTGTTAATGTCTCATACTTTGTTTGGGTAGTGAGTACTTAGAGATTTGCTTGAAGCATAAATTCTCTACACCGTTCTTCCATCATTAGGTGCAAGCTTAAGATACAAATGTGGGGAAGTTGACTTCAGTTTCAAGTATGGTATAGCGGGTTTTCTTCTTCAGTGGTCACTTCAAATTGTCTACAGAAGGGTTGATATAAATAGTCAGAGAGAGTCTTCAGCATGTTGATTCTCACAAAGACTTCAAGCAATCTTCTCAACAAATTTCAAGTATTTGGGCTTACAAAGAGTTGCTGATTCTGAAGTGTCAAAAACCAGCAAGGCGTAAGGAGACTCACATATAAACACAAAGCGAGTAAACTTGATGAACTTAACTCTTCTAAGTAACTGAAGACATCCTGGGAAGACAAATGTTAGTACCGCAGAGAAACTCAAGGTTTGACTCATGGCGAGTAAACTTGATGAGATTAATACTTCTAAGTGATTGAAGATATCCCGGGAAAACAATTGTCATGACCGCAGAGAAACTCAAGGTTTTACTCATCAAGGCTTTTTGTGTTATTATTCCAACTACGTGGGGGAAGTGATGTTAGAAAAAGTTTCTGAAGATAACAGAGGTACACTAGTATGTGGTGATTTCGATGGTGTCGCAATCATCAGGGGATAGAGATTGTGTACATTGGGGATGCTCAGCTGTTTTACCTGAGGTCTTAATCTGTGATTCAGAGATATAATCACTTATTCCGGTGTTGACATCCGCAGAGATTGTCACCCGCAGAGATAATCAGTGATTCGGCCTGCTTCTTCAATGTTATCAGTTATTCTCTCTTTGGGCATTCGGGTACTTCGGGTTCTTGAGCTTCATACACTTTCTTCAGGGGAGAGAAAAGTATACATCGGGGTTATTCTTTGGCTATTGGACTTAATCTGCTACTTCGATGGTATAAGTTTCTTTGTCTTCGGGTATGTGTATTCGGGTTCGTGAGCTCTAGTCTAAGAGACTGACTGCATCAATTCAACTACGTGGGGGAAGTGGTCTCTTGACACCTTTTGGAATGGATTGCTTCAGACGTCAGTAGAAAAGAAATTTGAGAAGATTATTTTATGTGTGGGATGATACGTTGCTGTTCTTCTTGATGATATAACCCCAAATGGAGATCCTCGATCATCATTCTTAAATGGAGCAGCGGGATTTTTGATAATGGTGTGCTTCCTTGTGCACCTGGCTAAGTGAAGCATGTAAGAAAGCTTTGAATCTGCTCAACTAAAGGATTTTTGGTTTGGGGGGAAGCTGCCAAAGTCTCTCTTTCTCAAAGGCTCATGTTCCATCTTCTATTCTGGAGCCTCGGAAGCTTTGGTGGTGGAAGTTTAAGAGATGACGAATTCTATCTTCTACGACGTGCTGCTCGATATCCTTATCTCGGTACTCGTATCATCATCTTCTTTAACTATATCATCTACTCTATCACTGTATATATTTATCAGAAAAAAAAAATACAAAAATATAAAACCAACAAAAAGAAAATAGAAAAATATAAAATCTTCAAAAACCCATAAAAATCATAAAATTTGAAAAATACCAAAAATATGTTTTCTCAAGACATGTCTTCTGGTATCGATAACATCTACGGTCTTAGAAATGTCATTCAATAATGGCACGGGACTTTAGATGAAGTTCGAGCAGGAGGTGTAAATATTTCTTTCAAAACATGTCACAATTCTATGGCTTACAGTTATTTCAGACTGTAACCCGCGCTTCAAAAAAAAAAAAAAATGGCTTGCAGTTACTTCTGACTGTAACCCGTGCTTTAACCATGGCTTGCTATTATTTCAGATAGCAACCCGTTCTTTAAAGGAAGGAAAGTGCTGCGCTAAACCTATTTTCAAAATATTTCGTGCACTTATCCTAAAACAAAACAAGGAAAGTATGTCGAAGGACTGCTGTTCCTACACAAATGTTTTTCCGTCTAAAATTCTTCAGAAAAATATTTGTTGTGTTTTCAAAAATGGTGGTAAATGAGTTGCTTTAAAAACAATCAGATTCAGAGTTCTTGTAAAATTGAAAACTCAATCAATGACTTCAGAGCTTTTAAACTTTTCATAAAATGAGTCATGGATTGAGGGGGATAATGTTTTTTTTCAAATCTACATCATCTAACGGGCTTTCTTAATTATCCTAATATGCTTAATTAAAAATGATGTTAACCTATGTTGAAGGACTAGGTGCCTAGGATATGATTGCTAGGATTAGATGATTAGTGTTTGATAAACACATTATTCCCATATACATTTATATGATCTGTTTGATATGTTGCATTGAATTTTATTAGTCGATTGTTGTTTGGGTGATGTCGACCACCATATATTTGTATGTGTGTTCACTAACGTATGCAGGTATATTGGTATAAAAGAATGTTCCCGATCCGGATCCCACAATTGAAGATGATTGGATGCCGAAAGGAAAGGGTAACAATATCTTGGGTTGACAAATGAAGAAACGGAGCTTAATTGGACTTCTATGGAGAGTTGGCATAAATGCAACATAAGAGGTCTCACTGCATCAGCAGATGGTTTTCTTCTAAGTGATTGAAGAAACGGAGCTTAATTTGACCTCAGTTGGCATTCAAAATGCAACGTAAGAAGAAGTCTCACTGCATCAGCAGATGGTTATTCTTCCAAACCCTACAACAACAACAACGGAAGCTTCTCAACCACTAACGTATCTTTGTGCAGGATACCATTTTTAAACAATTTTTGAAAAATTTGAATAAATTGTTTTGAAAATGGAAAATATTGTTTTGAAAATTTATTGAGCTAATCTTTGAAAATCACCGGACTTCATTTTATCAAAACTTAAGTCACTCAATCATCGACTACGGTCATCGATTGAGGGGGAGAGTGATTTAAAATAAAATATTTTCAAACGATATTTCTTCACAAAAGTTCCGTTTTGTACGTTAAAATGTGGTGATCTAAAGATTTAATGTTATGTCATGGTATGATTTTTCTTTTGAATCAAGGTCTTTCAAAATGAAATTTTTTCTGTTCTTGTTTGATTGTGAAATTGTTTTGTTTTACTTAAAAGATCTCTTAAAAACAATCATACCTGATACTAACAATCTTTAATGTCTTAAAATGGTCCTTATCTGTCATTTTTCAAAATTAAATCTTGCCACGTCTTTCCCCAAAGTTTTCTAAATGATTTAAATCAGTTGGGATCACAAATCTCAAATGGTTTGATATTTCTGATCGGGGTATAGATCGTGATTTAAATCTCAAATCTGTTTTAAATGGAATTGGTTTTAGTCCTTTAAAGGCACTCCTGCCTCCATGTGCCAAACGATTTCAAATACACAATGCACATGTTGAGGAGGAGGATTTATCCAAAAACCAGATGAGTATTTAAACAAGGCCACATTTTCTCCCATGTTTTCTAAACCTAATTAAATCACTTGGGATCCAAAATCTCAAAGGGTTTGATATTTTTGATCGGGGGAGAATTTGTGATTTAATAATGAAATTTGATAAAAGGTGATCGTTTTGACTTAATTGTGCAGGCTGCTCTCTCATATGTGCTAAACGCTTTCGAATCTTGAAGCACATATTGAGGGGGAGCATTTTAAAGGATAATAAAACTATCGAGGTACAAAAGCTTTTATGTTTAACATAGAGTACCTTGATTGAGTTTTAAAATGGTTTCTTAATGGCGCTTGTGATTGTGGATGTGCTTCAAATTAACTCTTGCCTCTATGTGATAAAAATGATTTCAAAAATCCTATGCACATATTGAGGGGGAGAATTTACCAAAGAAAATCAAATGGCTTTTTCGTATGAAAATTGTGATCAAAGAAAATATTTCAAAGTCCTCTTGCCTCCTTGTGCTAAACAATTTCTAAATCATATGCACATGTTGAGGGGGAGGTTTTCTAAATGATCAAAACTATTAAGGTACAAAATGCTTTGATCTCGTATCACAAGTACCTTGATTGTTTTTCCAAATGATTTTTCAATTGGTTTTAAGGAAGAATGAACTGTACCAAAAGACCGACCAATTTACTTTATGCATGGTGTTATAAGGATGGTTAGGTTAGGTATTAGTTCCCACGATCCGCCAGAACCGGAGGGATCTACCCAGGGACAATCCACTAGATAGTGTAGAGTCTTTAGGTATGATGAAAAAAGGAGAAAAGTGAGATATGGGAAGAGTGCGGACTGAGACAGAGCTAGTACTGGAATTAACCCAACAAGGTTCTAGTAATGAAGTATCGGTAAGCACTGAAGGGGTTGAAGAATGAAAAAGAACTGAATGTGAAAAAGGGTGAAAAGAAATAGCCCTCCATCAATTCAACCTTAGGGCAGTAACCGGGTTCAATACATATGCTACTGGTGTTTACCAAGGTAACGCCGGTATTGAAGACAAGACATCATGGACCCAGTGATGCACTGCACTAAACTTCCCAAACCACTCAAGTTCCTCTTAAAAGGGCTTGTTTCATTCTCACGGGGAACCGACATAATCTATCGACTTTCTCTTAGAGATGGTTGATATTGAAGAAGGAGACCCTCTCCCTAGTCTCCGGCACAGGAACCAAATATGCACGATTGAGTCTAGAGCCAAGAGATCATCCACAATATCTCGTTAGGACACTAAATTCTTGAAGACTTGCTTTTTCACACAATGTGGAAAGTAAGTATATATTAAGAGTCCTACGCATTATCCTTGTGGTATTGCCAGAACATCCGAGTGATATGAAAATATTCACGATGAAGATGGAAATCCTTCTAGAGCCAACATCAAACAAGCTCTTGGTGGGTGACATGTGAGATCTTCTCGTAAGATCAAGCTTGTGACAACTGGATAGAAACGATAGGGAGATTCATTCTTGAATCAACCTTGGTCCAGGATTGGAATTGACGAATACTTTTGGAAAAACCATTCGATGTGCAAACCTTCTTTTCTCTAGCACGTCGAATGTGTACTTATGTTATCAAAATTCAAAAAGTATCTCTGATTGAAAAATACTTTTAGAAAAACCGGTCGATGTGCGAATCTCTTCTTTTCACTAGCACGTCGATTGTGTACTATTTTCAAATACAAAAAGTGTTTTGATTGAAAATTGATCTTTCTCATAAAACCTTCGTCGTATTGCAAAACTCTTTATTCTAAGCAATACACGATTGTTTTTCAAATCATTTTTCATCAATCAGTGAATCTCAATTCGCTGGTTCACTCACTCCGTGTTGTCTTCTTTGAGACGTTCCGGTTTGAGAACAGCTAGAACAGCTGCGAAACCCTGTCAAGGAGATTCTTAGGAATCCTACCTGATCACAGGCAGTATTTATACTGATCAACGGGGAACCGTGGGCCGTGTACCTCAATTCAGCGAAAGTGATCAAAGACACTTTCGTGTGTTTTATTGCTAACTGTTGTTTGCAGGTACATTTGGACGGTTGCAGCTGATCAGAATTGAGGAGTCAATCCAAAGCCGCATGCTCACAACATCCACACTTAATTTGAAGAAATCATGACTGGTGCATAATCTACATAACCTGGTTATGATATTTCTATACTATGCTTCTGCTACGCTGCTGCAAATATCATGAACCAGTAAGGCTTCCGCTACTCTGATGGAAAGATGTCATGATTCAAAAGTGTGAGCATGTCGGTCCAAATGTCACAACTTCACATGAAGGCAACACTACTATGGATGATCCAGAGAGATTTACTGTGGCTGATGATCTCAAAGAAAGCTCGAAGATCATCAAAGATGTGGATCAGTTAATGGCCTCCACTAAAAGTACAAATCAATGCGGACTTTGAAGAATCAATACAAAAGCACAAAGATTGTTGAAATGAAGAATTGAAGTCTACAAGCTCAAGAACAAAGACAAGAATAGAATGCTAGGATGCAAAATGTATTTCATGGGGTGACCTCCCTTAGGGGGAGATTGTTAGGAATTAGAAAATTTCATGTTAAAGTGTCGGTCACCCCAATTATAAGTCTAGCATATGTTAGCTCGTAGACGTGTCGTTTGTTACGTTATTTAGTAGTTTATTTGTTTGTCAGTAGCGTAGAATAGTATAGTGCAACACCGTGGAGGAAGGACGGGTCTTTACCCACTGTATCCCTGATCCACAGGCCGATAGGAGGTCGTGTATTTGTAAGTATAAATACCCCTTCCATCCATGGAAGGGGTGGTGCTTTCAATCTAATATTCAACATTTGTGAAGTAACTCTCTACCAAGAACACCCAACTCTCTAACTTTCTCTCTCTAATGGCAAACATGTATTTTGATCTCCCAAGACCACCCGAATCATCAAACACAATAAAATAACGATCCTTCAGAAACGGTTAAGATCTATAATTGATGTTACCATAATCCATAAAACGGCTAAAAGCAGGTAAGTATTTTGATTTTTGGGTTTTATTTTTAGGATTTAGTAGAACAATGATATACTAAAAAGTAATTAAAAGTTAAATGAAACGGTTAAGATCTATAATTGATGTTACCATAATCCATAAAACGGCTAAAAGCAGGTAAGTACTTTGATTTGTGGTTTTTATTTTTAGGATTTAGTAGAACAAATATATCCTAAAAAGTTATTAAAAGTTAAATTAAACGGTTAAGAACTATAGTTGATGTTACCAAAATCCATAAAACGGCTAACAGGAGGTAACTACTTTATAACATTTTGTTCTAAACAATATTAATCATGAACATCTTTTACATTTAATAATATTATTAACATTTATTATTATTATTTTGTTTTTGTTAATTATGTTTATTTAGTTATTGTATATAGGTGCTTTCAGCTGATTTTTTTTCCAAATTTAGATGATGTTGACGAATTTGAAATATCTGTAAATGGATTTATGGTTTGGTTTGATGTTCGTTGTGATGAGAATATGTATGTATTGTAGGGTTACAAGTGGAGTTTTGTTATTGATAACCTTTGTTTGTTAAGTGGTGATGTTTGTGTGTTTACCAGAAATAGGGGGAAAAGGTTATGGTTATATGCTTTTGATAATGATGGTAGAATCCTTACAGAGGTGGTTTTCAAAAGGGCGACTTCTTTAAAGAGGTTCCGAGTACCATTTACTGAGTTAGAGCAGTGTTAGTGTTTTTGTTCAGACTTAAATTTTATTGCTTAAATTTGATTTCATTATTTTGTTAGTTTACATTATAATTATATTCATTATATTCTGGTGTGTTACGTGTTTTAATTAATTTTTTTGATGACATTGTTAGTAGTTATATAAGGTTTTATTTTCAATAAGTTTTTAAACGAAATTTTATAAACCAAGATACACGATTAAGATAGCTCCAGTATGTGTTTTTAGAATTCTCGTAAACTTACAATGTATTTTTAATAAATTTTTTAAATCATAGCTGTGGTGAGTTATTAAAGCAAAACCCTTAATGAGGATTCTGGTTAAACACACAACATTTAGTGGGTAAATATGTATTTCAAAGAAACTAAATCTTTCTTATTATGTAATAATTAAATCTTTTTTTATAAAAAACATAAATTATAATAAATAAAGCTTTTTGCTTTTTTGCTAAATTGTTTGGGTAAATTTTGTTTTAAATAACACATGTCATTTGTATTGTATTGTTGATAGTTTTGGGTGTAGTTTATTAATTGTTTGTCAGAAAGGTAAAGGTATCCTTCTAATCATCATAGAAATATGTAAAACCAGATCTCGCTGTATCTGTCTCTTACATCATACACAAAAGTAAAATTAGATCTCAAATTAAATCTTGGTTCATAGTTTGACATTGCATAAACCCAAATGTATTGTTGATGAAGGTGTTTCTTTCTGATGGAGTTGCGATGCTTATAAAGGGTTTCCTGTTGCTAATTAAGGGTCGCTAAGGGTTTGTAGGTATTCATATTTGGTTTTTTTTAAAGACCGAACCTGTTTTGTGATTTTCATTTCAAAATTGTAAGTGTTTGCACTTTCCTTATTATTATTGATTAAAAAGAACTTGTATTTTGGGTTTCGTTTGTTTGTATTTTTGGGTTTTTTGATTTAGCCATTGAAATTTCATTTTTGAGCGCTTTCTGATAACAGTCAAACTCATTTTGTGTTTTTATTTATTTATTTATATATATTTTTTTCATCTTGTAGTTGATTTGAAAAGTTTAATTAGAACAATTGGTGATGTCGTTGTTGTTGTTGATAGTACTGTGGTTGTGAACATCTTTATTTAATTTGGTGTGTCAGTTTTGTTGTATTCAGTCACACCAAATGCCTTTGCCATTGCTTCAATTGTGACACTCTTTAAAAAATCAAAACAGTCCTTTATTAAGGAGTGTTTGGCATAGTTGATTATTTTTTGTCAAATGTAGTTTTAAATTTTCAAATCTGCTTTATTTAGTTTGTTTTGGTTATAGTTAATTTAGTCAAAACCTCCCCAAATAGGACGAATGAAATGCTTAACGGTGTTGTATGATTTGTTTTCCGTATCGTGTTTATTTTTTGCCGTATCGTGTTTTTTTTCCTATCGTTTCTTGTTTTTCGTATCTTTATAAGTTTTGTATGTTTTTAATATGGTGTATTGTATTTTTAATTTTAATGAATGAATTTTATATTATTTGAAAATTTGAATTAAAAAAATAGAATAAAAAGTGGTGGGACCGAAATGAGTAGGTTGTGGTTAGTTGTGATAATGGGGTTGTAGTAGGGGATTTGTCACGGTGACGTGGCACCCCGTGAGACCCAAATGAGGAAATTAATCTCCTCACCACACCTTGTGCTCTAAGACGCGAACCACATTATAAGAGTAAAAGGTGACACAAGATAAAATCATTAAAAATGAAGAGATTGAGACCATAATTTTTATCAGTGCAGCAAGTTCATCAATAACGTCTCCCAGATATTTCAGTTGAAAATCAGAGTGAATGCTTGTTTTCTTTATACTTCCTTCAATGTCTTCATATATTTTTTCAGCCTTGCACAAAATATCAATAGGTAAAAGCTAATCATTTAACTGCAATAACACAACAAAAGTACCAATGCTGAAAGTAGAGGTTGCTGATTTTAACCCAACGTACATTGTCCCGTAATAAAAATTACTTTTAACCCGTTAACATCTGGCCCAATTTGCTCCCGCTATTTGAAGTAAGTAACTATATAAAGTCTGCACAATTCATTGTACACTTATCATGACTTTCCTTCACTGCCCAAAACAGAATCTAAAAGTAGCTTTACTGTGCAAAAACACTCCTTTACTGCATATTTCATGTACAAAAGTTACTCGTACCAAGTTAGTCTTGTAGCATAATTTATGGCCAAAAGTACATACATATATACCAAATTATAATGCAATAATGAATTAAATAAATGTTACAGGAATAACCTATGCATGAAACAAAGGAATGTCATCTCCCAGCAAATACGGAGTACTTGTGTGTTTGAACTACCCCACCATCTCATTTCATAACCAAACAGATGGCAACTACCGAAGATGATCAAGTAGCTTACAAAAATGATATGTTAAAATAACATGTCGAGTCGAGAGGAATTAAGCTAGTGGGAGTGTAGGACTAATGAGGTGATGCACCAAAATTGTACCAAAGGAATGAAAAATATAAGAATAACTACATATTGCCACAAGTCTAAAAAACATTTTTTGTAGCACAGGTATCTTTAAGCATGAACAAGTAGCTGCTAATCAATGAACTGTTTTAAGTCAAATCCAATAAGTAGGTAGTACGAACTTGATCATATACTCTAGTTTGTCATACAGCAAAAATCACCTTGAAGGTAGTAAAACTATAGATATCAAGTTCAAAGATTTCGTCCTGAATCTGTATGATTTTGTCTATTAGCTCATAGTACACATGTCTTAAACCCCTTCTTTAGTTCTTCGGCGTCAAGATTCTTTCCTAAACACCTTTTTTACTCTTGGTTCATCAGGGTTCCACGGCCGATCTAGCGAGCCTTGAAATATGTCATGTACTCCCTGATCAAAACACACATATGAATCGTATTAGAATCAACATGCTTGTAACACAACTCATTAAAGTGTAACCTTGTAGGAAAAAATAATCAGTAAAACAAAAGAGGGATGCTACATCCACAAAATTATTACACAAAAAAATTTCACAAAATGATGTGGCATGCATTCATAGGGAGATGTGAGTTGAAAAGTAAGAGAGAGAATTGATTAAGATGAATCTTATTGGTGACAAGTCATTTTGTGGTTGTAAAATTTTGGTGGACGTAGCATTTCTCAAAACAAAATAGTTCAGTGAATAAAAGTATACGAATGGTGTTTGTGGATGACTTAAATAAGAAATAGTCCACCAGAAAACCAACTTTATGGGCTTAAATAATGTGTTAAATTTAGATGGTACATAAAATAATCATTTAGGAGGCAAATCTCTCATCCATCCCGTCGATAGATAGAAGCCCTTTCATGCGATATATATCCTCACTTCTATCCATTAATAATGTGCCAAGCCAGAAGTTAGCCTGCATTACAAAGCACGTTGTCGATCAATCCACGTGTAAAAAGAGACTTGGACACCATTATACAATAAAGATTAAAGAGTACTGCAATTCATATAAAAGAGCCACATCACCAACCTTCACAAACTATGCTGACTGAAGAAACTCCAGGGTCGTGAGTGTGATCATGATGTTCTGAACAAACCAAAATAAGTCACTTATTGTTATTAAAACCGAAACAAAGGACAACTATTAAAGATGCTTCTTGGAAAATGATAAGTGTTAATTGGTCTTAGATGTTTCTTATGTAGCACAGAATAGATTACATTGTCATTTGGTTTTGAATGAATATGAAAGAATAATTAAACAGGTAAAATATAATTTGAGCGGGTTAGGTATGCCCTTGGTTTTGTACTTACAGTGTACCCGTTTTATTCGTAGAAATGATCTACTGCAATCATTATGGCTATCATAATAACCAACCATTGTTTTTACTGATACAATTTTGTACCTATAGATGTTTATTGTTACATAAATATTCTAGCAATTATGTCGGCGTGCAATGCATACATGCAATGCTTAATTAAGTTTGAGTTACCGTGTTTATGGTCATGATGATGATGATTGTGGGTAGAATCGGTACAAGTCTCATGGTCATGATCATGATGGTGTTCTTGGTCGTGATGGTGCTCATCTTCCTTTCTAGCTTCAATCGCAACAACATCATCAATTCTAACAAAGAATAAGAATTGTTAGTTAACAATCCCATCAACCAAATGAAGTATAGTATGAACATTCACTCGTATAACAAAGTAAGATCAGCTAAATAGTTCTACAATTTTAGGCCCACACTTAAGAAATGTGCAGAAACTATTCAGCCAAATAAACGGTTACATTTAAAAAAAAACTCAAGCCGTCAATAAATGTAGAGATATAGTCAAAAGTAAGCATTGCGGAAACCACATTAGGTTGGTGATTATTTATTTATTTATTTATTTTTGCTCAAATCATGTTGTTATATCAAATCCATTATCCATCATCTTAATGATATGCATCAAAGTTGTTAAAATGAAAACTATAAAGAACTATTTACACACTAAGTATAGGGCCGTCTCCGAGAATGCCTAAAAAAGACGAGGCCCGAGGCAAATGGAAAAAAATAGGCCCCCAAATTAGCATTTTTTTCATTCACATTAGCATCTTCGTCATCTACTTTAGCATTAACATCCATTTTCTGCATCCATATTAACATTACCATCCACATATACTTCATCCACATTACCATCCACATCCACATTATCTTCATCCATGACATTAACATCCACATTAGTAACCACTTGTTCTTCATTAACATTAGAACTTTGAGGCCGTTTTTGTAAAAATTTATTCAAAGCCCCTGCTTGTGACTTTACTAACTCTTCTTCCGCTTTTCTCTTTTTACGTTTTTGACTACCGGATGGATATTTAGGAGGCATAATTTCTGATTTCTGAAACACATAATTCATTTTTCAATTAATCGACTAACACTTGAGAGCTACAACTAATCACTTTCTAAACAAAACATAAATTACACAATATTATATATATATATATATATATATATATATATGATGTGAATACTGAATACATAATATAAATTACAATATCAAAAAAGTAGCAATTCATGGGAAAAATTGGAAAAAAATAATCATTATTTGGGCTAGTGGCTAATGAATCAGTCATTACAAAATAGCAAGGTTTTCATAGAATCATAGCAATTTATGTGAAAAAAATATACCTGGAAGTTTGGAAGAATGGAATGAATCTGATTATGTGAGACAGTGAGAGCCAAAGAAAAAAAAATGGTGTCACCAAACTAAATAAAATAAGATAAATTGTGTTGGAAAACCTAAACTACAAATCCCAATTTCTTTTATTAAAAAAACCAATAAAAAGAATCCCAATTTTTGGGCCCACGTTGCTTTGATCAGTAGTCTCATATGCTTTGCTCTTTTTTTTGTTTGATTATAAATTAAAATAATCAGGTGCAAATATCTAGTTTTTGGGGCCCCTATACAAGTTGGGCCCTAGGCTTGGGCCTTGGCTGCCTACCCCAAGAGCCGGCTCTGACTATGTATATGAGTAGAGAAATAACCTTTCTAAATCAAAGCCTCCAATCCCAAGAACATAATCCAGATCCACTTTTCCATATTGAGTACGTTTTAACTCAGCCAGTTTATTCCCTGTATTATTAGGGTCGTTAAGGTGGAATATTAGCAAGTAAACTAAACCAACATAAAAGAAGAGATTCACTCAATTATATCAGAGACGGTGTACCTTTATCCGCTGAAACAAAGCCGGAATTTCTCCACTTCCAACAAGGTCAGTCTAACAATCAACATTAAGAAAACTTTAGTTCTACTATGAATCTAGATTCCTCACTCACCACTTTATAGTATGACTAACCAATTTGCAAACTCTTAAATTTCACTAATCAATAAACATGATACCTTATTGACTATTATACGATCAGCGTAAGCAATTTGCTCTACTGCCTCATTGACAACTCCTTTCGGCTTAACATCATCGAGATGAATATTAGCATGCATAATTCACGTCTACTAAGGCGACAACACTGTCCAGCTTAAGATCATTAAAAATATGATCTTCGGAATAAAACGTCTGTATAATTAATGCTAGATTTGCTAGCCCTGCAAAATTTAAAAAATAAATAAATAAATAAATAAAATAAAAAGAAATACAATTTTTAATCCACAAAGGCATGTCTACGATTACATAAACTTCAAATCAAATCAAACCGTGGCTTCGTACCTGTAGTCTCTATGACTATATGATCAAATTTCTCTTTCTTCTTACTCACCAACTCTCCTATCATTCTAAGAAGATCGCCCCTAACCGTACAACATAAACAACCATTGTTAAGCATCACAATATTCTCCACTCATGCAGCTTTTGCGGCAGCTAATGACCCATCGATATCCACCTCCCCATACTACAAGCATAATACAGAGTCATTATAACCTCGAATAAATGAGCCATAAACAATCAAACAACAATACAACTTCACCTAGGCAAATGACTAATTATATATATTTATACTAAAACCCATTGTGGGGCACTGTAGCTACAGTGGATACGCAATTTTCATTTTAGCCCCTTAGGTTACTGATCAATTGCAAAGTTAGTCCTTAACGTCCGTTAACTAACAGTCGAGGATTAAATTTGAAACGGAACAATAACTTCAGGGGCTATTTCTGTGCAAATATTAAGCAGAAACAGCCCCTGAGGTTACCTTTTATTTTCAGCGTTAGTCCCTAAGGACTAACTTTGCAACAAGCCGCCACTTTCAGGGACTAAAAAGGAAAATATCGTTGCTACATTTCAAAACAGTGCTGCTACAGTGCGGAATAGTGCGTGTAGCAGTGTACTGTTCATGGGGAATTTACGAAAATGGTCCCTCAGGTTAGCTGTGAAACGCACCCTTAGTCCCCCGTTATCAATCTTTTGCAAATTTAGTCCTAAAAAAAAAAAAAAAAAAAAAAAAACTTTAGCAAATTCATTCCCGTAAATAAAATGATCGAGGGCAACGCACTCCTGCCGCAACGCGCGGGTTAACCCGCTAGTTATTACCATTTAATAAAACATAGTTTGACTTTCATACCAATTTTTGCAAGATTTTACCTATACAAAAGGTATCTAGCCTCAAGTTGTTTTGTAGTGTTTCCATATTGATTTCTGTTTGAGTAGTCTTATTTAACTCTCGAGTGATATATATATAGAAGACAATAACAGATCAGATGTGTCTTACTGTCTTTAACCTAATGTGCAGAGCAGTTTACATCAGTTGACTTTTGAAAAATTACGATTTGCATAAAAATTGGAACTCGGATGTGATTATGTATAATTAGATAATAATTAACATATCAAAACCCTAAACAATAACTGAAACTTGAAGTGAACTTACGATCAAAGAAAAAAACAGGGATTTTCTTGATTATCTCATGCCTATATGTTGTTCGGTAAGTAATTAGTCGATGTACGGGTCCATGTTTGATGATGTCCAACGTTACACATGGTTGATTCAGTGGCATCTAAAAGTCAAGGTATTGGTAGCTCATTGTGGTTTATAATATGTGAGACTATCTCACGACGGTCTTTGAACTTGTGAAACTTTTTTCAGAAATTACTTTAGGTGACGTAAATGATGGTGAACAGGGTGTAAAAAGAGTAGAACTTACAAAGTGGCCAACCTCAATGCATAACATTTAACTGAGATTGGCTTTTAGTCCCACTGATTCCAGGTTTATTGATTCCATAATTTCGCATTGGCAACAGTGTTATTAACATGCACCTATCTTTTGTAATAATAGTTGATTCAAAGAGATTAAAGTTTAAAATTTATATATGATGCTTGAAGAACCAACCTGTACATGATTAACCAAAAGAAATATATTAAATAATCTGAACTAATAATGTACACTGCCTATTCTTGATTTAGTCATGTTAAATCTCCTAAACACCTTCATTTTAGCGAATTGAAAACCATGATTTGGTTATCAAAACCCTAGACGGGAAGACGGTTTCTTGCTTCAACCATCAATCCTGTATATCAAAGAAACATATAAACATCCATATTTTTTCAAGCAATATTATGAACCATTGTAACATCACCAATCAGATTCTCAATACCTTCAATAATTTAATGAAACTCAACTTGCTCTAATTAATAATTTAGGACTTACATGATGATGAAGTGCTACTGTGAATATTATGACGTGGAGGAGGAGGATTAACTGAATAAGCACCCTTTGAAATTCATCTATTTCCTGCTGCAACTTGCTTGTTCTCTTTGTGAATATTACGAATGTTATTAAAAATAAAAATTATAGAATCTATTAATGTATACATTGTTATAAACGTTTAGATTTTATGTATAATAGGGTGTATTTATACACAAAAAATAGGTTAAAAATATATAAGGTATAATTATCTTGTAAGGTAATATATATCATCTTTTTTTAAATTGTTATCTTCATAATATACATTCCTAAATTACAAACTGCAGAATTGTTTAGCATGTCCTTATTTGTATTGATTTGGAACATATAAATCAAAAAACAATTTAGTCTAGTGGGAAGTTGCTTACATAAATTATAAATGACCCAAGTTCAAATCCAATATATGTCTTCTTTTTAATTAAACCGAATTAAAATTTAAAACACACAAATACAAACCGAAATTTAAAAATAAAAAATTTAAAAACAACAAAATTCAACATAAATTTAAAATTGTACATAAATTTTAAAAAAAATGCCACATGTCATTAAAAAAATGCCACATAAATACAATGATGACATGAAATAATGACATGGCATTATGGGATGTCAAGTGGCATTATCTGTGGCATGCCTCCTCTTATATATAATGTATAGATATATAGCAGAGGATTGCGTTCATGTGGTGAACACTTTAAAATACAATACAATAGGCACCAATAAAAGTATGCCATGTGGCGTTTTAACTTAAAAGAAAAGCAAAAGTAATTTGTTTATATTTAGGGGTATTATAGTAATATTGAATGCTCTAAAATCCGAATACAAACCTGTAACAATCGTTCCTTTAAAACTACTTCAATCATTTATATCTTTTATAAAAAACAAAGATCGGTTCTATATTCTCTCTCATTGATAAACAAGATCTGTCAAAGCCACCCCTCTTCTTAGTCGTTGCCGCAGTCATTGTTCGATCTATTCGCATACATCCTTCTCATCTTCTTAGTCGTTTCCGGCGACTTTCCGGCGCGTCCACCATTCCGGTGGTTTTTCAAGATGAAACCGCTTCGAATGACCAACCGAAAACCTTTGTCAAGATCGGTGTTTCAAATAAAACCCTAGTAGATGTTGCCACTGATCGGCCTTTTCTAACGATCGGATCAGTCAGCTATCCATGACGACCGCAAGTCCACCACCATGACGTCTTTACACAACGTTTTGTGTATTTTTCGGATCTTAAATTTTTATATCACTACTTTTGTTAGTTATTTTTGTGTAGCGGTCTTTTTCTTGTATTGCGCATCATCTACTGTATTAAGATATATTGGTAAGTAAAAGTAATGCAGATCAATGGATGAAAATTGTTTATAATTATTTTATCTTATATTTTGTCATGTATAAGCTTTATAATTACATGTATGAGCACTTTTTATTGTTGTGCATCATTGGGCTATACAGATGAAGTGATATGTACTAGTTGTCACTAGTAACATGTTACAAAAATTAATGTCACTAGTGATATGTACTAGTTGTCACTATATAGATGAAGTGATATGTACTAGTTGTCACTAGTGATATGTACTAGTTGTTACTATATAGATGAAGTGATATGTACTAGTTGTCACTATATACATCCTCTAAATTAATGTCACTAGTGATATGTACTAGTTGTCACTATATAGATGAAGTGATATGTACTAGTTGTCACTTTTTATCGATGTGTATAAAAAAAACCAATATACTAAAAAATAGTATGGTTTGTTATTTGTCAAGGAGATTATAAAATATTCTATACAATTTAAAATGATGCATCACCAGTTCGCCGCTATACGAAACTGGTTTAAAAACTTGTTAAAAGATAAATAAATTGAATTAGATGTACGGCAACTTTGCACGTGATATTTATTATATGAAAATGGCTTTACTATTTCAAGTATTTACAGAAATGCGATTCAATTATTAAAATCTGATGACACCATTAATAAGATCTAATGACATAATCATTTATACATCCAACAGTTCAGATTTGTGCCTATTTTCTTTCATTTTAAGGTTGTACACCACAATAACGCCACCCTATAGCAGAGATCCAGTGAGAAGTAAATTAAAATAAGAAGCGGTGAGAAGTGAC
>OU343223.1:185322251-185420021 GCA_910596185.1 Chrysanthemum makinoi
TGACTAGCAACTTGTGTAGAATTTCATCAATCCATTCTAATGGTTGCAAAAGACATTCCTCCTTGTGCAAGAAGGATCTCCACTGACTCCAATAAGCGGGCACACTAGGGTATTTTTCAAACCTCATAAGCCTCGAAAAGTGAGTTTCAAAACAATCGATGCTTAACCTCATTCGTTCATACAACAAGAGCAAGCTGAAAAATCCGAAAAGTGTAGGCATGATCAGCCACAAAGCCTAAACCAAACACAAACTTCTTCCATCAAGTTCCGAAGATTGACCTTTCTCTCAAAGTACATAGTCGAAAAGAACTCCATACACCATTCACGATAAACCTCTTCATTTATGCCAAATGCTCTTTCCCATGACAAATCATCAAACTAATCCCCATCACCGACACATAAGATGTCCGCATCATTTTTCTAAACTCCTCTTCACACTCATATTCGGCAAACAAATCCCAATCAATCACCCTCGGAACCAAACATGTCCTATTTTGCAACTTTGATAACGTTCCTGAAAGCATGTTTCTCCTAGTTGGTGAGATCTTTGAACTTCAGGTTTGCATTTGCTTTCATCTTCAGGCTATACTTGACTTTCTTCCTT
The DNA here is from genome assembly GCA_910596185.1 of Chrysanthemum makinoi. Taxonomy (NCBI): domain Eukaryota; kingdom Viridiplantae; phylum Streptophyta; class Magnoliopsida; order Asterales; family Asteraceae; genus Chrysanthemum; species Chrysanthemum makinoi. The sequence continues at coordinate 185,322,856 of OU343223.1, forward strand.
TCATTCCTTTGGCAAAACTTGGTAGCAATCGGGTTTAGTGGAACCTGCGTCGAGCTTGAAGTGCCTACAACAATTCTCTGTAGAAATCATAAATATAAGTCAATATAAGAGTGTTAGAATAGATGGGAAGGTCCATGGAAGCCTCTAAGGTCCACTTCAAAAATTCGAAAAATTCAACATCGAACCTCGAACCGGATTGATGTTGCATGGAAACTGGATCGGTTACTCCTATTGACCAACTCCAACCGTTGTTAAGCCAGAATCGATCGTTCTCATCTGAATATGGCTTTGCCTTCTAATCCATCACCCACTCGATTTTTCTAAGTCCAATTCAATCCTAGACTGCATTCTAACATCATCATCGATTTCTACATCCTCAACTTAAACTAAATTCACTTTCCAAACCTCTAATAATCACATATTCATATGCTTAGAACTCAACAAATAAGACCTCAATTCTTCAATCACTTGTTCTAATCAACAATGTGGCATCTATTATTCATTAAAAACACATCATCTACCAAATAGGAATCACAAATTGAAACTTAATCTGATTCAATGGCATAACCTAATTAAATCCGAAAATTCAATCATCTAATACTCATTCCATGTTGAATCGGTCACTACAATTTTTTTTGCAATGCATTCCTATATCAATTACCCACTTAATCCTAAAATATTACAACTTAATTCGAATTATATCCAAAACCCCCAAATTAGTGACCTAATTTGCAATTCGAATCAAATGCTCTAATTAAACCTTGATTGAGTTAATTGAATGCAGATGCTTACTTGATTGGGTGCCATGATGATCTTCTACAACTTATACAACCTTCAAATAGCTTCTATTGGTCGAATTTTGCAAAACCCAGCTGGAGGATTAGTGTGTGTGTGTGTGTTTTTCTGGAAAAAGTGAATTTTAGTATATATACTTGTATGCAACCGGTTCAGTCATGGACACAACCGTTTTGGTTTACATTTTTGCCAAATTTTGCATTTTTCATGTTACTTAGGCATTTTACCTTCCAAGCAACAATCGTTTACTCAAAAATCCTATTAAAAATGCACACAACATTCATCCACCATTTGGAAATTTCAACAATCATCTAACCTCAAAACTCAAATCATCATACTCAAAAACTAAAATTAAACTAAAACTCAAACTCATAATGCATTAATCAAATAACCTCAACATAATAATAAAGATAAAACTGAAATGAAAACAAGAAATCGTAAATGCATAAAATTAAAAGAAGTGTATGAAATTCAAGCAAACAATTGCTTGTTTATTATGGTGCCTTGTTTCTCCTTAGAATTCCTCGAAATACTCATGCCTTAAAATGTCCTCACTTAGAAATTTCCGTCAATTCACGTGTCTTTGAACATCTCATCCAAGTTACGAAGGTACTGTAATTCCGCTTAAACTATCCATAATAACTATCTAACAAGACAAAATAAAACCAAAGACAAAAATCCAAATCATTAGCGTTAGAGTTAGTAAAAATAAAAGCAAACTATAGAAACATATACTAAGCAAGTAAAGACACTTAACAAAAATGAAAACACAAGCTAAAACTCAAAATTTAAAAAGTAGAAATTTTTTTTTCCAGAGCTCCAACCGGATCGTTGGCTCACCAACCGATTCGGTTGGTGGTAAACTTAACCAACGTCCAACCGATCGGTTGCGGGTTGCAAACCGAAGCGGTTGGATTTTCTATTTTTTTTTTAATATTTAACCCGAAAATTTAATTAAATTAAAGACTATTAAGTGTACTAAAACTCTAAATTAAATGAGACTTATCATTATCCTTATTAATTATAAATTAATTAGGTTATTAAATGAAAACTATATTAACTAATTCTATTAAACCAATCATTAAGATTACTAAAACCATAAAAACTGAAAATTAACTACTTCTAACTCTGAAATTAAAACAATTAACTAGTAAATAAAACTAAAACTAATAAAGATAAAAGAAAAGCTAAAAATCTAAGAAAAGCATAAACAATCCAAGATATGATCCATAAAAATCAGAAATGACAAGAATTAATCTATAAACTATAACACAAATCACTGAATAAGCTAAAACTATGAAAATCAAAATACCAAAATTTTTCCGAAAGACGGATCGTTGCTCAAGAACCGATCGGTTAGCCTCTAAACCAAAATATTTTATTTTTACTGTAAGCGAATTTCGGTTTCAAAACTACCAATTTTACGAAAAATGAACAAAATCAAATTACTTAGAAATTCAAAATCTCCAGCGCCAAAAACTTGATGTGCTTACCATGTTGCAAGTTTTAAAAATTTATAAACACTATTTAACCGTCTAATACTAAAAACACATACGAGCAAGTATACTCGTTCATGATAGCAAAGGTGGGTAAGTCGAGATCGTCCCAAGGGATTTTGTGTTTGAAATTGTTTTTAAAAGATTGGTAGCAAGAAAGCTTTGTCAAGGGTTCCTCAAAAAGTGATGTTATAGTGAAAATCAATAATAAGAAATATATATACTTATGTGTAGTCTATAGGAAATCATAGTAAGTGTTCATGAAGGCTTGGTGTAAACTCTTGATGTGATGCACAAATCATAAGCAAATGATTTCCAACCATGGTTTATGTTTGCAAAAATCATTCTAAGAGCAAAAACATATAGGTAATCCTTTTGGTCCTTATCCTAATGATTATCCTTTAGAAAATCCATTTGCTTGTAAAATGTTCTTATTAAACTCGTTCATACGAATTCGAACCTTCGTGATGAAAATGTTTCTAGTCTTGTTTTAATAAGTAAACATGGTGGTTGTCAATCATCATATCCCCATACTAGTTTGTCAATTAACTTTTTGGAATAAAACACAAGAGAAATCCTTTCGGTCCTTTTTCTTTAAAACATGTTTTACCAAAAAATCAAACAAGACTAGTATTTTTCCAACAAACTCATTTAAACAAGATCATATATACATGCATCACATATGAGAACACTAGTATGATTTCCTACATCCTAACATACAAGTATATCCAAAACTACTCCATGATAATAATAACAAAACACAAGAAATAACAAAGTAATTCCAATAACTCAAGAGAATAGAAATCCATAACAAAGTTCATAGAATACCTAAACTTTGCAATTACCGAACTAGAAATCGCGGGCTTATAGCAACAACAGCTCCAATCACCTAGCTTAATCGTATAACTCTGAATAACCAAAATAATGGATGAGAATTGCTCTCTCCAACCTCCCCGACGTTTTTGAATGAATACTAGACTTTTGGGATGAATAAAATGGTTGGTAATAGTTTTGGTGTAAACTATCATACTTTGGGTTGTGTCACACCTAGTAAACTAAGTCTAGGTTCAATATATAGCCAAAGAGACTTTACTAACTGGCCAAAAACGTTCCCAACAAGTTAATATCAAGAAATGATCGCCTCTAATGATTATGGGGAGTTAAGGCAACATTAAATGCATTTTTGTGTAACTCCAGTCCATGCAACCGATCGGTTGCCTTTGACCATTTCCAACCTGATCGTTGATGCGGTTACGACCGAACGGTTGATGCTTCAGTTTTGACTTTTGTTGACTTTGTTGGTTTGAGCCTCTTTCTTTGTTTTCACTGATGATTTCCAAGATGAAACTTGATCTTTCCTTGCTGTAGATACTTAGAAATCATTGCGCTTCCTACTCATTGAGTATAAAAGCTTCTTGCTCGACTTTCCTTCCTTGGGAATTTCCAACGTGCATAAAAGCTTCTTGATCATTTTGATACCTGCTACATATACATACACAATACGCATCTTTTGCACTTTTGCAACAGTTATGAGTAAATATAGCCGATTAACATGCACAAAACCAATAATAACGCAACTAAAAACATGTTCATTTTAGGCGTTATCAAAGAGGTTGAAGAATGAAAAAGAAAAGTAAAGTGAAAGGGTGAAAAGAAATAGCCCTCCAATATTCAACCTTAGGGCAGAAACCGGGTTCAATTCATATGCTACTGGTTGTTACCAAAGTAACGTCGGTATTGAAGACAAGACGTCATGGACCCAGTGACGCACTGCACTAAACCTTCCAGCCACTCAAGTTCTCTTAAAAAGACTTGTTTCATTCTCATGGGGAACTGATGTAATCTATCAACTTTCACTTAGAGATGGTTTATATTGAAGCAGGAGACCCTCTCCTAGAATCGTGATAGGAAAATCAAAGTGCACTATTGAGTCTAGAGCCAAGAGATCATCCATAAATCTCATTAGGACACACTTTCATGAAGACTTGCTATTTCACACAATGTGGTATAGCCAGAACATCCGAGTGATACGTAAAGTATTCACAATGAAGATGGATATCCTTCTAGAGCCAACATCAAACAAGCTCTTGGTGGGTGACATGTGAGATCTTTCATGGATCAAACTTGTGACAACCGAAAACAACGATGTAGGCGATTCACACAACCTTGTTCCAGAAAGGAATTGACGATACTTTTGGAAAACCCTTCGATGTGCTCAATAGTTATTTTCAAGAACATAAACTTCTCATAAACTTTCAAACAAAAGTATTTGTGATTGAAACTTGATCTTTCTCATAAAATTTCTATTATTGTAAAAAACTCTTTATTCAACACATCGATTATGTTTCAAATCATCATTAATCGAATCCCACTGCCGGATTCACTTCACCGTGTTGTCTACTTTGAGACGCTCCGGTTTGAGAACGGCTAGTATAAGCTGTGAAACCCTGTCAAGGAGATTCTTAGGAATTCTACCTGATCACAGGCAGTATTTATACTGATCAACGAGGAACCGTGGTTCTTGAACCCATATTCAACGAAAGTGAACAAAGACACTTTCGTTCGTTTTATTGCTAACTGTTTTATGCAAGAACCAAAGACGGTTGCAGCTGATGGTTGAGGAGAGGTGGCAGATGCAGATGCCGTGCTGGAAATGTCAATTCATAACCGCATGCTCACATCACACACTCATAATTGAAGAAAATTATGACAATAAAAAACGTACAACAATGCTTCCGCTACTCTGATGAAAATATGTCATGATCTAGAAATTGTGAGCATGTCGGTGCAAAAGTTACAACATCACATGAAGGCGATACTTCAAAGGATGATTAGGGATTTACTTTGGTGCTGATCTCAAGAAAGCTCAAGATCACAATTCAAAGGAACATTCATTTGAAAATCACTACCGGCACAAAGATGCGGAATTTGAAGAATAAACATCTACAAGCTCGGAATTAAACTTCATGATTGAATGCTAGGATGCAAATTTTAATTTATGAGGTGACCTACCTTAGGGGGAGATTGTTAGGATTTGGAAAAGCCATATATAAGAGTCGATCACCCCGAGTTTAGTCTAGCATGTGTTAGCTCATAGACTTAGCTATATTTATTAGTAATTAGATTAGTTAAGTAACATCGTAGAGGATGGACTGGTCTTTACCCACTGTATACCTGATCCACAGCCCGTAGGGGGTGTTTATTTGTAAGACTATAAAAGCCCTCTCCCACCAAGGGAGAGGGTGGAGCTTCAATCATATGATTTGACTTTCTTTCTAAAGTTCCCAACTCTCTATATTTCTCTCTAGAAACTCTTTTACCATATTCGATCCATTATACTTGTGTTTAGTGTGTTTGTGATAACCAATATCTTACAATACCTCTCTTTGACACATATCTAAGTGGTCCACACACATTAGTAAGGATTAGACCAAGTAGATCATATTCCATATCTATATTACTATGAAAAGGTTTCTTCGTCATCTTCCTAGATATACATGACTCACATTTATCAAATGATTCATCATTGATATTTTTCAAAAGCCCTTCACGTTTCAGCTTTTGCATGCGAGTCTTGTCTATATGAGTATGTTCAATGCCAAATATAAGAATTCAAGTCTAACTTCATTTCTTTATTGATGCTAAACATCGAATTATTATTGTTGGATACATTCCTAATCATATCAATCTCAAACACACCATTCACAGTAATAGCATTAAATAATGTTGGATATTGGATTTCACAACACATCAAACCATTACACAAGTATGATAAGTGGAATTCTAGAGAGAGAAAGTTAGAGGTTTAGGGAACTTAGTGAGAGAAAGTGAAATGATTATTATGAGCTCCAACTCTCTACCTTGGGAGGTAGAGAGTATTTATAGTCTTACATAAAACGCCACACAACGGTCGTGGATCGTGCATAAATGGGTAAAGACCGTCCGTCCTCCACGGTGTTACTTAACAAATACTACTTAACTAAATATAACTATGACTACGAGCATTCTAACGATTACATATACTTGAGGTGACCGACTCTTTAATACCGGGAATTTCTAATTCCTAACAATCTCCCTCTAAGGGAGGTCACCTCAAACATATACTAAAATGACATTGAATACAATCAGATATTACATTAACAATTGATCTTGCATTCTTGATGTAGTACTTTGTTCGGTCGTAGTCATTGATTCCACTCATTGCATGTTTGGTTAATCCAAGTGGAGGTCTTACTAATCCACGTGATAATAATGTTGAGCCGCCTTTTGAGATCATCGACTAATAGAAAATCTCTGATACATCCATTGTGGTGTTGGTATTATGTGATGATGTGACTTTTCGACCGACATGCTCACATTCTGGATCATGATATCTTCATCGAGCGGAAGCATTCGTTGATTCATGATATTGGCGCACAGCGTAGCGAAGCATGGAGTTAGAATATCAGAGTCATTGATGCACCAATCATGATTTCTTTTGAGATGAATGTGTTAGGTGAGCATGCGGCTATGGATTGACCGCTTCATTCTCGTCAACAGAACGCCGGGTACCTGATAAGACAGCATTAGTAATTAGCGCAAAGTGTCTTTGATCACTTTCGATGAATTGAGGTATAACGCCCACGGTTCCCTGATCGTAAGACAAGTACCGTGTGATCGTATAATTCAAGAATTTCTTGACGGTTTTCGCAATGCTCTAGCCGTTTCAAACCGAACGTCTCAAAGAAGACAACACGGAGTGAGTGAACCGTAATTTCGTCCATCGATTGATGAAAAGAGATTTGAAAACAATCGTATTGCTCAATAGAAATTTTTTGCAATATAACGTAGGTTTTAATGAAAATCAATTATCAATCATAAAACACCTTTTGATTTGAAAATTAGTACACGGTCGACGTGCTAATGAAAAGAGTTTTAAAGCACAAAGACCGTTTTTTCAAAGGTATCCGTCAATCCATAACCTGAACCAGGATTGATTCAAAAGATTGAATCGCCCATTGTTTTCGCTCGCTTGTCACATGGTTGATCTATATAATAGATCTACATGCCACCTACCAGAGCTTGTTGATGTTGGCTCCGTAAGGCTTTCCATCTTCACATTGGAATATGTAAACACATCACCGGATGTTCGCAATACCACAAGGATAAATGCGTAGGACTCAAGATATAATCTCTCTTTCCACATTGTGTGAACAGAGAGTCTTCATTGAAAGTGTCCTAATGAGATTTATTGATGATCTCGTGGCTCTAGACTCAATTTGTGCATATTTGGATCCTATATCGAGACTAGAGAGGGTCTCTCCTTCAATATCAACAATCTCTAAGAGAAAGTCGATAGATAATGTCGGTTCCCAGAGAATGAAACAAGTCCTTTTAAGAGGAACTTGAGTGGTTTGGAAAGTTGAAGTGCGGCGTCATCGGGTCCATGACGCCTTGTCTTCAATACCGATGTTACCATCAGTAGCATATGAATTGAACCCGTTTTCCGCCCTAAGGTTGAATAAATGGAGGGCTATTTGTTTTCACCCTTTTCTCATTCAATTCTTTTTCATTCTTCAACCCCTTCAGTGCTTACCGAGACTTCATAGCAAGAACCTTGTTGGGTTTATTCCAAGACTAGCTCGCCTTAGTCCGACTCTTCCCATATCTTTTTTTTCTCCTTTTATCATCATACCTAAGAACTCTACACTAACTAGTGGATAGTCCCCTGGTAGATCCTCCTCGTTCTCGGATCATGGGAACACTTACCTAACCTTATCGTCCTTATATCACCATACATAATGTAAAGTTGGTCGGTCTTTTTGGTATTGTTCATCGGCCATAGGAACCAATTGAAAACCATTTGAAAATCAATCCAGATACTTATGATATTTTATCAAAGCATTTTGTACCAGAATTGTTTTTGATATTTTTAGAAGAAGAACTCCCCCTCAACATGTGAATCAAGTATTTGAAATAGTTTTCCACACGGAGGCAAGAGAAAGAATTAACTCCTTTGATTACCATTTTCAAAAAAATATCAACATCACTTCCCTAATCGAATCAAGTAGATAAAGCATTTTGGGGAAGGATGAGGTTTTCATGATTTTGCTCCCCTCAATATGTGCCTCGAGATTTGAAAAGAGTTTTGCACATACTAGAGGGAAGTTGCACCTTGAGATAAGTTATCACGTTTCAAATCATAGGTTTAAGATAGATGCTCCCCTCAACATGTGCATGGAAAATTTGAAATCGTTTGTCATATGTGGGAAGGGGAGCTTGTACATCCTTATAAAACCATTTACCGAATTATTAGTTTAAATCCAATTTAAATCACACATTCTCCCCGATCACAATTATCAAATCATTTGAGATTTGTGATCTCTTATAGATTTAAATTGATTTTGAAAGCTTTTAAGGAGAATTGTGACTTGATTATGAAAGCTTTTAACCGATAATGATCGGATTTTAAGACTTTAAACTCCATTGATAAACATGCATGTATATCTTTTGAAAACAATTGAATGCCAAATAACTTTTAATTTAATTGAAATCATTCTCCCCCTCAATCAATGACATAGGTTGTTGATTGAGATTGATCTTTGACAAATAAGTCCAGATGATTATCAAAAATAGAGACTGAGTTATTTTTCAAAGCAATTAGTTTTCAGCAGATAAATGTTTATAGAATCAGAGCATGGAATTTTGAAAACATGATAAAGTATGGCTCGTTTTTCTTTGAAAAAGCGGTTACTGCCTAAATGACAATAAACCATTGTTTCTCCTCCTCAAAAATAATTTTTTGATTTTTTTTGGAATTCGAACAACATCAAGTCCCGTCATTCTTTGAATGACAGAACAAAGACCGTAGATATTATCGAACCGAGAAAACGCATGACAAAATGACAATATTTTTGAAGATTTTTCGAATTTTTCGAATTTTTATGGATTTTGAAGGTTTTATAATTTTGTATTTTGATTTTCGAATAGATATATACAAGAGATAGATGAAGATAGACCTTTACTCCTCGCCTTCTTCCGAAGACGTTTGAGTGGTTCTGGTTGAAAGCTTTTCAAGCCTAGTCGAGGAAGTATGAACTCAAAACGCTCTCTTGGAAGAGCTTTGGTGAAGATGTCTAACCGATATTCCGATCTCAAAAATAGAGTTCCACCACACCTTTTTCCACTTGTTCCCCGATGAAATGATGTCGAATGTCGATATGCTTTGCTCTTGAGTGTTGAACGTTGTTGCATGAGAGAGCAATAGCACTTTTTATTACACAAAGACAGAGGGATTTTGTTGAATTCAAAGCCATAGTCGATAATTGAGATCTCATCCATAAGATTTGAGCACAACAAGATGACATGGCTATGTATTCAGCCTCTCGAGGAAATAGAAGTACTCATTTGCTTCTTTGAAGACCAGCTCACAAGCTTATCACCCAAAAACTGAGCACCTCCAGACGTACTTCGACGAGTATCTTGACATCCGCATGATCGAAGATCTGATAGGTCGTTAGTGACATACCGGTGTCCTTCGGGTACCAAAGTCCCATATTGATGGTTCCTTGAGATACCGAAAGACCCGTTTAACCGCTTCAAGGTGCTTTTTAGTAGGCTTAGCCGGGTATCTAGCACACATGCAAACAAATAACAAGATGTCCGGTCTCTACTGTGAGGTACATCAGGGATCCAATCATACTACGATATTTTGTTTGGTCAATCATGATCCCCGAGTGGTCCTCATCTAGTTTGGTTCGATCAATCATGGGAGTGTCAACAGGTCACATGAATCAAATCCAAATTTCTTTAAGATCTCAGTTGCATATTTAGATTGATTTATGAAAATGCCTCCTGGACTTTGTGAAATTTGTAATCCCAAGAAAATGACATTTGTCCCATCATTGACATTTGAAATTTTGAACTCATTTCATTAGAAAATGATCACATTCCATCAGTCGAGGCAAAAATAATATCATCAACATAAATTTGAACATGAGTTAAATGTTTGCCTCGACTGGTGAACAAAGTAGGATCAACTGCTCCTTTGCTAAATCCGGTTGATAGAAGAAACTTTGACAAAGTATCATACCATGCCCTTGGAGCTTGCTTTAAACCATAAAGAGCCTTCTTCGAACGATAAACGTGAGTAGGATGCTCTTGATTCACAAATCCTTCAGTTGGCCGACGAGACGACTTCTTTAAGATCTCCGTCAGAATGCCGTCTTTACGTCCATTTGATAGACTACCATGTTCTTACTTGCAGCATTAGCCAAAAGATTCTAATTGCCTCGATTCGGCACACAGAGCAAAAGATTCTTAAAAGTCTATACCCTCCTCTTGACGGTATCCTTTAGCAACTAATCGAGCCTTGTTCTTCAACACATCACCATGCTCATCAAGTTTCACTTTGAAGATCCATTTTAGAGCAATAATCATAGCACAATTTGGAGCAGGACTAATTCCACATCTCAAGTCGATCGAACTCATGAATTTCATCTTGCATAGCATTGAACCGCCTATTTTCATTCATGGCGTTTTTAACATCTTTTGGTTCGATCTTAGAGAGTACGGAGTTGAAGAAGCACCATAAGGCATCGGTTGTTTCCGTGTGGATACTGGACGAGGGATTTCCAATGATGTTGTCTAATGGATGATCGTGAGTCCATTTTCTGAGGTGTTCATGTGGCGTTGTTGAGGGACTGAGGTAGCGAGTCGATGTCCTCAAGAAGATGGTTCTCGATGATGACAGAGCAAATATGTTTTCAAATGGAGCATCTTCAGTAGTAGCAAAGGGATTAACTTCATCATTGATGCCATAAACATTTCCATGATGTACATTTGAAGAATGATGATTTGTTGATGAGACAAGGATCGCCAGCAGTGCTTCTTGACTTAAAGATATTGAGACGAAGGATTGACTTCATTCACGTGAATATGAGTATCCTCTGTTTTAGGGATCAACACCTCATTAGTAATTGAATCATACAGTTCATCAAACATAGGATCAAACAATTTCTTTAAATCATCTTCGGATGGAGGTACATATGGAGTTTCTTGAGAAGAGTTTGGAACAAGGGATGAACCAATGGGACTGTTTTGAAGTGCGGTCCCGAGCCGGAGTGTCCAGAGCCATTTGACCGTCACTCATCAAACGTAACGTGAATTGTTTCCATGATATTTTCGGTTCTTTTGTTGTAGATTCGGTATCCCTTTTTGTTTGGTGCATATCCTACAAATACTCCAATGTCTGCTTTAGCCCTAAGTTTGCCTAAGTCTTGACCCTCATTAGTTGGATAACACAATGCACCAAACACACGAAGGAAAGAGAGATTAGGTTTTCTCTGTGGACAAGTTCATATGGAGTTTTTCCATGAACAAGTGAATCGGGAGCGATTTTGTGTGTAGCATGCGTGGCAATGCTTCTCGTAGAAACATTGGAACCTTGAGTAAATCAAGATTGTTCTAGCGGCTTACAAGAGTTCGATTGCCTTTCAACTACACCGCTCGTTGAGGAGTTCGTTGAACACTTCTTTGATGGCTAATTCCAACGCTTTCGTAGAATTCACTAAGTTGTTTGTTGACAAACTCGCCCATTGTCTGCTCGATAATTCTCGACGGTTTTGTTAAGTCGAACCTCGCACTGTTTGATGAGTTTGATGATGATATTAGAGTTTCATCCTTTGTCCTTAAGAACTTGACCTACGTGAATCTAGAGTAATCATCAACCACAACTAACACATATTTCTTCCCAAAGATATTCTGCATCATTGGTCCATTCATTGGTCCACATAAATCCATATGAATCATATGAAGAACTTCGTGATGAGTTAGTAGGTTTGGGTTTATGGGCATACTTTTTGCTTTTTCCCAATTGGACATGTGAACAAAGATGATCCTTTTCATACTTTAGTCGAGGTAAACCTACAACTAAGTCCTTTCTCGAGAGATCATTGATGGTGCCGAAGTTCAAGTGATTGAGACGTCGATGCCATAACCATGACTTTGTTTTAGAAGCCTTTGACGGCAAGCAAATTGGAGAAGACTTCATCATATCATCTATAGAGATGGTGTAAAGATTTGAACCACGAGTTCCTCTTAAAAGTTCCTTACCATCAAGTTCTCTAACAAAACAAGTATGTTTTCCGAAGGCTACTTCTAGATCGAGTCACGAATTGACCAACGAGAACGATTATGACCAAGACCTTAAACATAGTATACTCTAGAGATAACACTATCACCAACAACATAATCACCATAACCCTTAATTGCACCAAATGATCATTACCATCTAACTGTCCCGATGAATTTGCTCACGAAGTTCATGAGCCGCACCGGCCTCGTCATATGCTTGGAACGCACTGAGTCCGGTACCACGAACGATTTGAATGATCTGCAGCTTGAACACGTGACAAGAATGGATAACAGGATAATTGGGATCCCCATGCAAGAATGGGTTCCACTTGGTTAGTAACAGAAATTGGAACACCCACATCGTAAATAAACATCCATATCGTAAGTAGAAGCAATGGAATCATTGGAATAGATGCAATGTCGTAGGTTCAGATTTGACCTATTCAAAGTAGTTCTACCGTTTAGGGCATCCATTTTCTAGTGGGCATAATCTTAAAGTTTGAGAACAAAAACTGATTATTCTTATGGCCAAAAGGTATCCAATAATAACCTATCTTTATAAAAGTTCTTCCTGTGGGTTTCCACCGTTTCTAACAATTTCTGCCTTTTGCCTTTTATTTGCACGCATTATTAGCATTAACAATTTTAACGGGCATTTGACAGCATTAGACAAAGCATTCACACCACATTCATGATTAGCAATGGAATTCAAGCAGACATCATTACAAGGTTTGCAAATAGTATCGAATTCATTAATTACAAGACGCTTAAGGCTAATACTAGAATCAACACGATTCGCTTTATTCAACTCAAGCTTAAAGTTCCTAGATTGGTCTTCTACTCTCTTCCAATGCACATTCTTAGCTTGCAAGGTCCTATCATTCCTTGTATTGTCTTGAGACTTTGACATGTTCGCTTTAAAGTCACCGATTACTCCTGTAGAGGGAATGGAAACATTAGTTGGTTGATCTAATTTTGCATTCCCTCAACTTGATGTGCGATCTCAAGTACTAGAAGGCACATTAGTGTATACTTTCTTAAGATCGTGATTTGAGCTTTTGCGGCACACTAAAGTTCACTTTCTTAGCACTAACATATCCGAATCGAACTACTTGAAGGCACATTAGTGTTTCCTTTCTTAAGACGGGCATAGAACGGATTCCTGCTTGGCACTAGGCATAGAACAAGGCATCACACCTTTGCCTTTTGCACCTAAGGTTAAGGATTTGGGACATGTTGCAATTACACATTCTAGCAACTCTTGAGATCGCTTGGCCTGGAGGCAAGCAAACCTAATTTCACTATCAAGAGGTTTGTTAATGAAATCCTCTCGACAATCTCACGGAGACATTCTAGACAATCCTTAAGGTGAGCACAAGATTCATGAAAAGCATGTTCATTATTCTAAGATGAGGAGGAATATATTTAATCGCCAGTGTATTTGCGTCTAAGGGTGATTTTGAGACAACATTCTTATTGAAAACAAGTGGCAGCCTTCTCGACTTCTAAGATTCTCAATTTCCTTTTGTAAAGACGTTATTTTTTCGTTGTTTTGGTCACGGTGACTTTTATTGAATCATATAACTTTTTAAAATGTCGTTTAACTTTTTCATTTTCTTCTAGAAAACTCTTGTTTTCCTTTTGTAAGGCATCAACTAAGTTTTGAAGATGAAAAGTTTGAGAATTCGGAGAATCTAAAGGAGGAGGCATTTGGGAGCCTGCCATATTGTTTGTTTGACCCTTTAATTGAGAGATTTGGGCTTTCAACTTTTTGATCGTGTTGCAATGAGCTTGAATCGTTCATCACGCTTTGTTAATTTGAAAAACCGCATCAAACTCGGAGCATCCGAAGATGTCTTGATATTTGAAGTTTTGACATTTTCTTTAAGATGTTGATATTTTAGTTGTAAATTAAAATGCTCAACTTCTAGTTTAGAAAAATGTTTAACCAAATTGTCGTGATCATCCGGTTCAATTTTCTCGTTTAGTTTAGAATTAGTTTTTTCAAGCTCAATGACACGATCATGGGAGACTTTCAGCGCCACAGATAGTTCATGAAATTTGGAAGCATTAATAGAGCAATTTGAAGTGTGAAAAGATATCTAGAGCAACACATTCAGTAATAAGAGTCTCATTTAAGGTATGCAAGTTCTTCCTCTCAATCTCATTATATTTTAGTGCACGCTCATAATCACTAACTTCAACTACCATTGCATCAAATTCTTTTTCCATTCCCTTGATATCGCTCTATCCCTTTTAAGACTCTCAAAGTGATCTTTTAGAAGTTTAAAGAAAGCATGACCTCAGTTAAATAACATTCTTTCATTTGCTCAAAACCCCTTCTCCTTCCGTTATACCAGTGGGTGTGATCCTTTTCTTGCAAGTTTTCTCAAAATCAACAAATAGTTGAAATATAACATATTGGCTAATTAAGGTCTTGCTTTTAGTGGCAATTTTTCTAGGAACAAGATGCATTGGTGTATTAGGAGGATACCGCTCTAGGCATTTTCCATAGGGGAGGGTTTGTTTCAACAATATTTTCGCCGCTTATCTAAATCCATTTTCCAGAAAACTTGTTCGGGAGTCAACAATGTCTGAGGCTTAAACATGTTCAAGGAAATCCAGCTTTCCTTTTTGTAGTCATGGGGAGTGATAATTATTTTTTTCTCTTTGCATTTAGGATTATCTAATTTTTTATTCATCCTTTCCCTAGTGACTTCATATCCTTCTTATCTTCCTCAGTGCACTCAACGCAACTAGGTTTCTTTCTAGGTTTAAGAATCTCATTGCCATCATAGATCACACTTTGAGCTGCTTTAGCTATCTTCTTCCCTCTGGGTTGGGTTTATCAATAATGGGAACACTATGCTTATCGCTTATAACTCTATGTTTAGTGACCATGTGAAAGTCTAATGGTGTTTCCTTGTTTGTACAACTTGTTTTCAAGTTTGTTTTTCAAAGTTTTCAGATTAGAAAAGTCTCTCAAGAGTTTTGATTCCTTTGCATTAAATTCTTGCTTAAGCATTTTCACATTTTCTTGAAGTTCTTGTTTTTGCTTAGTGGTTTTAGAAAGTTTTTCTTGCAAGGAATTTAATTCTTGTTTCAATACTTCTCTCTAAAATTACTTTTCTAATGATTGCAGACGACTTGGTCATCCATTTCCTGCCACGCAGTGGTCAACTCAAATTTAGCACGTTGTTCATAAATAGCAACACGTACTTTATAGGCATTTAGTTCGAAATTACGAATCATCAGCACATGCAAAGGTATTCATCAAAAGCATAGTCATTGTTGACCTGTAAGATGCATCACTTGTTACACCTTCACTTTCACTTTGTTTCACGTATTGATCATATGGGATAATATCGATATTACCCATATTTTCAACATTTGATTCAATAGTTTCAGTTGATTAGTACTTTGTCATGCATCTGCTTGCAACAAGATCATCGTATAGTTTTAGTACCTCTGAGATGAGTTTGTCTTGGGATGGGCCAGCTAGTGGTGAAGAAGAGACCTTGGGAGAAACCATTGGAGAAATGCTAGCCATAAAAATTGTGTGTCGTGAGGTCCATCATCCACATCGAGTTGTATGCATCACAATCACGACTTGAAAGGCATTCGATGATTGTGACCTATCTCCTGAATAGGTCGCCATCCACATCTGCATCATAGGTCTTGCATTGCCCTCACTAGAAACAAGAATTCTTCATCCAAAAAGCACCATTGTCCTGAGCTTGTACCAAGAAGATCTTATCTCTCGGTAATCAAATTCTGTGGACGCTTTGAGATGTGCGCTTTTAATGTGTCCTCACCACCACGTTATAACATTTGATTGGCTTAGCTTGACCTTGGTTACCATTCCTTCCTCGAGTCTGATTGCCAACATAACCTCTACCAGCTCCACCTCTTCCCTCATCATACTGTCTTTCCTGAACTGGTTGCACCACGATCCTTCCATCTTTAACAATGGCTTGATTGTGTGGGTTAGATGTCGCTCGAGGTTGTTGTTGGTATGTGGGAGAGAATTCATGTTTTGACTAATCAGAAGAGCTAGTTGATTAATGAAGTTACCCACGCGGTGCATCAAAGACGCTTGTTTGAACATAGGAATGAGTTTGTGATTACCATTACCCAAGGGTATGACTTGTGAAGCTTTGGTTGTGATTCCGATGTTTGAGTAGAAGGCAGTTGAGTCATTAGACGAGCTTGTCTCTCCCGGTTGGTTTTGAACCTGATTGAGAATCAATTTTTCAAACATAGCATGTCTCTCATTCTCAAGGAGGAAGGCATAGAGTTGCTCATAGTTTGTATTCTTCAATCCTTTAGTGAGCTTCACAGCGGTGACAAACTTGTGCCATTCGGGATTCATGTTGTTCACAAATTTTGAGTTCACCTGAATGTTAGGCATAGTCATTCTGATGTTCCTCATGTCATTCACTAACTTATGAAATCTCACATAGTACTCATAGACATTCTCATCTGGTTTCATCTTGAAGTGTTCAAATTTGTCATAGAGTTGGGATTCTTCGCTTCCATAGTTAATTCTCAACCTAAGAGAAGCATCTTAACATTATCCCAACCTGCCTTTGCATCGGTGTTGTGATTGATCAGCTTGTAGATGTCTTTAGGAAGACCTTGAAGAACAATGTTTGAAGCCTTGATATCTGCATCGAATCTCTTTTTCTCCTTATCATCAAGCTCATCATACATTTTAGGTCCGGCCCAGAAATGGAGTACCATCTTCGTATCAAGTATGTCTCTAGTCGCCTCAACTCGATATGGTCCTTCATCAATGGATTTGAGAATGTTGACACCATTTTCCTTTCCAAGGCAGCATAATCGATTCGTTGAGCCCAAGAATCGTAGTCACTTCGCAAGCATGGGTGGACGAGTATCAACCAGCCGCTTGAACATCCTCGCAACGCGGGAGATGATAGTAGAACGTTGGTAGACATGTTAACAGATAATACAGGATTTTATAACTCTATGATTAAACCGAGAAATAGATTCTTTCACGGGATTTTACTAAATCAAGAGAAAACCGTAATCAATCACCCAAGTCGCTAGAAGATAATGAACCAACTCGCTAGCAACTAAATAGTAATAATCCCAAGTCGTTAAATCAACATCCAAGTCGCTAAGTACAAAGTCGCTAACCTCTAGTCGCTAACCATTTCGCTATACCACCAAGTTGCTAAACAATTGCAAGTCGCTAAGTAGTAACTCGCTAAGCTTTAAGTCGCTAGCAAAATTTTGGCAATTTCCACTCAAGTCGCTAAAGATACAAGTCGCTAAAGAGCAACTCGCTACGCACCAAGTCGCTACCTCCAAGTCGCTACCGTGGTGGAAATCCACTTGTACTTTAAGTCGCTAGTTCTAAGTCGCTAGGTCTAAAAGTCGTAACTCGCTACAAAGCAAGTCGCTACTAAGAAAGTATTCCGTGTGTTAAGTCGCTAGCAAGAAAAACCACATAAACATCACTTTTCAATCCAAAACAACCCAACCAAGATGATTCAAGCTTAACAAATGAAAACCTACACACTTGTGATGATTCTAAACATAAAAGTACTAACAAAATCCAAACTTTAACACAAGAAATCAACCAAATGATGCAAAACCACTAAACTTTTTCAAACTCAAAAACCACCTAAAACCACTAGAAATCCAAAGATGTGCAAGATATGATCTAACCATGGCTCTTGATACCAATTGTTGGATATTGGATTTCACAACACATCAAAAACCAACAAAGTAAGTATATAAGTGGAATTCTTAGAGAGAGAAAGTTAGAGGTTTAGGGAACTTAGTGAGAGAAAGTGAAAGATATTATGATGAGCTCCAACTCTCTACCTTGGAAGGTAGAGAGTATTTATAGTCTTACATAAAACGCCACACAACGGCCGTGGATCGTGCATACAAGGGTAAAGACCCGTCCGTCCTCCTCACGTGTTACTTAACAAAATACTACTTAACTAAATATAACTATGACTATGAGCATTCTAACGATTACATATACTTGAGGTGACCGACTCTTTAATACCGGGAATTTCTAATTCCTAACAAATAAAATAAATCATTTAAAGAAACTGAAATTCCATTACTTGTGTTGGGTCTATTATAGATTTGATGATACAAAACAAGAAGAATGAAACATGAAGGACTAAAAGTGACAAGAAGGAAAACTACAAAAAGATGGAGGATTTGGAAGATTCTAGAAGATATGCTTAAAAAGAATATTTAGTTTCTAATTGTATTGTTTCTAATTGTATTATGATTCCTTTGAAACCCTAGATGTCTTAGTATATAAAAGACATAGGGTCATTAGTACGTACGTACAAGATGTAGACGCCAAAGGTGTGGTGTGTGGGAACCTAGGCATAGGAAAAACGTCTGGGTTTTAGTTAGTTAGTGTTAGATAAAGTCTTTGATCTTTATTATAGTTAGTTAGTTAGTTTATGATAACAAAGAAACCTTGTTCATAATGATGTTGATTCTATGTTTGAATATTCCGCTTTCATTATTATGTGTTCTTAGATATAATATTAGACCTCGCTAAGAGCTTACATGAACTTCACATGGTATCGAGTTGGCTCGTGATATCTAGGATCTACAAGGTTTTCTTTGAAGAAGAAGGAAGAAAATTCAAAGTTAAAAATTGTAATACTTCGCAGAAGATGTTTTCCGAAGGCATAACTTTTTATTGAACCGTTGGATTGGGCTAAAATTTAACTGGAGCTTGGTATATCTATCTTTAATCTCACCGAAGGGATTGTCAATCGAAGCTCTCAATCAAAAGTTATTCAGGTCAAGTTCGCTGCAATACCGTAAGGTTTACTACAAAGACTGTTTTGAAACGATCATAACTTTTTCGTTAACCGTTGGATTGTAACGAAATTTTGGGTGGATGTTCTCTATATATCAATCTAACTTTCCACCGGAGGGATCTTCCATCTGAGCTTTTATGTGAAATTACTGCTGAAAGTACTGCTGTGTATTTTCAAAGTAACACAAGACGTTTGGTTGTCAATGTTTCGACCTCAGTACGCTTGGAATTGAGAAAGTTGCAAATTTTTCAAAGTACTGCTGCTGCATGTTTAGATGAAATACTGTTGCAAAAGTACTGCTTCAAGGTATCGCGATTTTATTGAAAGTACCGTTTGCCCATGATTGAAAGTACTGCTGATTGGATGAAAGTATCGCCCTTCTCAAAGTCTGTATATATAAAAGTACTCTTCTCATATGATTTTTGATTTAAGGGGAAGTCGAGCATGATTATTGTTATGGAGTTTTTGGACGAACACAACACGGTTATTGTTCACACAATAAGGAAGAAATTTATGTTCGTAAAAGGATTAAAAAAGGCTTGTATTAGATTCATTGAATAATTGATTACGAAGAGGATTATTTATCACTTATTTGAAGGTGAAGTGGAATTGCTTGGTTTGTGTTCTTATCATCTAGCTTGATGAATCTAGCAATGTGTGATTTTTCTTATGATGCTCTATGCACACATTGACTATCACTTGAAGGAGTTACATTGTAGTGCTCAGTGTCTCATACTAGTTGAGGATTCTTGTCAAGGGATTGCGGTCTACTTATATTTGGTGATAATTATAAGTATGGAGTTCCGTGGATAGTAAAAGATTTAAGATACAAGTTTGAGAAATTCTACTCTTCATCAAATTGTTATATTTGGTTTTCTTCACAAGTAATCATTACATAAAGTCTACAGATTTTGAAGAATCATTGATGTACATGCATCACTCAAGGGGAAGTGTTTGATTTTTACTATTGTTGATCATTATTACTAATGCTAGTTGCGCTTTCTCCGTTTTGGATCCATTTTACTTATGGTGCGTAATGGTGGGTGATTTGAAGCATTGGAAGTCTTAGATTGGAAGTATGATATTGGTTTGTGGTGGTCAAGATCATTATTTGCATGCGTTCCCTAATTGGATAATAACAAAAAGGGGAAGAGATGTTTGAGTGGCATTGCATGGATTAAGGGGAAGACAAAGGAAGACAAGAATGTTTCATTCATGGTGAGATTTAATATCTCAACTTCGCTACTGTCTAGGGAAGTTTAGTACAAAATTGTGTTTGTTTTGTCATCATCAAATAGGGAAGATTGTTGGGTCTATTATAGATTTGATGATACAAAACAAGAAGAATGAAACATGAAGGACTAAAAGTGACAAGAAGGAAAACTACAAAAGATGGAGGATTTGGAAGATTCTAGAAGATATGCTTAAAAGAATATTTAGTTTCCTAATTGTATTGTTTCCTAATTGTATTATGATTCCTCTTGTAAACCCTAGATGTCTCTAGTATAAGAGAATAGGGTCATTAGTTTGATTGTACGTACAAGATGTAGACGTCTAAAGGGGTGTGTGTGTGGGAACCTAGGCGTAGGGAAAACGTCTAGGGTTTAGTTAGTTAGTGTTAGATCAAGTCTTTGATCTTTATTATAGTTAGTTAGTTAGTTTATGATAACAAAGAAACCTTGTTCATAATGATGTTGATTCTATGTTTGAATATTCCGCCTTCATTATTATGTGTTCCTAGATATAATATTAGACCTCGTCTAAGAGCTTACAACGATTCACATGTGGTATCGAGCACGGGCCGGATATCTAGGATCTACAAGGTTTTCACTTGTTGGATCGATTTACTTTAATCAAACTATCTTAACTAGCTTGTTAAGGTTTAATAACCTCGGATAAATCCTAAGTTATTAACAAAGAAACACTGAGCAATCTTTATTAAGTACGCGGAATTTACTTAACAAAGCTAAGAAGAAAACTTTATTAAAAACTCTAAATCGCTTATTATGCATACTCTAATACAACTTTTAAGATAATCGAACTTTTCTCTAAACTCTAATTCGTAAACTCTAAAACTCTTTTTCTGAAATCGTAAGTCGTATCTCTAATGCCAATCTAGGAGTCCTTTTATAGGCTCAAGGATATCCTAGTCGGTTTACAATTGATAACCTTGTACGACAAGTAATCTACAATACTTTCCATAAACGAATATAATGCTATTTGTTCTAGAGTTTTTGACTTCCTCTTGCAGACTTTGACTCTGTCATTTAGCGTACTTTGACTATTTGACTTCTTCCAGTTCTTTTTCACTACAAGTATTTTCATATCTTCAACTTTGATATCTTCAAAGACTTTCATATCCCAACAATATCCTCCCCTAACTTGAATTCTACTTGCTTGACTTCAAGTTCCTTTGTGAATATATCTTTAATAACTTCATCTTTAAAACGGATTGTTCTTCAGTCTTTGGATTATATCTATGTAGAATCTGTGCTTTGTCAAAGTATCTCTTTAGAATTGTTTTCTTCACGCAAAGATCCAGCAATCTCCATCTTTTCAGCAACACAAAGAACATATGACAATTTGTACATTGATTCAGTTTAAGTTGCATACTATTCTCATCACTTTCAAAGTGAATCATTGAAAATTCAATGGATTTAGAACTCTTTACCAAAGCCATTATCTTTGAGTAGCCAAATGTTTTAGAGTGTAAGACCATGGTACATTGATAACCATATGATTTTTAGCAAATCACCGCTATCAACAGATTTCTTTTGTCTTTACCAAAAGCTGTACCCTTCTGGACTAGTTAGTTCTTTTATCTAATGGTGAACTAATTACCAATAATGGTTTTTCCATAGCCTTTACCACAAGCCATTTCTTGTGGGCTAGCCAACTCTTCACATTTACTGATATGGTGAGTTGATGACCATCCAACTTATTAGCAAGTTGACAACTAAAAACGGATTTGATATATCTTACCGAGCCGTTTGCTCATTGATTAGTCAATCCTTTTGTAACCATGGTGGATTGATAACCTATTGATGTTATCATCACAAAACCCATTTATTCAACCTTTATTTCAAAAATATTTATTATTAAGCAAAAAGATTTCTTCTAAAAATCATTTAACTGTATTAGATCATCAAACAGTACTTTGATGAAAGTAATGTCTCGATCGCTATACTTGAATAAACGATATATCAAAAAGCATTTATTCAAATAAAATTCATACCGTTAAAGATCATTTTAAGCAATGGTAGTCCGGTTTATAAACAAATTAATTACCATGCAAGCAGTTTCATCATCCTCTTCTACTTCCAAACCATGTTCAAGCATTCTTCTCATTAGATTAACTGTAAGAGGATATCTTCTTTCAAAACATGTGAATCATTGTTCCATTTTCTAGCTCCGGGACATGAACCAGATTCTTCAAAAAATCTCCAAAGAAACTATTTCGTTTTCTTGATCATTCCAAATATTATCGCTGCTTTCATCGTTTCACATAGTTACAAGATCACCATGTAAAACCAATCCAATACCTTCTAATGGATGATCTTCAAAATACGCCTTTATAACTTGATATAAGTAGAATAGATCTACTCTATCAATAACATGCAATAAATCCCATAACCTTTTGAAAACCTTAAAACTTTTATCTTCCTTATGAAAACCCATGTACTCTTCATTCTTGGTTTTCACAACTTTAAATTTCGATCTTTGATCTGTTCAAACTTTAAATCATCATCTTCCTTGGTATATTCAAAATCTACCACTCTGAGATAATTCTTCAATTCATCACTAGTCTCGGATTTAATTCAACCTTTCTTTCTTTGAAAATTGAACATCTGTTACATCGTTCTTTTCCTCTTAAGCTTTTCTTCCTTCTCAAATTCAAAAGGTTTCTTCTCTAAAGTCTTTAATGCCTGCAACATCTTTCTTATAAGCCTCTCTCTCAGAATCATATAATCTCTTCATATCCACATAATTTAGCTTTTGCAATCCTTTAAATCCTCGCTTTTAAATATGCCATCATTGCATTCCTTTCTTTAGCTAAATTAGGTCTTCTTGACATGAATCTAACAGATGTTGGAGACTGTAAAGGTTCAGTAGTTTCAGCATCTAACTCATCTTGCACCTTTTGAGTCGCTTCTCTGTCTTTAGTTTCTTGAGCTTGCTGTTCTTCTCTGTCTTTAGCATCTAATTCTTCTTGAACTTTTCTAGCAAGCAGACTTCATTCCTAGCCACTTCAAATGCTCTAAGTTCGCCAAAGTGAGCTTTTTTCTTAGTCTCAACCGAACACCTTTTCCTTTGTCTTTTGGATCAATTGCAAGTTGATCAGTTCTTGGTTGTTCTTCTTCTTGTGCTTCTCTAATAGTAACTCCTCCTCTTGGTTGTGACAAATCAAATAATGTAGCAATTAATTCATCATCACTAGCTGAATGAATAGGTATGTAAGTAGCTTCCTCCTCTTCTTCTCTAACAAATGTAGAAGGACCAGCTTCTTCATCAAAATTTAATATCCTTGGAGTTATTGGTGTTATTACTTCTTCCCTTGATGTATCATGTATATCAGGACTTTGATGTTCAGTACCTGAACAAGACTTTGAACACCGTACTTTGAACACCAGTACTTTGAACTTGTACTTGTTCCTCGAATCGAACCAAATTCTTTCCTCTTTGTAATATTTTCTTCAGACTCTTTCTTCTTCATAACATCTTCTTTCAAATTTTTCTTTTTCATTCCTCCCCAAGTTGACAGAAGATGGCTGAGGAACCTTCTTTCATTTTAATTCCTTTCGAAGAGCTTTACGACGTTTATTTTCCTCCTTAACCCATAAGTTGAAACCTTGAATATATGGTTTAACAAAATTTCTCAACCAGAAATAGTTACGCTTCAACTTCCTAATTGTTTTAGCTTGACGCTCAACGGTCTTGTTCAACCTAGCAAGCGCCTTTGTCAAAGCATAGTTATCCATAGTTAAACCTTCACGGGAATTGTAGTAAAGCACCTTGAACCTCTCGAAACGAACGTTGGAGAGGGAGTAGGTGTGCTCAATCTCGACTTGAACCTCGTGATCAAGAAACATCACCGTAACGAAACAAGATTCGAGAAGCGGGACTTGCAGATGCAAGACTTTCAGAAGCAAGATTGCAGATGCAGTACCTTGTGAAGCAAGACCTTGGTCATTATTAGTACCTTCAGTTTTCATCATCCTTCAAATGCAAAGACGAACAGCTTGTACAACTTCCATCATGGATGTTGTTAAAGGAATATCGCCACCTCTAAACAAGTTACTTCTCTTAGCCATGAATGTATAGATTTTGGCTTGTTGCACAATGACGTAGTAACGCTAAAGAGGTTTTGGAACATCACCAATTGCTTGTTCAAGAAAACCGTATAAACCTTGGATACATCAACCAAGTTGCCCCGTGATGATATATGAGAGAGCATTCCATCCAAAATAAGTCGTGAAAAGTTAAACACTGTCAGTAGGTGCCAACCACCAGACGCATATTCTAATTCAAATGCTCCCAAGAAGTGCTTTTTGAACTTATGCAATGGAGCAAAACATGAATCAAAAACTTCCATTGAGGACAGAATAATGCCTTCTTAAAAGTTTGTTCAGTCAAAGAACCTTCATAGCCCAAATTACTAAAAGTATCCCAAATCAGTTGCTTGGCAAATCTAATAGCCCCTTCTTCATCTCCAAATAATAAATCATCACGAATGGAGACCTCTGTAATCTTGATAGTCTTTCCAAAGAATCGAGGATCTAATATAATCTTCATCCTCCTCCATATTCTCTCTAGCATTAGCCCAAAATTCTTGAATCCATGGTTCAATAACATCTGGCTCAACTAAAAGAGCATAACTAATAGGCACCAACGAGATAATCAATGATATCATAGAAAGCCACATTCGCCTCATTCTTATCCAAATTAGCCACCATATTGTGCCAAACGTCAAACGATTCGCCATTGTTGAAAAAGTAATGACAATAGAAAGATTATATCGAATAATAAAGAGATGGTAATCGGAAGATAAGTAAGGTAATGAATAATGTAGGAAAATGGAAAGTTGTTATTTATAGGTAGGATTTTGAAAAATCACGCCCAAAATAAAAAACCGTTGGCTTTTATTACCTCAATATTACCGTTGGAACAAGTATTTTAATACGACAAACGTACTTTCCACATAAGCAGTACTTTCCCAAGCAAGTACTTTCCCAAGCGTGACTTTCGGAAATACGATTTTTGCCAAAAACCTTCATATAAACTAAGTAATACACAAACATCCTCCCCTCAAGCAAAACATAGGACTATACCTAACACCTGATAGTCCTCCCCTTAAACATAGCTTAGTAGTTAATCATTCCAATTCCACAAATTTTAATTGTTCCTTTCTCAGTAATCCTTCCTCCATTGGGATCATTCCCAAATGCAACTTTTCCTCCCCTAATACTTCTAAAATCCAGAAGGATCTCTTTATCACTGTCATACTTCCAGCAACCACTATCCACAATAAGATGATCTTTAAGCTCCTCTTCTCGGGTTGCCAAGACACAAAGAAAAGAGTTAGAAACTTAGGAACCCGCCATTCGACTTGTGTTCCCTTGGAGTTACAAACTCAATTCCTTGAGTATGTAATTTCCACTAAAATGGTGATCCAAAATTATCTTTTGAGTTTTAGCATGTGGATTTTCAAAACTTTCGGGTTTTTCAACATAAATCTCTTTCACCAGATTGTTAGCATTTTCTTTTGTCACAAAAACATTTGATTCACTTTTTGTTGAACGTCTTGTATATCTCTCGCCAGTATTTCCCTTTTACCCATTCAGTTTTAACAGTGGTTCTGTGATCTAGATCCCCTATATGAATTGTGAGACATGCTAGGTTGATAATGAGATCTCCTAGGATTCCTATTCCAAGCAGTGTTATCAGATTTCTTTCTCTCGAGCAGTACTTTGGAAAGTACTTGTGAGATCGAAGGTCTTCTCATGTGGGTATCTATGATTGAAGTGAAGTTTCGTGATTAATCCTATTTGTATTAGTCCAAACTGGTTTGTGCTCTCTAGGTCTATGATTGTTAGACTTATTCCTTGAAAACTTGCTTAGATATTCTGAGTGTTTGTCACAATCTTTGATTAAGTGAGTAGGACTATAACACACAAAACACGCTTTTGACCCATATGACCACAGTGATTTCTTCTATGTCTATGCCCAAAATTGTTTTGCCTTCTTGATGACTGATAGAATTTGTTTTGAGCAAAATTATCCCAAAAGGTTTAGCAAGACTGTTTTGAAAAGGTTTTGCGAAGGTACGCTTGTTGAGCAGTACTTTGTTTTAAAGGTACTGCGGATTTTGAACATTGTTTTCAAATTTGGGTTTCTCGCACCTAGATTGAGCAACAAGCTTCTTCCTAAACTCTAGACTATCTACTCCATAATGAGAAACATCGTGCCTAGAGGGTGATGACTAATGGGATGAGGAACGAGATGATAACCATTGTCTTTCTTATATTGAGGTGGTTCACTTATCGAGTCATCATTACTAGATGAATCTACATAGTTAATGAGCTCATCATCACTAGTGGTTATGTCCTCAAAATCACCATCATCCTGATTACTAGGTTGGTTTTCATCTACACTGCTAAAGTTCATTCCAAATCCTAAGCCCGTTTCTATTGTTTCAACAAAAGTAACTTGGGACAAACCGGACTCTTTCCAGCAAAACTTAGCTAACGGATCATCTCTTTCCTTTGTTAATTTCTCAATTTCAGCAATTTTACAGTTTAGTTTCCATTCACTAAGTTTTAACTGTAATCCCGTTGTTCATACTTTTCACCGCCATTTCATTATTTTCATGGGTTATGATTTTAGCTTCTATAGACTCTAAAGTGATTTGGTAACCCTATACTCGCACCTAGCCTTAACACAATTATCTCTTTCAGAACATAAGCATTAAGTACTTTTGATAAAAATCATGGCACTTAGAACATACCTCGTGATAGGAGTTGATGTTCGATTTCGACATCTTTAGATTTTGTTGTAGTAGGGCTTCTTCCTAGTCAGAGTTTCCACACAAGCTCTGAAACCACTTGTTGGATCGATATACTTTAATCAAACTAACTTAACTAGTTTGTTAAGGTTTAATAACCTCGGATAAATCCTAAGTTATTAACAAAGAAACACCGACACTCTTTATTAAGTACGCTGAATTTACTTAACAAAGCTAAGAAGAAAAACTTTATTAACAAACTCTAAATCGCTTATTATGCGATACTCTAATACAACTTTAAGATAATCGAACTTTTCTCTAAACTCTAATTCATAAACTCTAAAACTCTTTTTCTGAAATCGTAAGTCGTATCTCTAATGCCAATCTAGGAGTCCTTTTATAGGCTCAAGGATATCCTAGTCGGTTATTATTGATAACCTTGTACGACAAGTAATCTACAATACTTTCCATAAACGAATATAATGCAGTTTATTTGTTCTACAGTACTTTGACTTCCTCTGCGCATACTTTGACTGTCATTTAAAGATTCTTGACTATTTGACTTTTTCCAGTTCTTTTCAGCTTACAGTACTTTCATATCTTCAGTACTTTGATATCTTCAGCACTTTCATATCCCAACAACTTGTGATAGTATGATTAAAACTAAGATCCAACAAAACAGAAAAGGAAACAACACCTCTAATAGTAGAAGGTGCATAATAGCAATTGTTTAACGACAGTACTAAGACCGAAGGCAATACTAAACTAAACACTCCTATGGCTTCAACAACTGCAGGTGCTCCATTGCCCACATGCATATATTGCTCCCCATAAGACAACTTCCTTTCCACTCTAAACCCCTGCAGTGTATTACAAATGTGAATACCACATCTAATATCATATACCCAAGAATTAATTTTATGATTTAGAGTAAATAGTTCAATCATAAATAAGTTACTTGAAGTGGCACCCAAAGACCCAGAATTCTTTATCTTATTTTTCCGCAAATTATCAAGATAAAGGGCACAATTTCTCTTCCAGTGACCCTCTACTTTACAAGTAGTGGCAAGCTGATCCTTTTAGGATTCTCTTCTTCCGAGGAGGGTATCTTTGTTCGTGTTGATAGGTGATTGGAGTGAACCGTTGTTTTATCACACAAGCTAACCACTTGTGAATGGTCAACCGTAATAAACTTCAAACAGCTCGAAACAATACAATTAAGATCCGGAGAGTATAGTGTTTCCACAGTCGTTAAGTCCCACGGAGACGGATGGTGTTTAAAGAACTTTCAGATGTCGAATAATCACTAAGGATAGTGATCAGTAAGGATTTTGATGGATAATTACACTACTGATTGATTGGAATTGATATGGATACAAAAATGAAAAAAAAAAAGAATAGTAAAGCACAACAATCAGATAAGATAAACGTAAATACGTACGTTTAATAAACTACGTAAACGTACCAAATAAAAAGTGAGATCTAAGAAATAAAAGACCTACAAATATGAAAATGATATTTTTGGAATCCTAAAAATAAAAGAAAATTATTGGAAAAAGAAAATTATTTTTATAACTATTTATTTAATTATTATTAATTAAAAACTATTTAATAATACCCTAAAATATAATAAAATAGGAAATAAAGCTAGAAAAATGAAATTATGACTTAAGAAAATCTAAAATATTATAAAACTAATTTTAAAACTGAAAAGATATTTTTTATGCTTTTTATTTATTTATTATTAATTATTTAATACTTTTTAACTATTTTAAATTCTAATAAATACTAAAAAAGCTAGGAAAATTATGAAACTTTTTCTAAAAATATCCTATGATAACATAAAACTAAGAAAATTATAAAAACTAAAAGTGCTTGATAATAAGCTGAAAAGAAAAATCAAAAAGCTAAATTCTATTAAATAAACGCTATCACTATTTTAAAAATGATGTTTTTGTGGTTTTTATTTTTGAAAACTATTTAACTACTGATATTAAGTAACTTTAATGAAAACAAAAATTTTACAACTTAAAAATAAGCTATTTGATAGCTAAAAATCTCAACAGTGAGCTTATAAGCTTATTAAAAGGATGTTAAGCTCAAATAAGCTGCACAGTTGAAAACAAAAGTATAATAAGCTATAAACAAGCTAAATGAACTCAAATGAAGCTAAAAGATACAAATAACCACACTGATAAGCTATTTTAAGCAAATAAGCACTATGACTAAGCTAGAAAACCAAACAGTCATGTGGAGATTTTCTAAGCAAGATTAAGCTAATGAAATAAGCTCAAAAGCTCAAAACAAAGACTGAGTCAACAAGCTGGGTTGGTGGTCTATCCAAAAAGTCCAAGCTCACACTCTATGGTTAACTAATGAGCTTGTGGCAAGCTTGTGAAAAAGCTTGTAATTCACTGGGTACTCAGTTTACATAGACATGGGACAAATTAAAAACTACTAGACCCTAGCAAATAAGCTACAAAATGGAAAACCAAGATTGGAACTTTGAGATGGCTAGGTTAGCTACACAAAAACCTAAAATTCACAAGCTAGGGTTCAATAACAAGCTTTTTATGAGCTTGTGAAAAAGACCATTCACTTGTGCACATGACACTATTTTGAAAAAGGTGTTGAAAGAAGCTAAGAATTAAGCTGCCAAATAAGCTAAACAGAGATTATAAAAAATACTATTAGGAAGATTAGCAACTAGATTTTGATATCCCAAAAGCTCAATTGTAGAAAACTAATATTAAGTGCTATATAAATTTATCTATTTTATTCAAAAATGACCAAACTGAAAATTTTGACTTTTAAGATTAACTAAAAGGTTGACTAATATGAACTTTAAATCAATACTACTCACTGATTATGTTATGTTAAGCTATAATAAGATAAAATTAAGCTAGGTTAACAAGTTTTAAACTACTATGATGAGTTTTACCTTTTAAATCTTAATAGTTATGAAATTAAGTGAGATTAAGAGTGATTTTGACTATTTAACAAATAAGGACTGGATTTTATGCTTGTACTGAGTTCTTAGACACTAATGTAACATGAGACAAGCACAAACAACAACACAAACAAGCTATACCACAGTTAACATAAATCAAACAACCCTTAATGAACATTTCAAAGATTAAAACATACAGAGACTTTAACAACATAAAACAAGCTTATGAACAAATAAATTTTTAACTTAAACAAGTGAAATATACTAACTATAACTAATGAACATAAAAACAATTTAAGACCACTTCAGCGATTGAAATGCCAAATTAGAGCAAAAGGCTTACAAATTGGTTTCCAAGCATAAAACTGAGAACTGAGGCACACAAACACACCCTATAGCTTCCCAAGAAACTCTAAATCAAAGGGCAATCCTGTATTCACCCTGCTCCAGCTTTGACCTTCATTTCCATGGATTTTTTATTTTTAACTAATTTATTTGTATTTTTGGTGATTTTTGCTTTTTTGTACTAGACTGATTTTAAAGGGTTTCTAATAGCTTACATAAGCTATATAGGATCTTATATTGGCTTAAAAGTCCTTAACAACAACTACTTAACAACATTCAAACATTTTTGAGAATTTGAGCAAATAACATTTACCTAAACTGAAAAGAGGATTTGATACTGAAATTGATGTTCTCAAAAGATTTATTATACAATAAAAACTTGAAATACAGAGCTTAAAAGCTTAAACATACACTGGAATTTTTAATTTAATTAAAACGACATAAGCAAAACTAAAATACACTACATATCTTCACCTCTGCTTTTCCTTCTTCTTTATAGACTTTTGAGACTCCCCACATGTCTCTGAACATTTCCCATCAAGAATTTTGACCATTGGATGAGTCAAAACAATCTTAGCCTTCAAATCCACTTTTGGCGCCAAAAGTGGTTTATGTAACGTGCAGCCGAAATATTTCAATCAATGCACTTTGGAAGCTTGTACATGTTGAGGAGACACAAAGGAAAAGGTATTTAGCCTAGTTGGTACATTTGTGAAGAAAAACAGGGGAAGGTATGGTTTAGGGGTTAAAGTGGTGGAGATGCATTAACTGCGGTTGTGGGCTAGTATACAGGTGGAACGGGAGTGGGTATACAAGTGGTGAGGTGAGGTGTAAAGGTGGAAACAGGCAAGGTGGAAGAAAACCACCCTGGTTTTGGAATGCAGGTGATGGAGAAGGAGATGTACAGTACCTGGTATTTGGCGGGCATTTGACTTTTTGACCGAAGTTTATTAATACGTGGGGGGTCCAAAATGGGGGGCTCAAGGATATTGACAGGGGGTCTTTTGGTTTGGCTGGGGTTCAAAATACAAAAGAGGGTCAAGTTTGGTTTGTTATTAATACAAGGACCAAAGTTGTAATTTCTGGATTTTTTAAGGACTGAAATTGGAATTTCTCCAAAGTTATAATAAGGACCAATCTTGACAAACTTTAATAGTACAAGGATCATATTTGATTATTTTCCATTTTTAAATATCCAAGGACTATATTTGTCATTTTTCAAACTTTAAGGACCTTTTCTGCCATTTGTCCAAAGATTCATTCAAGGACCATTTTTGACAACTTAGAATATTTCAGGGACTTTGAATGATAAAACTCCATATTTTTGGATTCCAGGGACTAGATTTGACAACTTTTAAAACTTGGGGGACTAAAATGCGCCAATTATGCAAACTTGATACGTTTTTTTATCTGATTTTGATATTTTTGCATTTAAAACACATAAAAAACTTATTTGTGATATTTTCATCATTTTGATACATTTCTGAGTGTTTTCAGATGTTTTTGGCATTCTAAACGGTACAAAAATGATGAGTATTTAGACACTCATCAATCCCCCACACTAAGATATTGCTAGTCCCTAGCAATCTTTTATGAAAATTTAATGGATTTCATCTCTTTACCAAAAGCCATTACTTCTGGAGTAGCCAATTGTTTCAGTTCAAGTAAGAACTTTGGTACAATGATAACCAAATGATTTTGAGCAAATCACCAGCTTGCAACGGATTTGATTTGTCTTTACCATAAGCCGTTTATTCGGACTAGCCAACTCTTTAGATAAATTATCAATATTATCTTTGGTGAGTCGATTACCAATTATGGCTTTCCAACTGCCTTTACCACAAGCCATAAACTTGCGGGCTAGCCAACTTTTCACTAATTAAAGATATGGTGACCTGAACACCATACAATTTTGGGCAAATTGCAAGCCGTCAACGGATTTGAGATATCTTTACCAAGAGCCGTTTGCTCCTGGATTAGCCAATCCTTATGTGTGTTAGACATGGCGGACTGATTACCATTTGCTGAGTAAGTGAAAAACACTTACTCCAAAAAAAAAATTTTGGCCAAAAACGGGGGAATTGGGTGGAATAATTACATGATAAAATTCGTGAGAATTCCCCCCCACACTAGAAATGAATATTGCCCTCAATATTCAAAGTACCGGCTGTTATGCCGAAACATAGAACGTGAAAGGGAAATACTACGGCCATTATTTTATTTTTGATATATACACATTTTTTTTTTTTTTTTTTTTTTTTTAGAGAATTTATATACAATCAGCGCGGGGCAACTCCCCTACACTAGGGTGGTAGAAAGTAGAAAGAAGTCAGAAATATGGGTGAAAACCCATATTGTGTGTACTAATGTTTTTGATTCCCGAGTCACTAGCTTGACTCGATCCCCGCATTCATTGGTTCATGGGGAAAGTTTGTAGATCCGGGACAACCACGGGTGGAATGTCCTCTCCAAAATAGTGCTTTAATCGATGACCATTCACTTTAAAATTTGGACCATCGGGTTGAGATAACTCAATAGTACCATAAGGATAAACCTTAGCAATAGTAAATGGACCAGACCAACGGGACTTAAGCTTTCCCGAGAAAATCTTCAATCTTGAATTGAAAAGAAGGACTCGATCACCAACGTTGAAAACGCGGTTCTTGATTTTGGAGTCATGAATGTTCTTTGTCTTTTGTTTGTAGATCAAAGAGTTCTCATATGCTTGATCACGGAGTTCATTTAATTCATTCATTTGAACTTTTCGTGATCACCACCGGTCTGAATCGAAGTTTGCATGTTTTAAGGCCCAAGATGCTTTGTGCTCTAGCTCAATCGGCAGATGACATGCCTTTCCGTATACTAGCTTGTATGGAGTACACCCTATGGGTGTTTTATAAGCTGTACGGAAGGCCCAGAGTGCGTCATCCAGTTTATCCGACCAGGATGCACGGTTTTCGCCTCCTGTCCTTTCAAGAATTCTTTTTATACCACGGTTGGAAACTTCCACTTGCCCACTTGTTTGGGGGTGGTACGCAGTAGAGAGGCGGTGAGTTACACCATACTTTTGCATGACACGATCAAATTGGTCATTACGAAAATGTGTACCACGATCACTGATTATAGCTCTCGGAGTTCCAAACCTAGCAAAAAGAGATTTTAAGAATTTTACAACAACTCGGGCATCATTAGTAGGTAAAGCTTTCACTTCAACCCATTTTGACAAATAGTCAACAGCCACAAGTATGTATTTGTTTCCTCGAGATGATGGAAATGGCCCCATAAAGTCAATGCCCCAGATGTCAAATATCTCACACACTTGAATGGCGTTTTGCGGCATTTCATTTCTTTGTGAGATATTTCCGTGACGCTGACAAGCGTCACATGCTTTGACAAATTCGTGGGCATCCTTGTAAATCGTAGGCCAATAAAACCCGAATCAAACACCTTTTGGCGGTGTAGTTTGGACTATGATGGCCCCGGTGGGTCGATGGCAAGCTTTGAGAACGTCCATAGCTTCTTGTCCATAAACACACCGTCGGATGACTTGATCCGCACAGATTTTGAATAAGTAGGGTCGTCCCAGAAGTAATGTTTAACATCTTTGAAGAATTTGTTCCTCTGTTGGGTCGACATCCCTTTCACTATGAAGTTACCCGCATGGTAATTTGCGAAGTCAGCAAACCATGGGGTAGAAGAGTTTCCACGAAAAGAAACCGCATTGAGTGTCTCGAGAGGAAATGTTTCATTTATTTCCTTTTTCTCGAAAACATCTTGGTGAGGGTTTTCTAGACGGGACAGATGATCGCAGGCCGGGTTCTCGGCTCCTTTTTTTATCACGTATAATGATATCAAATTCTTGCAGGAGGAGAACCCAACGGAGCAATCTCGGCTTTGCATCTTGTTTTGCAAATAGATATTTGAGAGCCGAATGATCCGTATACACCACGCATTTGGTCAAGATTAGGTATGGCCGAAACTTCTCAAAAGCATACACCACAGCTAATAGCTCTTTTTCTGTGGTGGTGTAATGAGTTTGAGCTTCAGTCATAGTTTTGCTTGCGTAGTGGATAGGCTGAAAATGCTTGGATCTACGTTGCCCTAGGACTGCACCGATAGCGAAATCACTTGCATCGCACATGAGCTCAAAGGGTAAATCCCAGTCGGGAGCAACGAGAATGGGTGCTTCAATAAGCTTTTTCTTTAATGTTTCAAAAGCTTCGATGCACTCAGGTGAGAAGATAAAAGGAGCATCTTTTTCAAGAAGATGGGTCATAGGCCGGCGATTTTAGAAAAATCTTGTATGAATCTGCGATAAAAACCGGCATGACCTAAAAACTCCTAATACCTTTGACGGTAGTAGGATGAGGCAGTTTAGCAATAACATCGACTTTTGCTCTATCGACCTCAATCCCGTTTTTGAAATCTTATGGCCAAGGACTATGCCTTCTTTGACCATAAAGTGACTCTTCTCCCAATTTAGACAAAGATTGGTGTCTTCACACCGTTTAAGCATTTTTTCTAAATGGGAGAGACATGTTTGAAACGAGTCCCCAATGACCGAGAAGTCATCCATAAACACCTCCATTGTTTCCCCGATCATGTCGTGAAATATGGCCATCATACATCGTTGGAACGTGCGTGAGCGTTACATAGGCCAAAAGCATACGTTTGTAGGCAAAAGTTCCGTATGGGCAGGTGAATGTGGTCTTTTCTTGATCCTGTGGATCAATGGGGATCTGAAAATAACCTCAGAAACCATCAAGGAAACAATAGTATTCGTTCCCTGCTAATCTCTCAAGCATTTGGTCCATGAAGGGTAGAGGAAAATGGTCTTTTCGGGTGGCGTCATTCAACTTGCGATAGTCAATGCAAACACGCCATCCCGTAACCAATCGAGTTGGAATTAACTCGTTATCTTCATTTGTGACAACAGTAATGCCACCCTTTTTAGGAACACAGTGAATTGGGCTAACCCAAGGACTATCGAGATTGGGTAAATTAATCCTGCATCAAGAAGTTTGATAACATCATGGATTTTTGGATTTACCCTTCTCGATGTTGAGCTATTTGAAGTCATCCTCCAATAAGATTTTGTGAGTACAAAATTCAGGGTTGATACCCTTAATGTCGGAGAGTTTCCAAGCAATTGCTTGCTTGTGTGACTTCAAGACCTTTATGAGAGCATATTTTTCATCTTTACTCAAATCTTGAGCAATAATGACAGGTAATTTATCATCACCCTCAAGAAATGCATACTCGAGATGAGGTGGTAAGTCCTTAAGTTCGACTTCAGGAAATTCTTCAGTTTTCTCAACTGACTTGACTTCCTTGTTATGAAGCTCGACGGGAGGGAGTGATGATGTCACTTTCCAAGATGAAGTCACTTTCCTTGTCATGGAACAGAATCACTAGACAAGTATGCTTCAATCTCTTCCAAGATGAAGTCACTTTCCTCAAATGGAGTGAGAGAAGGAGTAGAATTGGCAATGATGGGTTGAGATGAATGAGTGAGATTATCACTCGAAGAATTATGATCATAACCAAGAACTTCTTGAGAGTACTCTTCAGAAGCAACATCAATGATATCTATTCGGTTAACCGACTTTGAATCATAGTTTGCGGAGTACCTCGAAGTTTGATCAAGGTTAAAGGTGACAGCTTCATTACCAACACGTAATGTGATTTCTTGCTCAAATACATCAATGAGAGCACGGCCCGTTCTCAGGAATCCTCGTCCAACAATGAGAGGAACCCGTGGATCAGCATCGAAATCAACAACTACAAAGTTAGCTGGAAAATGGAACTTTCCTACTTTTACAAATACGTCCTCGGCAATGCCAAGTGGACGGGATATTGTACGATCTGCAAGCTCGAGAGTCATGCATGTAGGAATAAGGTCCGGAAGAGAAAGTTTCTTCCATCTTGAATGAGGCATCGGGTTAATGCTTGCACCAAGATCGGCTAAGGCAAAGCATTCAACCATTCCTGGAAATACACAAGGTAAGAGAAATTTTCCAGGATCTCCAAGCTTCTCTGGAAGCTTCTTCAAGATAACTGCTGAGCAGTTCTCGTTCAGAGGAGTTTTAGCCATTTCAAACAGCTTTTCCTTGTTGCTTAACATATGCTTGAGAGTTGATGCAAATTTGGGCATCAGCATGATAGCATCCTCAAAGCTTATGTCAAAATGTAGTTCTTGGAAAATTTGAAAAAATTTGTCCATTTGATGACTGGCTTTTTCGTGGAGCTTTTGCTCATTCAAACGTGATGGGTAAGGAATAGAAGATTTGGATTTGGGGTTTTCAACAGGAGCTACTGGAGGTTCAAAAACAACTCCTGGATTGGATTTGGGTTTCGGGACAACTTGAGGATGGACATTGTTGGTACCTCCGTTATTAGTAGGAAGTTCCTTGTCCTTTGTCGCCTCAGGTTCACTTTCCACTACCTTCGGGAGAGAAGAAGAAGAGGTAGTAGGAATAGCGGGTCCATTGTATGAAACACCACTTCTGGTTGTGATCGCCTTTGCATCGCCCCTCGGGTTAGCGATCGTGTTGCTCGGAAGTTTTCCTGAGCCCGAGGGTTGATCATTTAAAGACTTCTTTAGATCAGCAATCTGACTAACCAACAACCTGTTCATTTCATCTTGGGATTTCATGAATTGTTTCAATAACTCATCGATGATGGTCAGTTGGAACAATGGCTTAAGTTTGATTAGGAAAATTCTGGCCTCTATTATTCGGATTAGGGCCTTGATTTTGAAAATTTCCTTGATTAGGATTCACATTCCCATGAAATTGATTCCCTCGATTGAAATTGTTTTGATTAAGGTTTCCTTGATGTTGGAAACCTTGATTTGGTCCGGGATAGAAATTACCTTGGTTTTGATAACCTTGGTTCATTCTAGGTTGGTTTTGATTCGGTTTTGCATGTTAGATTCGGCTAAAACCGGGTGGTCCCTGATAAGTATTAGCACGGTAGTTTGGTTCATTTTGAGGGCGGTATTGATTACCTCCTTGATGTGAAGTACCGGCTATAGCATTGGCTTCAAAGGGACTACCATCGGTGGCAGTACAGTTGTAGTATGCATGAGGGCCACCACAAGTAACACAGACCTCAACTTTCTTCACTTCACCATGTGATGGTGTTTGTGTGAAAGTGACTTTCTTTAGGTTAGCAAGAACCAAAGCCTGAACAATATCCGTGAGTTTGTCAATCTTAGCATCGGTGCTAGATGTACTCACGTGAGATGGAGTAGAAGGTCCAGCATTAGACTGAGAATGATATGTCTTTGCTCGGAAAGGGCGGACCTGGGACTTGTTTTCTATGATTTGTAAGGTTTCTTTTGTGGACTTGCTCAGGAAATTACCTCCCGCGGAGGCATTTAAAGAGTCTTGGTTAGTCTGGTTTAAACCATTGTAGAAAGTATCCATTTGCATTAACTCGGTAAAACCATGATGCGGACACTTGCGGAGAAACTCTTTGTAACGATCCCATGCCTCACCGAATGATTCATCAAATCTTTGAGAAAAATTCATTATCTCATTCTTAAGACTTGTAGTTCGGGATGGAGGATAGAATTCGTTAACAAACTTAACCAAACGAGGGGTTGTTTCTCAATTCGGGCTTGTCCTCTAGAGAATGGGAGCAGAAGAAGCAATTGCTTCATGTGGGACATTCTTGTATTTGAAATGCAATAATCGACATGAATCATCAAATGGCTACAAGATTAAGCAACCGGTTTTGAGCTCAAAGGTATCAACCACGATGGTGGGACAATAATGGCATCTCGTAACCCTCGATGGGTGCAAAGCTCATTCATCGGTTTGTCTTATATGGTGGTACTACGTTCTCGATCCGCGGTGAAGGAAGCGTCCTCTCGCCTACCAAATGGCAAGTGACTTGTGAATTATTTTAAAATCAATTTTCAAAACAAATGCGATGCTTATGGTGACACCCACTTTTGATTATGTATGGTCACACCCCCAATTGGTAGGTGTACTGCCTTGATTTGCGGTGGTTGATTTTTATGTATTTATTAAGTACCACTAAAAAGACGTAGGTATGGATTTGTGCTGAGGGTTTAAAAACTTTTGGACAATATTTTTGGTATCGTCTCGTTTAACCAAATCGTACTGCTTTAAGAATCACCTTAAAGAAAATACAAGATAGAAAACGTTACGATTGTTTTGTTGTTTTATATTTTTTTGGTGTTGTTAACACTTTAGGAAAAGTGTTAATGACTTTTTGATATCTTAAAAAAAACTGTTTACAAAATTTGATTGGGTCTGAACCGTCAAGTTTTATCACACAAGCTAACCACTTGTGAATGGTCAACCGTAATAAACTTCAAACAGCTCTGAAACAATACAATTAAGATCTTGAGAGTATAGTGTTTCCACAGGTCGTTAAGTCCCACGGAGACTGAATGGTGTTTAAAGAACTTTCAGATGTCGAATAATCACTAAGGATAGTGATCAGTAAGGATTTTGATGGATAATTACACTACTGATTGATTGGAATTGATATGGATACAGAATTGTAAAGCACAACAATCAGATAAGATAAATGTAAATACGTACGTTTAATAAACTACGTAAACGTACCAAATAAAAAGTGAGATCTAAGAAATAAAAGACCTACAAATATGAAAATGATATTTTTGGAATCCTAAAAATAAAAGAAAATTATTGGAAAAAGAAAATTATTTTTATAACTATTTATTTAATTATTATTAATTAAAAACTATTTTAAACTATTTAATAATACCCTAAAATATAATAAAATAGGAAATAAAGCTAGAAAAATGAAATTATGACTTAGGAAAATCTAAAATATTATAAAACTAATTTTAAAACTGAAAAGATATTTTTTATGCTTTTTATTTATTTATTATTAATTATTTAATACTTTTTAACTATTTTAAATTCTAATAAATACTAAACAAGCTAGAAAAATTATGAAACTTTTTCCAAAAATATCCTATGATAACAGAAAACTAAGAAAATTATAAAAACTTAAAGTGCTTGATAATAAGCTGAAAAGAAAAATCAAAAAGCTAAATTCTATTAAATAAACGCTATCACTATTTTAAAAATGATGTTTTTGTGGTTTTTATTTTTGAAAACTATTTAACTACTGATATTAAGTAACTTTAATGAAAACAAAAATTTTACAACTTAAAAATAAGCTATTTGATAGCTAAAAATCTCAACAGTGAGCTTATAAGCTTATTAAAAGGATGTTAAGCTCAAATAAGCTGCACAGTTGAAAACAAAAGTATAATAAGCTATAAACAAGCTAAATGAACTCAAATGAAGCTAAAAGATACAAATAAGCACACTGATAAGCTATTTTAAGCAAATAAGCACTATGACTAAGCTAGAAAACCAAACAGTCCTGTGGAGATTGTCTAAGCAAGATTAAGCTAATGAAATAAGCTCAAAAGCTCAAAACAAAGACTGAGTCAACAAGCTGGGTTGGTGGTCTATCCAAAAAGTCCAAGCTCACACTCTATGGTTAACTAATGAGCTTGTGGCAAGCTTGTGAAAAAGCTTGTAATTCACTGGGTACTCAGTTTACACAAACATGGGACAAATTAAAAACTACTAGCAGCCCTAGCAAATAAGCTACAAAATGGAAAACTAAGATTGGAACTTTGAGATGGCTAGGTTAGCTACACAAAAACCTAAAATTCACAAGCTAGGGTTCAATAACAAGCTTTTTATGAGCTTGTGAAAAAGACCAGTTCACTTGTGCACAGGACACTATTTTGAAAAAGGTGTTGAAAGAAGCTAAGAATTAAGCTGCCAAATAAGCTAAACAGAGATTATAAAAAATACTATTAGGAAGATTAGCAACTAGATTTTGATATCCCAAAAGCTCAATTGTAGAAAACTAATATTAAGTGCTATATAAATTTATCTATTTCATTCAAAAACGACCAAACTGAAAATTTTGACTTTTAAGATTAACTAAAAGGTTGACTAATATGAACTTTAAATCAATACTACTCACTGATTATGTTATGTTAAGCTATAATAAGATAAAATTAAGCTAGGTTAACAAGTTTTAAACTACTATGATGAGTTTTACCTTTTAAATCTTAACAGTTATGAAATTAAGTGAGATTAAGAGTGATTTTGACTATTTAACAAATAAGGACTGGATTTTATGCTTGTACTGAGTTCTTAGACACTAATGTAACATGAGACAAGCACAAACAACAACACAAACAAGCTATACCACAGTTAACATGGCAAATCCAAACAACCCTTAATGAGACTGATTTGGTGATTTTCAAAGGATTTCAAAGATTAAAACCATACAACTGATTACAGACCTTATATTATCAATAAATAAGACTAAAGAAACATTAAATGACAACAATAACAACATAAAACCAAGAAATTACACTTATGCTAATTTAACTGTTTAAACTAAATTTTTTAACAACTACAAATTAAAAAGAACAAGTGACTGTTTTTAATGCTTAAATATACTTAACTATAACTAATGAACATAAAGACCCAGAGATTTAAGCTTATGAACACTTAAACAGTGAAATGCCAAATTAGAGCAAAAGGCTTACAAATTGGTTTCCAAGCATAAAACTGAGAACTGAGGAACACAAACACACCCTATAGCTTCCCAAGAAACTCTAAACCAAAGGGCAATCCTGTATTCACCCTGCTCCAGCTTTGACCTTCATTTCCATGGATTTTTTATTTTTAACTAATTTATTTGTATTTTTGGTGATTTTTGCTTTTTTGTACTAGACTGATTTTAAAGGGTTTCTAATAGCTTACATAAGCTATATAGGAGCTTATATTGGCTTAAAAGTCCTTAACAACAACTACTTAACAACATTCAAACATTTTTGAGAATTTGAGCAAATAACATTTACATAAACTGAAAAGAGGATTTGATACTGAAATTGATGTTCTCAAAAGATTTATTATACAATAAAAACTTGAAATACAGAGCTTAAAAGCTTAAACATACACTGGAATTTTTAATTTAATTAAAACGACATA
Source organism: Chrysanthemum makinoi (assembly GCA_910596185.1). NCBI lineage: Eukaryota > Viridiplantae > Streptophyta > Magnoliopsida > Asterales > Asteraceae > Chrysanthemum > Chrysanthemum makinoi. The sequence goes on from OU343223.1 coordinate 185,364,417, forward strand.
AGCTAAACTAAAATACACTAGATATCTTCACCTCTGCTTTTCCTTCTTCTTTATAGACTTTTGAGACTCCCCACATGTCTCTGAACATTTCCATCAAAATTTTGACCATTGGATCAGTCAAAACAATCTTAGCCTTCAAATCCACTTTTGGCGCCAAAAGTGGTTTATGTAACTTGCAACCGAAATATTTCAATCAATGCACTTTGGAAGCTTGTACATGTTGAGGAGACACAAAGGAAAAGGTATTTAGCCTAGTTGGTACATTTGTGAAGAAAAACAGGGGAAGGTATGGTTTAGGGGTTAAAGTGGTGGAGATGAATTAACTGCGGTTGTGGGCTAGTATACAGGTGGAAGGGGAGTGGGCATACAAGTGGTGAGGTGAGGTGGAAAGGTGGAAACAGGCAAGGTGGAAGAAAACCACCCTGGTTTTGGAATGCAGGTGATGGAGAAGGAGATGTACAGTACCTGGTATTTGGCGGGCATTTGACTTTTTGACCGAAGTTTATTAATACGTGGGGGGTCCAAAATGGGGGGCTCAAGGATATTGAAAGGGGGTATTTTGGTTTGGCTGGGGTTCAAAATACAAAAGAGGGTCAAGTTTGGTTTGTTATTAATACAAGGACCAAAGTTGTAATTTCTGGATTTTTTAAGGACTGAAATTGGAATTTCTCCAAAGTTATAATAAGGACCAATCTTGACAAACTTTAATAGTACAAGGATCATATTTGATTATTTTCCATTTTTAAATATCCAAGGACTATATTTGTCATTTTTCAAACTTTAAGGACCTTTTCTGCCATTTGTCCAAAGATTCATTCAAGGACCATTTTTGACAACTTAGAATATTTCAGGGACCTTGAATGATAAAACTCCATATTTTTGGATTCCGGGGACTAGATTTGACAACTTTTGAAACTTGGGGACTAAACGCCAATTATGCAAACTTGGTACGTTTTTTATCTGATTTTGATATTTTTGCATTTAAAACACATAAAACACTTATTTGTGATATTTTCATCATTTTGATACATTTCTGAGTGTTTTCAGATGTTTTTGGCATTCTAAACGGTACAAAAATGATGAGTATTTAGACACTCATCAATAGGCCACAACTTGTTTACCCTTATTAGCCTTTTCCTTTCCTTTACAATTCTTGTTCGTACGCGGTTTTGGATTGTTGATCCTACCACCTTGATTATGACACTTGTATTTAACTTTCCACACCGCTTTTTCCTCATCAGAGGCGTTAGCAGCGGATTCAGCAGGGCAGGCCTTATACAAATAATCCAGTTTATCAGCCACTCTACATACAATTCTCAGAGAGAGATACCAGTCATTGAAATTTTGTGAGCCAACCAACTTTTCTCGCTCAAAGAAATTTTTGAACGCATAACCTAGTGTTGTATTATCGTTTTGAGCCATTTCTACAGAAAAAAGTTCAAATATTAGTATTTTCGATAATACAACTTTTAAAGAAAATAAAATACCCAAGGTAATATTCATATAACCATAGAATTTTCACGAAAACTAGGATTCATATTATCATAGTTCCATTACATCAGTTGATCTGCTAGTAACAAAATCACATAATAAGGTAATCTGTCGAACAATAATAGACAAAACTTTTCCAATTCTTAGATCATTATGGGATTTACATTAACAACAACATTTCAAATGTAAACATGTTTTATCCCCATCTTGTGCCTTGAGTCCAGGTTTCACTTACTACTCAATTTAAGTCGTCTAATTTTAAAGAAATGCAAATGTGTCTAGTTGAGGTCTGACTCAACATGAAGATTTACCTTTATATCACAATCTCGCCAAATTCTCACATGACGTAAATTGCAACTTCAAGTGTTCCTTTAACTAGATGACACTAACTTAATTTAAAGGGTACTAGTTTTAATTATGTTGTCAAATCAAATATGCAAAAAGATGTCATGCATTCATCTTGTAGCATAGTTCTAGTAAAAACTTTTACCAATTTTTACCAAGCTAAATCAATAAAGTTTTAACCGATGCATTGAGAAACTTATAACTTTGCATAAGATGCTTCATACCTAGAATAGGTATACTTGGTAGCTCCAAATATAACACAAAAAGTGGCTGGGAATCAAGTCAGCGCAAATCATATTAAAAACATTCTTCTATCGAGTCGCAATTTAATGTCAGACCCTCCTTAAACACTTCACAAAGTTTGTCATAATGAGTGAGCCGTTCTAACCATTTAGTACAGTCGCATCAATCGACTAAAATATGAGATTTTATGCTTAAAACAAATCATATTTCACCATTGTTTAGTCCATTTATTTTTCTATTCAAAAATTACCCTTTGCTTAAAACTTGTCGAACAAAATAAACAAACAAGTAAATAAAAAATAAACAACTAAAACAATGCGCACATAACTAACAGTTAATATGCGTAAACAAGTAGCCACATTTAACTTATTCGATAAAACCTATTAATATTCAATTATAGGTTAAATTGCGTATATATTAGCTAGGGCTTTCACTTACTAAGCCAAGTGAGCCACATACATCAATAAATCGATTGCGTAAGCCATAGTCAAACATATAACAAATTGCACATAATTGATTTATTAATATATATTGAGGTCTTCCCCAATTCAAGAATTATCAAAAGCATACATGTGATAAATAACTTAACAATTAATAACTCAAGCAACAATCCATGACGAACATGCATGTCTCATCATGGATTCAACATAACATTTATTCAATTAGTCACAAGATCGCATACAATTCCATGTCACATAACAATTATTCACGAATTAATTCACATAACATATATACAATTCTAGGTTTAATTATCAATTAACAAACAATTTTATAAAACCTTAAAAAAATTATGAATTGACTTAAAAAAAATTTAGGGTCGACATAAGAAAATTTTATAGAAAAAATAGGGCAAAAGCCTAACCCTAGAATTAGGGTTTTCAAACAATAACCAAAACCCTAGGATTAATCATATCATAAACAAAATACAATAATCGTTTTTATGTGTTTAGTAATTAATTACTTATTAAACAAAGCTCATGATGTCACTGCTGAATTTAATAACATGAGTGTCATATATAAAACACAATAAACATCAAAGATACATGCGGAAGCGTATATGAACATATAATTAATAATAAATTAACATAAACATAAAAGTACGCGTACCTTTGATTCTAGCTAAACAAGAACCAATTCACAAACTAGCAATTGAGATGAACCATAATTAGGGTTTATAGGATTATAAGAATTGCCTCTTACCGTTTTTGCAATTCAATCCAAGATACTTACAATAGTGTGTAAGTACCACGTACTTGTACACACATACTATAACGAATTAAAGTAAATGCTAGTTTATGCAACACAAAACGTTTGTTTAAGAAAAAAAAAGTGTAATCGACCCCTAAGGGTTTATACACGATCGGTTTTAGACTAAAAGGAAAACATACAAGCTTAGGTATTAGGGTTATGTGTACAGGAGACAAGAATGGAAACCCTAAGCCTTGTATGAATACCAAATGAAGAGTCCAAGTTAGGTTGAATTGGGTTATGGAAACCCCTTGACCGATCGGATGGAGTAATCCCCAAAGGATTCTAGAACCTACTTGACATCTGATTTCATATTTAGTCATTCCTTTAACATTTAACGACCGTTAGTATATTATGTTTAATTACTTAACGTTCATTATACGTTTCATGTAAATAATAACTAAGGGCATCCACTATAGTGGGTTTATGAAAAGGTGTAAAAAAGATGAAAATGTTCATGTTTCATTTCAACCATATTGGACACTCATTTCATGTATATGTGGCATGAAGATGTCCTAATTCTTGAACCTCTTTATAAATTTAATACATTTAATGCATTTTGTTCTATAAGACATTTTATGAAATTGTAAAGGTTTATACCATAGTGAATGTAAGTTTATAATATCAAAAGGTTTAAAAATTAATGATGTGTTATTGTATAAACTTTTGTAAAAGGTTTATCATAGTGGATGCTCTAAGTATAACATTTTACATTTACTTATTACTTCCTCCGTCTCATATTAAATGTCCAGGTTTGACTTTTTAAGTATTTTTTTACAACTTTGACCTTAAATATTTTTGCTTGTGTTATATAGTATTAGATAAAAATAATACGCAGTGGAAATACATTTAAAACTCAATATATTCATATATTTTGCATCAAATATTATGTAACACAACTAAAACTATTTATGGTCAAAGTTAAGAAAGAAATACTTAAAAAATTCAAATTGGACATTTAATATGAGACGGGAGAAGTATAACTTTAATTCTCATATGTAAAGTGTGGAATCCCGTAATCTCGAGTTCGATCCTAACACACGACTACCCATTTATGTCCATAAAACTATCACTTTCATGTGACTACAATGTCATTTGATTATTAGCTATGTATGTGTTCACTTTATTGGAATGAGTAATGATATGCATGCCTAAAACATATACATAAAAACATGCCTAATCTTGTCATCATTTGACACATGTCTTTCACATTTTCTCTCTCTTTATCTCTACTTTTGATTATGCCACATGTCGTAATCTTAGGCTTAGGCGCATCTTTAGGCATATAGTTTAGGCATGTAAATCATTTTCCTATTGGAATTTTCTCTTGTATTTTTTTTGTCTACTGTTGTTATTTCGTAACAAACAATTCTTTCCAACAAATAAATCCGATAGATGTGGAGTAAAGTGGCTTACCTTTTTGTTGCAAAAAGAAATTTGGCCAACTTTTCTAAAAGTAGATTATTTTCCTTGATTTTTAACTTAAAACACAACACTAAAGTAAAATGCAGCACTTAGCTCAAGTAACATCCTTCGTGAGTTCGTGGTATGTTTGGTATATACATTGATAAGAAGTAACAAACGGATTTTAATAATGCAATAAAACTATGCATGTGTTGTGTGTAACAGTAATGAAAAATGAAGATTGAGACATCAGTAATTTCCTGGAGATGAAAGAATAAGAAGTCATCGAGTTGTTATGGAGTGTCGGTTCAAAAATGATAAAAGAGTGAAACCCATACTTATTCTTTAGTTTAATCAATGTAGTTATTACACTTTTTCATTGTGGGTGAAAGATTTATACTTTTATCACGAGTTCTTTCCCGAGATTATAAAATATTTTCTCTTATACAAAATTCATATTAGACTAGGAGTTATGGTATGGGTGAACACGGGTATGGTACGGGTGAACACGGGTGGTGGCACCGCCGTCGCATGTCGTCGCCATTACAGCCGCGCTCTACCATGCTCGAAGGAGTTAAGAGGGACTCGGTTAGGTGCCGCAATACCAAACCAAATGTATTTTTTTTAATATATTATGCACTATGTTTGTATAATGGTGTATAAAGTTTTAGTTATGCGCAACTGCTACGCCTTAAAGGTGATATGTTAAAAAGATGATGTGTTGCTGAGATAGAGGTGATGGTCAAATGACGATTACACTCAACCTTATGCTACGAGAGCTGGGTGCAACATGTTATGGGTGCGGGTTATTGGTGCCTAATTGAGCGTTTATCTATAACATTCTTATAACACAAAAATTTGAAAATTACCCTCATAGCTATAACATGTTATAAGCACCAGCCGTCCCAATTTTTATTTTTCATTTTCTTTAAAAAAAACTTATTTTATTAAATTACAAAAAATAAAATAAAAATACACTACATAAAATAAAACAACATTTCATCATTTATTTATTTATTTTGTTTCGTTCTTAATATTGTTGCTAAAGACGATCCACAAGATCATGTCAAATGTCGTTATGCACATCTTTGTTACGTAATTCCTTTGTTTAATTCGATGCGTTTCACATCTCTCGTCTCATGTACGTTGCATATGGCTGCTAGACTAACATATATATCATTAAATTATCTTATTTGGACTTTTTGATCTTTTAGCATGATGTTATGCAATACGATACAACAATATATAATTCTACGCATCTTGCTCACCAGGTAAGCACATGTCTGTTGTGCTATATTCCTCTGACGACCTTGTAGGATACCAAAATCTTGTTCCATATCTTTTATTGCACTTTCTTGAGCCCTTTTAAAATTAAAATCAGGTTTGGTTTCGTGCAACCATATACGATTTGACAAAAGTATCACAAGTGATATAAATACCGTTGGCTAGTTAATATCCTTTGGTCTATGTTTTAACATTCACCATCTAATGGAACCTCAGGACCGACATCCTCAATGAAGTCATCCAACAAATTTGAATGATATAGAACATTAAGGTCGTTATTTGCACATGCTATATATAAAAAAAATACATTCTAAATCCACAAATCTTGTGATGCAACAATTGAAGCATTATTGTCCATTATTTGCGATCATCCATTTTAAATGCATATCTTGTGATGAAAAGCTATCCCTTTTAAGAAGGTTGATGTGATCACATCAAATTAGTTTGCATTAAACTACTTATTAGTCCTGTGCACGTACCGGTTTTACCCAACTAATAATTATATTGTAACTAAATTTGTTTGATGTATACTTATAACTAGTGCTTGCATTTTAATACTTATAATACCGTGCATCTACATAATTTTTGTATTAAAAATAGTTATTTATTGTTATTCGTATTCTAGTTTTTAACCCGTGTACGCACAGGTTATTCAACGCGGGTTAGGCTCATATAATGACTATAATTAGTAATAATGCCTCAACTATATTTGCTCGGATTTGATAATATGATCAATTTTGTTTAATAATCTTATTGTTTGAGTAGTTTAATTTAATATTTTAACATAATTCAAACTCATTGAGTATAATTTATAGCATATGGTATATTTAATTCGTGCATATACTGAATAACTTGTTGGCGTATATTGATCGTGTTTTAAATATTACGCTCAAATTAATAACAATAACAATAACAATGCGGTGAACTTACTGAAGCGGATTTGAAAGTTCTTTGTGACTCAAGACATTAGGGCACGTGCAACTACTCATACATTTAGTAGGATTAGCTTTGCCATAGCTAGATGAGTGAGAGCCGAAATAGTATCTCGGCTTCGTACTAACTTTTTATAAATCCTATAAATTTTTAACAAAGTAATGCTGTCAGCACGGTCTGGCGTAGGCTTGTTTCGAAGGTTGCTTCGTCTTCTATTAGTAACTCTATGAATACCTATTTGCAGGACCTTCAATTTGGGGTTGGCGTCTCGTGTGGTTGTGAGGCTGTCCTTCATTCGGTGAATCGGCTCATTGAGGCTAAGGGTCACACTGTTGGGATTTCCATGTTACTGGTGAATTTTCAGAATGCTTTTAATCTGGTTGACAGGAGTGTCCTTCTCCAGGTTACCAGGATCAGATGCCCTTCTATTGCTCCGTGGGTTGAATTTTGCTATGCCAGGCCAGCTAGACTTTATTACGATGATTCTATCCTTTGGTCTTGTCAAGGGGTGCAACAAGGGGACCCGCTAGGCCCCTTGTTGTTCGCCCTTGCCTTGCACCCCCTAGTCCATGCTATCAATAGGTCCTGCGAGCTCACACTGTGCCCGTATCTTGACGATGGTACTATTGTAGGAGACACCCTTATGGTTGCCAAGGCGCTTGACATTATTATGATAGATGGACCGGCTCGGGGGTTGTTTTTGAATGTCGATAAGACTGAACTCTTCTGGCCTACGGAGGATCCTAGAAGCAGGGTGGAGGGTGTTTTTCCCATAAATATCTCCCGCCCAGTCGAAGGTGTCAAACTTCTAGGTGGTTCAGTTAGTTTGGATGAAAGCTATCCTCAAACTTAATGACCCCCAATGTGAGCTCCTTCTTCTTCGTAACTGTGGCAGGGTGGCGAAATTATCTTATACTTTGCGGACTTGTTCCCCTTTGTATGTTCGAGAAGCCCAAGTCCGGTTTGACCGGATGTTACGTGCTTCCTTGGAGAAGATTATTACAGCCTCCGGGCCAGGTTTTGGTGACTGGCATGGCGCTTGCCACCCTCCCAATCAAGATGGGCGGGCTTGGCATTCATGCGGCAAGTTTACATCATCCAATATGCTTTCCTCGCCTCTCGCTTGCAAACCAGTGATATGACCCATTCGCTAAAACAGCATCAACTCTTATGGCCCTTCGCTTCAACATGCCCTCGATATGTTTAACAGTGCTTGTAACACGATTATCGCTCGGTCAGCCTCGACGCCCTCCCCCATATGATGAAAACCTTGGCAAAGTGTTACTTTGGTGTCATCGAGAAAGATCTTGTTTCTAAGTATTCGTTAAGCCCGAGGCGTAGTCGTCCGCAGTGTACCCGCTCCACATTCACAATATTTCCTTTTCACCATACCTATTGATGGGTTGGGCCAAAGGATGAACCATCGCCAATTCCGCTCGGTATTATGTTATAGGCTTACCATACCTATGTTTTCTGAAGGTAGCTCCAGCCCGAGCTGCAAGCATCGTATGGACCAATGGGGGATCATGCATTTCACTGCTCCAATGAAGTGGGGTGAAATTCAGACATAACTTGGTGCGTGATATTCTTGTCGACATATGTTCCAAGGTTGGGATTATGGTGAAAAGGAGGCCCCATTGGGGTTTCTTTCGAGGGACGGAAAGAGCTGCGTCCGCGCACTGCTATTATTCAACTGGATCCAAGGTAAGGACGCTGTGTTTGGATGTGATGGAATCTCTCCTTTTGCGGGTATTGATGCGTTTACGTGGGCTCCCGGGGTGGCCTTACATAAAGCTGTGGAGAAGAAGAAAAAGAAATACGTGTCCAAATGTGAAGAAAATGGCTACAAGTTCATTGATTCGTTTGAAAGTGAGTGGTGAAAAACACAATATCAACGTATATCAAAATAACCGTAAAATTCGGCAAATTAACCCTTTAGGAAAAAGGTTAACGTATCAAATCTTACGGGTGTGATAAAAGTGATACCGGAAAAGTGATTTCCCGGGTCGTGTCCCAACGAGGTGTTAAATTGAAGGAATCGTTGAGTTTCGTGATTTGAACTTGAATTGGATTTGAATGATTTGTTGATTTGAATTACGTTTTCTACAAATTAAAGTACGGAATGGAAATTAAGCACGTAAAACAATCTAACCACAAATTATACTAACACTAAGCCTAAGAAACAATAAAACAAAGCTAAGTTAAGTCCTAGGGTACTAAAACGTAAAAACGTAAAAACCGGGAAACAACCCGAGCCATAAACGTAAAATTTTTGCAATTTAAGCGCTATGGGTGTGAAATTAATTTTCCTATGTCCTAATTGACTAAAAAATAATTTTAGAAAAAGACCGGGTATTTTTTTAACTTTTAAATTATTTACTACGAATTAAAAACGATTAAAAACTAATTAAATAATTAAAAATACTAAACTATTTTTGAAAAATCTGAAAAATTCTCAGAAAGTACTTTACACTATGGGGGATCTAAGAAAAATTAAGTGGGCACAACAGCTTATACGGATAAGCTGTTAAAAATAAGCTACGTCTAATAAGCTAATTCTAACCAAACGTCCTTAAATAATAAAAGATGCAACCTATAACCAAGAAAAGTCCCAAGGGCGCTGGTCATACAGGTACATGCTATCACTCTCTTTAAGTGTGGGAGGTCTCAGGTTCGAGCCTGCCTCCCACCCTTTTTGTCCTCTTTTTTTTTCGATTTTTGCTTTTGCAGACTTAAAAACTAGATCAAAATTGAGAACTTTTGTAAAAAACTTTTCTATGAAAATTTCTCAATAAGCTGTTGCAACAGCTTATTGATTGCTGTTTTGGACAGGCCCCAACCAAACACTACTTTTGTTCCACTAGTAAACACCAAATAATCAATGATAAGCAGTGAGGTGCAAAGCAACACATGAATAAGCAATGTCTATTTAAAATAAGCTAACTGCAGTTGAATTAATAAACTACAAAAAGGGAAAAGCAGTTGGCAATATAAGTTATATTAGGGAGATCCTAAGCTAAGATAATGGGATGAGCAACAAAGAAAAAACTACCATTAAGCACTAGAGTCGATTCACTTAAACTAAATATGATCTAAACTACACTAGTCTACCTAAATAGCACTGAGGTTAACCTAATAAGCAGATGACAAGCACTGATAAGCAAATAAAAAAAATCAAAAGGGTGACCTGTGTAACTGATGTGCAGGCTAAAAAAAAAACTGAAGGGCCTGTTTTGTGCTTATTTTGAATAAGCTGTAGAGGGAGTTACCCTTTGAGCTTCTGACCACTTAGAGTCCACCAACCCTTCTTACTTTTGCCACACTTTTGGATTGCTGAAGAGCTTAACACAACTTATAAATAAGCTAAGAAAATCTTGGAATTTCACTGATCTACCTGCACAGAACAGTACATTGGCCAGATGTCCCACTTTAACCCATTAGCAGACCTTTAAAATAATTTTTGAATTTTTCTCTTAACCACAGTTGGACAAGCTGGTGAACTTGTGATTTTTATTTTTAGAATTTTTATCTCAACAAAAACTTCACTAAATTGCTTATGAAAGTTATGACAAAATCGAGTTAAAAAGAAAATTTGATGATACTTTTGACAACCAAATCTTTTCAAATCTTTTGCATTCACCTCAAACGTGTCTAAATTGACTTGGAGACACTAAAATGTGTTTGACTTCTCAAAGTCAAAGGTGGTATAAACCTCTTTGACCCACTTTTCTCACTTTAACCCAAACACTCCCTTATGGGAGTCTTTACACTAAAAACTGATTTGTAAAATAAAAGTTTGGGTTTTACTTGTTAAAACTGTTTAAGCAACTGATTTAAGTTGTAAAAGACACAATTGGATAATTGAATAAGCATAGTGAAATAAGCACTTCAAGTGCTTATTTCCCAAATAACTGAACAAGAAGGATTTTAAAGAAAGAAAGCTTTTCATTAACTAATAAAAGGAATACATAATGAAAGTAAATTACAAAATTCATTTTTTTTTTTTTTTTTTTTTGAAAATTAAACTAGACCTAACTAAAAAACTTGACTGCCTTATAAGTGGCATACATGTTTCATATTTATACTAAACTAAGAGTCTTCAGTCTCTTCTGTGTTGTGCTTCTTCAGTGATGCAAAACAAGCCAAAAACCACATTTGTGCTTTCTTCACATCATCTTGGCCCTTGATTAAGTAGGTACAAGTGAGTATAAGTCAGAGCCATCCATTGAGCTTTTTGAGCCTGGATTGCCATCGTGGCATTTGGGGAAGAGGGGAAAGCTTGAGTAGTGGGTTAGGGAGTTGGGGTTAACTGGGTAAAGAGAATTAAGGTTGAGGTTGAGTGTCTTGGGTGAAGGATTATTGGGTAAAAGGGTGGATGGTGTTCTGGGTTGGAGAGAAAGGAGGGAGGAGGGAAAAAGGGTCGTGGGGGGTCGTTTATATTATTGGTTGTGGAGGGGTTCAAATAGGAGAGTGGCAGGGGTCAAGTGGAAAGGGGTTCAAGACCAATGGTGATTTGTATTAATACATAAGGACCATAATTGCAATTCATCAAAAACCAAGGGACCAAATATGTCAATTTCTCAAAGTTAATCTAGAGGACCAATTTTGACAAGTTTAATTTTCCCAAGGACCAAAAATAATAATTTTCAAATAAAAATGTCCAGGGGTAATTTCTGTCAATCTTTGAAACTTCAGGGACCAAAGCTGCCATTTTGCAAACGAACTTTGAAGGGTTTATTTTGACAACTTTTGAAACTTAGGAGACTAAAACTGCCAATTATGCAAACTTGATATGTTTTTCATCTGATTTTGATATTTTTGCATTTGAAACACATAAAACACTTATTTGTGATATTTTTATCATTTTGATGCATTTCTAAGTGTTTTTAAATGTTTTGCAGTTCAGATTTGACCAAAAATGATGAGTATTTACACACTCATCAATTCCCCACACTAAACTATTGCTAGTCCCTAGCAATCTTTTGAGAAAACTTAATGGATTTGAATCTCTTTACCAAAAGCCATTACTTCGGGAGTAGCCAATTGTTTTAGTTCAAGTAAGAACCTTGGTACAATGATAACCAAATGATTTTGAGCAAATCACCACTTTCAACGGATTTGATTTGTCTTTACCGAAGCCGTTTGCTTCTGGACTAGCCAACTCTTAGACAAAATATCTTTGGTGACCTGATTACCAATTATGGTTTTCCAACTGCCTTTACCACAAGCCATAAACTTGCGGGCTAGCCAACTCTTCACTAATTAAAGATATGGTGAGTTGAACACCATACAATTTTGGGCAAATTGCAAGCCGCCAACGGATTTGAGATATCTTTACCAAGAGCCGTTTGCTCCTGGATTAGCCAATCCTTTTGTTTATTAGACATGGCGACTGATAATCCGTAATCGAGTAAGTGCAAAACACTTACTCCAAAAAAAATTTTGGCCAAAAATGGGGGAATTGGGTGGTATACTTACATGATAAAATTCGTGAGAATTCCCCCCACACTAGAAATGAATATTGCCCTCAATATTCAAAGTACCGGCGGTTATGCCGAAACATAGAACGTAAAAGGGAAATACTACGGCCATTATTTGAATTTTTTTTTTTTTTTTAAACTTTATATACAACAGCGGGGGGCAACTCCCCCACACTAGGGTGGTAGAAAGTAGAAAGAAGTCGGAAATACGGGTGAAAACCCATATAGTGTGCTACTATTTTTGATTCCCGAGTCGCTAGCTTGACTCGACCCCGTATTCATTTGTTCTTGGGGAAGCAACGTGGAAAACCAATCTCGATCGGACTTCCGTTCACAGTGTTAATAAACATATGAACATCAGAAAGTTCCACACCGACGAGATACAACCGCGGTATTGTTAATAGTAGAAACTATAAAGGATGATACCGGGTCAAAGATGGTGTCCTCATTCCCGAAAGAGAAAAGGGAAAGAGCAACCACACCATCTGTGAAGAATGGAATAAAGATGTGCATGAGAATGCAAGTCCATTCCTCATCGGTAAAAAGCAAATCACCATTTTTGACATTCTTAAGCTTAGTCTTGAAGTTTGTGTGGGGATTGTCAACGAATTACCGGTAGGAGGGTTGGAAACGGTTCTTCAATCAACAGATTTTCCAGAAAAAGGATGTCCCCCTCTGAATCAAAGTAAGTATTATCAATTCCTATTGGAATCGACTCATCACCAAGAAAGGCATCGACTTCATTCCAAAAGTTGTCATCTTCCTCATCCGGAGTGAGAGAAGGGATGGAAGAGTCGGAAATAATAAGACTAGGGGATGATGGATCATTTTTGAGCAATTCTTCAATGGGAAGAATGTCTCCCATTGGATCACAAACATCATCATCCAATCCGGATGAAACTGAAGAGAGTTTGGTTTCATTCACAGAGTTAACAAACTCGATACGATAAACTGATTCCGAAGGTGGGACAAGTGGTGTGCTCTTAGAGCTAGCAATTTCCACCACTTCCGATAAAGTCTCCGATCCTAGATCATCATCATCAAGAACACTCTTGACTTCCTTGGTACAACTTTCAAACCATTTGTTTGAACCAGGGTTGATTTTCAAAGCTTTTAGCTCAAAGACGTTTTTGGTGACTCTTCTTAACCGTGAAATTTGAGAGTGTTGCATTGATTCTTTCAGATTTTTGATCAATTGTGGCAACACTATGTTTGTATAGAGGTTTGGAGTTCTGGTTAATATTAAACGTGAGTTCTTCGTTGTCAACCCGTATGGTCAACTCTTCAGCAAATACATCAATTAGAGCACGGCTCGTTCTCAAGAAAGCTCTCCCTAAGATGAGGGGAACTCTAGGATCTGCATCAAAGTCTACTACAACAAAGTCAGAGGAAAGTGAAACTTTCCTACTTTCACCACGACATCCTCGGCTATCCCAAGTGGACGAGTTTTGGTACGGTCCGCTAGCTCGAGTGTCATACAAGTGGATGTAAGTTTAGGAAGAGACAGTTTCTTCCATACTGAGAGTGGCATGAGGTTAATGCTTGCGCCAAGATCGGCCAAGGCGGAGCATTGAACCATCCCCAAGAAATCACACGGGATTAAAACCTGCCGGGTCTTCAAGCTTTTAGGGAAGCTTCTTGAGAAGGACCGCTGAGCATTGCTCATTGAGAGGGGTTTTAGCCATCTCGGATAACTTATCTTTGTTGCTCAGTAAGCCTTTAAGCGTGGATGCAAATTTGGGCATTAGAACGAGAGCATCAACGAAGCTTATATCAAAGTGCAGTTCATTGAAAATTTGGAAAATTTTTCCATTTGCTCTTTGGTTTTGTCTTTGAGCTTCTCATCATGCAATCTTGATGGGTAAGGGAGCTGACTAGACTTTTGAGCCGGGACGGAAGTCATTTCTGCTCGAATTTGTCTTCGGAAATTCGGGTTCCGGACTTAAAGCTTGGACTACCGAAGGTGGGACGTGTGCGGTACTTCGTGGGCTTGAGAAATGCAACTTGTCCGTTGTATCCTTGGTAACTTGACTCATTGCTCCCGGTGGAGGAGGCATTGGAGTCGAAGGTCCATTGTGCGTCTTACCACTACGAGTGGTGACGGCTTTCAACTCGGCATTTGGATTTGGAACTGTATTGCTTGGGAGTCCTCCGAAGATGACAAGCTTTGTTCATATTCATGTTCATGAAACCGCCATCATATTCTTCAAATCATTTGTCTGCCGAGACATTGTGGTATCAATTTCCTTTTTTAGCTCAACTCTCATGTTATTGATCTGAGTTTGAATTGAACGTATGCTTGACTCAGTAATTTTCATGAAGTCATTTGGTAGGGAGCTTGAGAAGGTTGTTGATAACTTTGCTGATTTGGAGCTTGATATGGTTGGTTGAAATTGTTCCGGCTCTGATTGAAATTTTGAGAGTTATTGAAGTTTTGTCCTTGATTTGGAACAAAGCGATTTTGATTGCCATGGTTTTGTACAGAGGAAAACCGTGGTGGTGTCATACTCGCTAGGTGCACGGTAGTGAGGATCGCTTGTGGTCGGTATTGATTGTGGTTTACAGAAGCTACGGGAGCTTGGTAAGAAGCATCGGTTGCTTGACAATCATAATACGCGTGTGGACCACTACAAGTTTCACACACCTTGTTCACGGCTTTGATTGGTTCCGTCTTATGAATTTCGCTTTTGATTTCCTTTACCTCTTTCATCATACAACGGATGACGTCCGTTAGAGCGGCTAACGGAGCGACTAACTCGGAAGAGTTACCGGATGAAGAAGCAGGAGTGTTTGGAATATTGACTTTGTTGCGAGAAATAGGAACTTTTGATTTTTTCTCGCAAATCTCAATCACATCTTTAGGCTTACGATTCAAGATATTGCCACCGGCGGTTGCGTTCAAAGAATCTTGATCGTTACCGTTCAACCCATTATAAAAGATATTAACTTGCTGAAGCTCCGTGAATTCATGATGGGGCATTTCCTGAGGAGATCTTTGAATCTCTCCCATGCCTCTCCAAAGTTTTCATCGAAATTTTGACGAAATCCAGAAATTTCATTTTTAAGATTAGTCGTCTTTGATGGAGGAAAGAAATAATTGACAAACTTTTGAACAAGATCCTCCCAAGTTTCGATGGTTCGAGGGGATTCTTTTTCCAGCCAAATCCGGGCTGCCCCTCAAGTGAGAACGGAAATAGCATCAGTTTGATCACTTTTTGTGGTACATCCTTGTAATTGATAGTTGAGGTCAACTTGTTAAACCAACGGATATGTGCATACGGTCTTCTCGATCAAACCCGTGGAATTGATTCGTAGACACAAGTTGGATCAAATGCGTCTTCAATTCAAAGTGATCAGAATTGATTGGTGGTAAAACGATGGCATCTCCATAACCCTCGGTGGGTGCCGGGAGCATTTCCGCCATAGTTCGTTCGTCTGCCATATTGTTGTTTGGAAATGTACGAATCTCGGGTTCGACTATTCGGCAAAGACGCTATGAGAACGTCTTCTAGAATTTCGCTAGATCACGAAAAGGGCTCAATGATCTAGAAGAACGAGTGCGCATGCACTTCCAAATACAACACTTTCAATTAAAACAAGACCGAGGCAAAACACAGTGAACTTAAACCAATAATCCCGCGTAAAATGATCACTTCTATAAGATAAACGCACAAAGGAGCGGAGAAGCTTATTAGGTCAGCGCGAAGCTTATTAAAAACCCGCCTCTTTTCAGCCGCAATTTAATGTCAGGCCGTCCTTATACCCCTCACACAGTTTGTTTATCCGATAGAAATAAACCAAATCACGAGCGACACAAAGGCAAGTTTTAAATCTTTTGTTCGGGAACTTATAATGATAACACCTCAGTTGAGAATGTTATATTGATTGTGTCTTCTATATTATTTAAAACAACAAGAAAAAATCTTTTTGTATTTTTAATCTTTTACATATATATACAAAGAAAAGAAAAATATTTTTGTATTTTGTATTTTATAAAAACAATAACTTCACGAGGAAGGTTCTTCAAGTCACTAATCGCAAAAATCACGATATTGTCGCAACACACCTCCCCGGCAGCGGCGCCAAAATTTGATTCGTTTGAAAGTGAGTGGTGAAAAACACAATATCAACGTATATCAAAATAACCGTAAAATTCGGCAAATTAACCCTTTAGGAAAAAGGTTAACGTATCAAATCTTACGGGTGTGATAAAAGTGATACCGGAAAAGTGATTTCCCGGGTCATGTCCCAACGAGGTGTGAAATTGAAGGAATCGTTGAGTTTCATGATTTGAACTTGAATTGGATTTGAATGATTTGTTGATTTGAATTACATTTTCTACAAATTAAAATACGGAATGGAAATTAAGCACGTAAAACAATCTAACCACAAATTATACTACCACTAAGCCTAAGAAACAATAAAACAAAGCTAAGTTAAGTCCTAGGGTACTAAAACGTAAAAACAGGGAAACAACCCGAGCCATAAACGTAAAAATTTTGCAATTTAAGCGCTATGGGTGTGAAATTAATTTTCCTATGTCCTAATTGACTAAAAATAATTTTAGAAAAAAACCGGGTATTTTTTTAACTTTTAAATTATTTACTACGAATTAAAAACGATTAAACACTAATTAAATGATTAAAAATACTAAACTATTTTTGAAAAATCTGAAAATTCTCGAAAGTACTTTACACTATGGGGATCTAAGAAAAATTAAGTGGGCATAACAGCTTATACGGATAAGCTGTTAAAAATAAGCTACGTCTAATAAGCTAATTCTAACCAAACGTCCTTAAATAATAAAAGATGCAACCTATAACCAAGAAAAGTCCCAAGGGCCGGGTCATACAGTACATGCTATCACTTCTTTAAGTGTGGGAGGTCTCGTGTTCGAGCCTGCCTCCCACCCTTTTTGTCCTCTTTTTTTTTCGATTTTGCTTTTGCGACTTAAAACTAGATCAAAATTGAGAACTTTTGTAAAAAACTTTTCTATGAAAATTTCTCAATAAGCTGTTGCAACAAATTATTGATTGTCGCTTTGGACAGGCCCCAACCAAACACTACTTTTGTTCCACTCGTAAACACCAAATAATCAATGATAAGCAGTGAGGTGCAAAGCAACACATGAATAAGCAATGTCTATTTAAAATAAGCTAACTGCAGTTGAATTAATAAACTACAAAAAGGGAAAAGCAGTTGGCAATATAAGTTATATTAGGGAGATCCTAAGCTAAGACAATGGGATGAGCAACAAAGAAAAAACTACCATTAAGCACTAGAGTCGATTCACTTAAACTAAATATGATCTAAACTACACTAGTCTACCTAAATAGCAATCCGAGGTTAACCTAATAAGCATGACAAGCACTCGATAAGCAAATAAAAAAAATCAAAAGGGTGACTGTGTAACTGATGTGCAGTGCTAAAAAAAAACCGATGGGCTGCTTTTGTGCTTATTTTGAATAAGTGTAGAGGAGTTACCCTTTGAGCCGACCACTTAGAGTCCACCAACCCTTCTTACTTTTGCCACACTTTCGGATTGCTGAAGAGCTTAACACAGCTTATAAATAAGCTAAGAAAATCTTGGAATTTCACTGATCTACCTGCACAGAACAGTACATTGGCCAGATGACCCACTTTAACCCATTAGCAGACCCTTTAAAATAATTTTGTGAATTTTTTTCTCTTAACCACAGTTGGACAAGCTGGTGAACTTGTGATTTTTATTTTTTAGAATTTTTTATCTCAACAAAAACTTCACTAAATTGCTTATGAAAGTTATGACAAAATCGAGTTAAAAAGAAAATTTGACAGATACTTTTGACAACCAAATCTTT
Organism: Chrysanthemum makinoi; assembly: GCA_910596185.1. NCBI lineage: Eukaryota > Viridiplantae > Streptophyta > Magnoliopsida > Asterales > Asteraceae > Chrysanthemum > Chrysanthemum makinoi. The sequence goes on from OU343223.1 coordinate 185,382,685, forward strand.
TCAAATCTTTTGCATTCACCTCAAACGTGTCTAAATTGACTTGGAGACACTAAAATGTGTTTGACTTCTCAGGTCAAAGGTGGTATAAACCTCTTTGACCCACTTTTCTCACTTTAACCCAAACACTCCCTTATGGGAGTCTTTACACTAAAAACTGATTTGTAAAATAAAAGTTTGGGTTTTACTTGTTAAAACTGTTTAAGCAACTGATTTAAGTTGTAAAAGACACAATTGGATAATTGAATAAGCACAGTGAAATAAGCACTTCAAGTGCTTATTTCCCAAATAACTGAACAAGAAGGATTTTAAAGAAAGAAAGCTTTTCATTAACTAATAAAAGGAATACATAATGAAAGTAAATTACAAAATTCATTTTTTTTTTTTTTTTTTTTTGAAAATTAAACTAGACCTAACTAAAAAACTTGACTGCCTTATAAGTGGCATACATGTTTCATATTTATACTAAACTAAGAGTCTTCAGTCTCTTCTGTGTTGTGCTTCTTCAGTGAGGCAAAACAAGCCAAAAACCACATTTGTGCTTTTTTCACATCATCTTGGCCCTTGATTAAGTAGGTACAAGTGAGTATAAGTCAGAGCCATCCATTGAGCTTTTTGAGCCTGGATTGCCATCGTGGCATTTGGGGAAGAGGGGAAAGCTTGAGTAGTGGGTTAGGGAGTTGGGGTTAACTGGGTAAAGAGAATTAAGGTTGAGGTTGAGTGTCTTGGGTGAAGGATTATTGGGTAAAAGGGTGGATGGTGTTCTGGGTTGGAGAGAAAGGAGGGAGGAGGGAAAAAAGGGTCGTGGGGGTCGTTTATATTATTGGTTGTGGAGGGGTTCAAATAGGAGAGTGGCAGGGGTCAAGTGGAAAGGGGTTCAAGACCAATGGTGATTTGTATTAATACATAAGGACCATAATTGCAATTCATCAAAAACCAAGGACCAAATCGTCAATTTCTCAAAGTTAATCAAGAGGACCAATTTTGACAAGTTTAATTTTCCCAAGGACCAAAAATAATAATTTTCAAATAAAATGTCCAGGGGGTAATTTCCGTCAATCTTTGAAACTTTAGGGACCAAAGTCGCCATTTTGAAAACTGAACTTTGAAGGGTTTATTTTGACAACTTTTGAAACTTAGGAGACTAAAACTGCCAATTATGCAAACTTGATATGTTTTTCATCTGATTTTGGTATTTTTGCATTTGAAACACATAAAACACTTATTTGTGATATTTTATCATTTTGATGCATTTCGAAAGTGTTTTTAAATGTGCAGTTCAGATTTGACAAAATGATGAGTATTTACACACTCATCATTCATCCCATTTGCTTTCTACATTCGAGCTTGGCTTTGGACACAATTTCAATATCAAAACTGTTGCTATTAGCCAAATAGTGTCAAGAGTGGGCTTTTATTTTTCACTGCACTTAGCTTTTGTATTCAAAGGAGTGGGAGCCCAACTAGGTCTCGGTTTCCCACCAATTTCTTGTAATCCTTAATGAAGTGATGTTTTTTAAATAATAATAATAATAATAATAATAATAATAATAATAATAATAATAATATAATAATAATAATAATAATAATAATAATAATAATAATAATAATAATAATAAGCATAATAATAATAATAAGAGTACCCATACATCCCTGTGGTTTACCCAAAAGTTGCATATATACATCCACAAGGACAACGGTGCAAGAATTGATCGTTAAATTGACACGTGGCGCTTAAGTGGGTAACTTGGTCATTTTATCTCCCCTTTTAACCTTCCTACCTTTAACCTAATATTTTGCCAAATGATTTCAAAACACACACACATAAACACAATGGCACCGATACCAAACACCACCATCGTCACTCTCTTGTATAGATCCTCTCATAAGGAAGGCTTTACAAGATAACTTCATTGTTGCTCGCGTTTTGACCCTCCACCGCCACTTCCTCTTTCTCTTTTCTTCCTTTCTTCCTCTCGGTTAGGTAGTACACGAGGTTAGAAAAACGATTCACACGATTTTTGTTTGAATCGAAAACAAATATTAAAACGGGTTTAGAGGTAAATGAATAAAACGTCATCATCTTGGTTTTACGGTTTATATTTTCATCTATGCGTTTAAGTCATGAGCTCTTGTAAGAAACTATGTTCAAGCTTATTCTTAGCTTATTCCGAGCTCATATTATACTTTGACTATTTCAAGACCCTTATTTGATATTGTTAATTTGGATTTGAGTAAAGTTGGTTTAGGTTTTAGTTAGGATCGAATTGATAGATTGGGGACCCTTCATGATTAGAATCCCGAGACCCTGTGGCTCGGTTTGATCTTTATTGGGTTTGGATTTGTTATTTTAGACTTAAAACAAGTCCGTCCCATTGTGTATGGGGTGGCGCTTTGGTGGTGGTCGGAGGTTGGTGATGATGGACTTTGGTGGTGGTGGTGGCCGAGGTTGGTGCATCGGTTTGAAGTTCGGAGGTATTAGCTGGAGAATGTGAAGGGTTGTGAGGTAGCCCAAGTTACCCTTACTTAACTGCCACGTGTCCAAGAACGACCCAATTTTTGCACCGTTCGCCTTGGATGTATATAGTCAAACGTTTACTAACGGGGTGATGTATTTGTCTAAACTTTTGGATGAGGGATGTATGGTGCGAAACGGGGTAAACCACAGGGATGTATTTTGGAGTTTACTCTATTAATAATAATAATAATAATAATAATAATAATAATAATAATAATAATAATAATAATAATAATAATAATAATAATAATAGCACTTCTTTAGAAAAAAAAGTTTATAGTATATGGGCTTTTTGATAAACTAGACGAGTACTCGTGCATAACAACTAGATTTTATAGCTATAGATAGTTTTAGTGATAAAAAACATTTATTGGTTATAAACGAAAAATAATAAAAGTTTGAGGATTTGGGCATTAAACATAAGGTTTTGAAACCCGGTTCGTCCGGTTGAACCGTTTCGGTCGTAAAACAGGTCAATTTAACCCGGGTCATCCCGACGAGGTGGTCGAAAAACGGGTCAAATTAAACCATGTCAACCCGTCGGGTTTGAAGCGTCCCGGGTCAACTAGGTTTTTGATGTGTATTAATAGCATACATCTCAACACTTCAATACTTTCCAAATGCATGACTTAATTTCAATACTTTCTAAATATGCTAAAAGTTTGATAATTTTTCAATATTTTAACATTAACCATTTTTACTTTATATGTAGTATAGATTTATAAATGTTTTTAGGATTTATGAAAATATAAAACTTTGCACAAAAGTCCAGAAAATTAGATTTAAATTAGCATACTTTTAAAAGTTTAAGATCTGATTGTAAATTCTATTAATCAATTAGAATATATCCTATGTTTACACTTAAGTTTAAAATTAAAATATAGTTGCTTACTAGGCTTTGCATATTCTCATTTTTACTCCACCAAAAATTTTAAAATTTTGACAAAAACTAATTCAATTTTGACTTTATTAGCCAAAGATGGCTCAATTTTATAAACTCTCCTATTAGACAATTAAAAAATTCATTTGTTCAATTTGTACATTCTTTTATTACACAAAAAATATATAATTATGGAGTCAGGATCAAATGAGAAATAAAAGTAAAATGAGATGAATAAAAAGTAACAACAATCATCCATTTCAGATGCACCTATAATAAAAGATGCAAAATTCAATAAAACTTTTTCTTTTTCATTTGAAATGTGTGGCTAAAAGTATTTCTTATTTTTCTTATTATATTTTTCTCTCCTCACTAGTTTTCCTCCCTATAATTATGTTTGTTAATACAAATAAGTCGTAAAAACGTTTATTTATATTTTACGATCTTCTAATGTTTTGTCGATAACAAACGTAAAATCATTTTAACGAAACAAATAAAATACGTAAATGGTTTGAGCCAATAGTTTACTAACACAATTACGTTTTCACATAAAACACTAAAACAAGTAGTAGTGATTTTATGACTTGGTAATACATATATGCAACAACTAGTGTTTACATATTGGGTACATATATACATAACTAGTATGTATTATAATGGGTAATGTAATGGGAAGAAGCTTAAGTATTTGACCCATTGACCAAATACATTGAATGTTGTTGGGTATAACCCAAAGTCCATAACCCATACCCATGGAGCTTAACCCATAACCCATTGCATGACATCATGCATAAGTCATGAATGGATATAATCCATAATCCATGATTTTAACCCATGACCCATGGACTAGATGCATTGCACCTATTAGATACATTGTATCTACTTAGATACCCATGGTCCAAAGTCTAGGACCCATGACCCATATACCCATGACCCATGACCCAAAACCCATGGGCAAAGAGGAGCGTCCCAAGGTTCCCCCAGTTTACACTGGACGGATCCCTCAAGCAAGGGATCCGTGGGATCCGTGGGACAGTAGCACATTTCTCTCTATAAATAGTGAGCCATTTCTTCATTGTAACTCACCCCTTTCACATATATTTTCTCTTTGAGTTGTAAAATCTTTAACCACAGATCCAAGTGATCTTTGTATGTAGTTTTGTGTTTGTGTGATTCTCTATGTTCCTCTTAAAGGCGAGATCACCACCTCTTGAAGTCGAGCAAGCTCAAGTCCATGAGTTGCCATGCTTCGTCATCATCAAGACTACTGAGGTTCTCTTGTTGATAGTTCTTTCTTCCTTCATAGATGTGTTGTGTCAAAAGCATTAGTGAAGGATGCCGAAAGAGTCAAGACGTAGGCATTAGTGAAAGGTGCTTAACGTCCGTGTCAAAGGCATTAGTGAAGGATGCTGAAAGAGTCAAGACGTAGGCATTAGTGAAAGGTGCTTAACGTCCGTGTCAAAGGCATTAGTAAAGGATGCCAAAAGAGTCAAGACAAAGACATTAGTGAAAGGTGTCGAACGTCCGTGTCAAAGGCATTAGTGAAGAATGCCAATCAATAAGGTGTATCGAAGTACAAATAGAGATAGGATGTATCCAAGGATATTGATACCTTTGATGATGTTGTAATAAGGAGTGAGTCTCCTTTTGGGATAGGATTTGTGTAGTGTTGGGTAGTAGTTCCTCCTTTGTAATGGAACTCGGTATCTAGCCTTGTATCGGATAAAGGGTAGGCGACGTTGTGATAGGTTTGGTTCTACCTCGTGGAAGAACCCGGTATCTAGCCTTGTACCGGATAAAGACTAGGCAACGTTGTGAAGGCTTCTCAGCCACAAGGAGTTGGTGTTGTGTAGTGATTACGAACATTCGAGTAGGTGACTCGGGGAGTGGAGTAGGGCAAGGAAGGTGTCCTTGTAGCCGAACCACTATAAATACTCGCTTTGTGGTTTTATTGTCACACCCCCAAATTACCTGTTTTGCAGCGGAATGGAATACCTAGGGAATGACTGTCATAGCATCAAAGTTACAGTTATATCGAACGACCTAAAGTGTCGTTTTGAAAATATCATTTGATTAAGTAAAGTAATCAGAGTTTACAAAACATAAGTCCCAAAAGATTTCCAATGTATCAAAATGAGTTTGTTACAATCAAACGATAGTTAAGTGCATAAAGTATATGTGAGACGCGTCGACACCGCGACTCTATGATAAGTCCACATGCATGCCATGAAGTGAATGCCTTAGATACCTGAGATAAAACATGCTAAAAAGTGTCAACAGAATGGTTGAGTGAGTTCATAGAGTTTGGTTAACATGTAAAGCTTTTAATGAACGTTCATGCAGCAAAGGAAAAGATCTTGGTCATTTAGAATAGTCCACAAAGTAAAGGCATTGTAAATCCACTCAGTTCCAAGTTCCGCCCATACAAAACTTGCAACCTGTGTGTTCACAACCCACTGACAAAAGTAGTATGTCTAGTAGTCAAGTATACATTGTCATAATAGTTCACAATATAGCACCACGTATATTATAATGTATGCCAGGCAAAGCCCCTAGAATAAATAATATGCGTCCCGTAACATAGTGAACGAGAGGTTGGCCGACCTCTAATAGAGCTATCCATACTACCTACTAATAGGAGACTAGCAATACGAATGTACGAACGGTACAACATACAACTATTATATACAATTAAGAACACTCTGAACATGGGAGAATTTGCACTGCTCCGTACAAGGGAGACTGATAACGCTACACGCGTCGTTCGGGGTGAAAGGAACTTCCTTTTCGTCGAGCAAGTTTTTCAACACCCTAGGCAGTGAACCTAATCGTTGTAGTGTAGTATTAGGGTAAGCCACAGGAATTGATACCGTTCTCTAGGGGAATAGGAATGCTAGTGAGAAGTTACTACGCTAAGGTTAGGGTTGAGGAAGATTATTTTTTATCTTTTTATGTTTTTTAGGAAATGGAAAGGTACGAATCTCGGGGTTTGGATTTGGGGGTTTGGTATTTATACCGATTACTCTACTTATCTAATTATCTAAACTAAGATGTATGTAGTCTATGTCTAATTATTGTGTGCTCGTATGATGATTTAAAGATGTGTTTACTTAGGTTTTATTACTCCTTAATTATCTCCTATTGATGGTTGAATTGTCACGTCTTTATTCTTAATCGCGTTGTGTGTCTAAGGTCGTAGGGTATGCGTTTATCCCTAACTCTTTGAAACTACCAAAGGTTATTGCCTACAAAATCTCTAGGATTTATAAACTTAACTCTAAGATACTCTTCGGATGGTTTAGCCTACAATGACTCTAGGTACTATAAGCTAAGGTTCACAAAGATTAATCAAGCATTAACTACACAACGGATGACCTATCGCAATACTAGATCATTAACAATTAAGATAAGAGACAACCAATCAATATTTAATAATTAAGTTTCATATTCCCTAAGCAAACACACAAGTAAATTAGCCGGACATGGGAAACATGCAAGCGTACAAACAAGTAATTGAAGACATAATTGAATTAATGAAGTAAAACACTTATCTTGATGTAAGATAGGGTATGGAACCCTAAAATACTGTACAAGACATCCTTGGTTCGGTTTAGGTTTTTACTCCAAAATACTACACACTGAAAACTAAAAAATTCGGATTCTATATATAAGATTACAAATGCGATGACGTCACCCTTTGATTTTTGACGCCGTCGGGTCGCCGTCATTAGGGTTTCGTCTTGGCCACGTTAGTCTTGCGACGGCGTCACCTTATGCTTGTGACGCCGTCCCCTTCAGTCTCTGACGTCGTCTGGATCAAATCTAGGCCGTCTGAGTTGACGACGTACTCTTTTAAAACCTGAAGCCGTCATTTATAAATAAGAAATTTAGCTACTGAGCCGTCACAAAAATTGTTCGACGGCGTCACTGATTTGTGCCTGACGCCGTCCCCTTCAGCTCCAGCAGCCTATGTGTCTCGATTCTTGACTTTGGCCATTTTCTTCGTATATTCGCGCCTTTTCGACCGAATAAGTGTCATTCCAGCATTTTGCTTTCAAGATACCTAAAAAGTGAAAAGGAATGATATTAAGTAATAACGGATACAAAAGTGATCAAATAAGGGCTTAAACGACCCCTCAAAAAGGTACATTTTAAAATCTTATCAAATATCCCTACACTTGGTATTTGATTGTCCTCAAGAAAATGTGCTTTTAGCCAATCAATTTATAAGTTAAGGGTCATGAAGCATTGGTTTAAAACAATCCACAACACATATAAGCCCCGCAAAAGTCATAACAAGCACGGAAATTACATACTAGCACCTCACATGGGGTGTTTGGATACTCACATCTCTCGGGTGTATATGAAATATAACAAGTTGGAAATGGAAGATAAACACTCATTAACCGGTCCTAGTACATAGATTACCATAGGCTTGAGACTAGATCAAACCTCCATCGCTTTGGCGTAAGCACCTAGGAAAGACTATCCAAGAGGTCTTTTAAAGGGTTGTAATGTTAGGCTTACGGTAGGGAAACAAAGGGTTTGGTGGGATAGGCTATTTAGTGGTGGCAAGTCAAAAATCTTTATGTTACAAGCATGCGAAGAATGGCGTTGCTAAGCCAAGACTCGACACTCTAGACCCTAGATAACTGAAACAAACAAACATAAATCAAAAGATAGATGGAGGATGGTAGCCCGTTTTTTTTTTTTTTTTTTTTTTTTTTTTTTTTTTTTTTTTCTCTTTTTCTATTTTTTTTTCATACACTTTTACTCTACCATCCTCTATGATAACATCGAAATGATAGGGATTTATAGGCACATCCCTACACTTGAGTTTTTATTACTCTAACACTAATATGACCCGAATTGAAAAGATCAAAACACTTGGAGTACATTATTATGCAAATAAAGGGAATTTTAATTTAACGTTCCCTTCCTGTCATCTCATAAAATTTAACTTTTCCCATGAGTCCCAATCGTCCCAAAACTGTGTACAAAGGATATGACTCGACTTAGCAACTTATGCAAGCAACTAGATAATTGAACTAAGGGTTTAGGGTGATAACAATAATGTACTAAAAGTGAGTGCATACAAGGTAGGCTAAGGCGATTTGGGTGTACATTTGGGGGTGGGGTGTAAACAATGCTCTTCATTGATATTTCGGAAAACCGAAACATCACGAGAACCGCAAAAAGGATAGGCTCAGAGGGGTTAACTAGGGGTATCGTGTACTAAAGATGAGTACAACGCAAAGGTGTGGGAGAATTACTCAACCGATGTAGAAGAAGTAATTATATTACGGGTATCAAACAAGGGTTATCCTAATTCCTCTTATCATTTAGTTATTCCTAACTACACAAGTGTAGTCTTACTAGCAATCTCGGGATGCATCACAAAACAAGTTCTAGAATCTATTATACTACCGGTTCACACTTTAAGCATTAAAGATGAATGCTTTAATTCCTACTAATCTAAGGGCGATCCTCACATTTTGGGTGAAATTTAAGTGGTAAAGGGTTTTTGTACTAGTCATATAATTTCCTATCCATGAGATGCTTTATTAAGACTAATGGCCCACTCCTATATGTCATGAAAAATTTTAAATTTGGTGCCAAAATTACCCTAACCGACATTTTCTCATGGTTTATTACATAAATGCAATTGGACAAAGCAAATAATCAAGGATAAGCATAGTTTCAAAGTTCCCGTTTTATTTTCCCTCCCTACACTTAAACTGAACTTTGTCCCCAATGTTCCCCGAAAGTATCAAAGTTATGATAATGGAAGGTAATAAAAGATGAAAGAAACTAATACTCCCCTGATTAGCTTGGTAGGATCTGTGTAAAGTGGTGGTTACATCTTTCTTCAAGAAGAACGTTTGCGTGAAAAACTCCTTCTCATCTTATGTATCTTCTTCTTGGTAAATTAAACCTGCACACTTGATAACGCTACATGCGTCGTTCGGGGTCAAAGGAACTTCCTTTTCGTCGAGCAAGTTTTTCAACACCCTAGGCAGTGAACCTAATCGTTGTAGTGTAGTATTAGGGTAAGCCATGGGAATTGATATCGTTCTCTAGGGGAATAGGAATGCTAGTGAGAAGTTACTACGCTAAGGTTGGGGTTGAGGAAGATTATTTTTTTTTATCTTTTTATGTTTTTTAGGAAATGGAAAGGTACGAATCTCGGGGTTTGGATTTGGGGGGTTGGTATTTCTACCGATTACTCTACTTGTCTAATTAACTAAACTAAGGTGTATGTAGTCTATGTCTAATTATTGTGTGCTCGTATGATGATTTAAAGATGTGTTTACTTAGGTTTTATTACTCCTTAATTATCTCCTATTGATGGTTGAATTGTGACGTCCTTATTCTTAATCGCGTTGTGTGTCTAAGGTCGTAGGGTATGTGTTTATCCCTAACTCTTTGAAACTACCAAAGGTTATTGCCTATAAAATCTCTAGGATTTATAAACTTAACTCTAAGGTACTCTTCAGATGGTTTAGCCTACAATGACTCTAGGTACTATAAGCTAAGGTTCACAAAGATTAATCAAGCATTAACTACACAACGGATGACCTATCGCAAAACTAGATCATTAACAATTAAGATAAGAGACAACCAATCAATATTTAATAATTAAGTTTCATACTCCCTAAGCAAACACACAAGTAAATTAGCCGGACATGGGAAACATGCAAGCATACACACAAGTAATTGAAGACATAATTGAATTAATGAAGTAAAACACTTATCTTGATGTAAGATAGGGTATGGAACCCTAAAATACTGTACAAGACAGCCTTGGTTCGGTTTAGGTTTTTACTCCAAAAGACTACACACTGAAAACTAAAAAATTCGGATTCTATATATAAGATTACAAATGCAACGGCGTCACCCTTTGATTTGTGACGCCGTCGGGTCACCGTCATTAGGGTTTCGTCTTGGCCACGTTAGTCTTGCGACGGCGTCACCTTATGCTTGTGACGCCGTCTTCTTCAGTATCTGACGTCGTCTGGATCAAATCTAGGCCGTCTGTGTTGCGACGACGTACTCTTTTAAAACCTGAAGCCGGCACTTGTAAATAAGCAATTTGGCTACTGAGCCGTCACAAAAATTGTCCGACGGCGTCACTGATTTTTGCCTGACGCCATCCCCTTCAGCTCCAGCAGCCTGTGTGTCTCGATTCTTGACTTTGGCCATTTTCTTCGTATATTCGCGCCTTTTCGTCCGAATAAGTGTCATTCCAGCATTTTTCCTTCAAGATACCTAAAAAGTGAAAAGGAATGATATTAAGTAATAACGGATACAAAAGTGATCAAATAAGGGCTTAAACGACCCCTCAAAAAGGTACATTTTAAAACCTTATCAGAGACTTAGTATTGCTCCGTTCACATAGGGAGACTTTATAGTGATGCTCCGAACATGGGAGACTTTATAGTGATGGTCATAGCACGTACGGTTCAATAAGTTCAAACAAGTCATAAGTTCGTAATTAAGTTCAAGTGTTCCATTCAAAAGTTCGTAATTAAGTTCAAGTGTTCCATTCAAAAGTTCGTAATTAAGTTCAAGAGTTTAAGTCCAGTTCAAAAGTTCAAAACAGTCAAAGAGCTCAAAACATATCAAAAGATTCAAAGTAGTCAAAGGGCTCATTATTTCAAACAACTTCAAAATAGTCAAAGGTTCAATATGAAGTTAAAAGAGATTAATTATATGTCAAAATGTTTTAAATCAAGTTAAAAGAGATTAATTATATGTCAAAATGTTTTAAATCAAGTTAAAAGAGATTAATTATATGTCAAAATGTTTTAAATCAAGTTAAAAGAGATTAATTATATGTCAAATTTTTTTAAATCAAGTTAAAAGAGATTAATTATATGTCAAAAGAATTAAATCAAGTTAAACTGTTCAAATCTATGCCAAAAGGTTCCTATCAAGTTAAAAGAGTTCAAATATATATGTCGAAGGGCTCAAAATCAAGGAAAGTGGTTCAAATAATAGTGTTCATAACATAGTATCAATTTAGTTCGGGCATAATCTACTTACTAGCATAAGTAGTGAAACAACAATTATTTAAGTTTATATAAGTGTAAAGTAAAAGTAAGTAGTTGAGCATGTATCTCCCCCGAAGAGTTTATAAAACAATTAAACGAGTAAAAGTGGGGCTACGAACTCACCTGATGCAATGATTATGATGACAAAAGTGGATACACTGAAATGAGGTGCAATTCTCTATCTGCAACCTAATATGAATGATATGTTCTAATGTAAGTCATGAAATAATGTCGGGCATGCAAACTCATATGATATCCATACCACTTGTACATTTTGAAAATAAAGTTTATCGTCGAAAAATAATATACTTTAACAACTCATGAAAATGACTAAGTAGCCTCGCAAAGCTAGTCGTAAAATAGTGTATATCAAGTGTTAAGAAACAAATTCAATGGTTTTAGAAAGCTTGTAAAATTATCTAAAAGTTATAACACTGAACTTTTATCCATACGAGTTCCGATCATTAAAAAAAATAATGGTGAAGTGAGGTAGTCGAGCTAAAAATGTAGTTTATGGGTAGTTTTCGGGAAGGTTTGAGTGATCGTATATTATTCGTTACAACTTCGTTTGACGAACAGTTGAGAATTTTGGAAAGTAGGCCAGGTGAACTAACTTTTACATAAAGACATTATTTTCTCAAAAGTACTCTATCGATAATAAAAATGGCTCCAAACATGGTCACTTGCGATAACCATTTTGGTCTAGTAGAAAATATGTAAGTGTTAATACTTGTGAAAATAATTACGATAGCCATAATTAAAACGCGTGTAACTTAGTCGTTATAAGTCCGTTTTCTACGTTCTATATATCCTCGGAATCGTGATAGTATGTATTAATATATTTTTGATAAGTCGACTCTTCTAGTTTAGGTTTACAACTCGTTTTTGACCCTTGAAAAACCCTTGACAGCAAGTATATTTTCAGAAAAATTGTTTTCGTCGTTAAACTGGAAAATAACGTAACTTCTTCGTTATAAATCCGTTTTAACCCGTCCGAGCGACCACGGTTTCGTTTTAAAGTCTATTTTCTGAAAATATAAACCAAAATGATCCATGATGTTAGGAATTGGAAATTCCATAGTCGGTCACCCCAATTATAGTATAGCATATGTTAGCTCGTAGATTTGTAGTTATCTACGTTATGTAGTAGTTTATTAGTTAGTTTGTAGTTTAGTTTAGCGTAGTGTATCACCGTGGAGGAAGGACGGGTCTTTACCCACTGTATGCCTGATCCACATGCCGATAGGAGGTCGTGTATTCTGTAACTATAAATACCCCTTCCATCCATGGAAGGGGTGGTGCTTCATTCAATCTAACCTTTTACATTTGAGAACCAAGTCTCTAGCAAGAACACCCTCTCTATCTTTCTCTCTCTAAATATGGCAAACATGTATTTTGATCATCCAAGACCACCCGAATCATCAACACAATAAATATTACCGATCCTACAAATGGTACCAGAGCCTAGGTTATTGTGTCTTGATGATTTTTTGTGGTCTCGAAACTGGTTTCTTCATGTTTTGATGCTTTTGTGGTTTTGATACTTATTTGCTTATTTGAAACTGGTTTTTATACGTTTTGTGGTCGGAATACGTTCTTTGGGTAAACAGTTTATCATGTCTTGGTATTCTTCTTTTGGTCTATGGTTTTAACTGGTTTTTGTCCATGTTCTGTTTATGTTTGCTTTGTCCAAAATATGCCTTGTCCAAAATATGAATATCTGGTCATTGTTGTGGTCATAATGGGTCAAATGGTGCATCTGTTATGCAAGTTTTCTCTGGTCTTATGAACATGGTCGGAATATGGCCGGAAAACTCATCGGAAAATGTCAAATTTCAAGTTAGCGACTAGTCACTATTTGTCCAGATTCAGTGTATCTATGTAGCGACTTGTGTAGCAAATTTTATGGCGACTTGTACCTGGTAACGAGTTGTTGACTATTGAGTCAACAACTGTAGCGAGTTGGCTTAGCGACTTGGCTAAAAACAATGCAGCTAGCGACTTGATAATAGACCTAGCGACTTGTGTACTCAATGCATGTTACTAGATATAGCGACTTATCAGAAAAGTAAGAGAAGGAGATGAAAGAAAGACTCAAAACCATATCATTCAAGACTCATTCTTCAACTAGACACAAACACAACCGTCATATCATCATAGCATAATCAAGATCTCAGCTCATATTTCTCATGTTACACAAACGTTTATCATGACTCGAAAGTCAGTTCACACAAGATTTAATGCATCACTGATCTAAAAAAAAAAAAGGAAAAACGAAATAACTATCTTGACCTCAGATTAATAATCCATCATTGGTCTGACTGGATTCTTACTTTCTATATTCGAATCTTTTTAAGGATAATCAAAACACATCTCATGGATCTCAGATTTTGTCTCGTGCATATTCAAAATATCATTCACACCCTTTCAAGGCTCAACACGAATTTTCCATCATCACAGATCTATTACCATTCCTCTAGTTATTTTTGTTTTTCGAAAATCAAAGTTAGATTAAAACAAGGTTGTTTTATCTACTTTCTTTCGGTCAAGATAAACGAAAACAAAAATTAAAAGCTCGTCCTAAGAAATATTCGATATATGAAACGTTTTTAACAATCAATGTTAAAACGTTTTTCATTTGCTCGAGTATGCAACACTAAACTAAAGGAAGAAAGTAAAACCTACTTATTCCTTGGTTTTGATCTCGAAACTGGTCACGACACTCGTGCCATCCCTGTGGCTATGTCATACCTCGTCCTTTTACCATCCCTGTGGCAACAATGGATAAATGATTTGAAACATGTTTAAGATTCAAAGATTTGAATGATATGAAGTCGTGTTTTCTAATTGTGAGAATCATATTGAAGAGAAATGGTGGGCTTGTGATTTGATTTGTAAGTGTCGAACAAGATGAGATGAGTGAGCAGATTCAAGATGGGAGGCGACTTGTGAGGATGTTTAGGGTTAGAGGAGTTTTTTTAGGGATATGAGTGTGTTTGGTGTTTATATATACCCTAGAAATTAGGTTAAGCATTCTTTTTGAATCAGGCTTAGGCATTTGTGGTGATGGATTTGGATTGGGCCGAATGATTGAATAGGCCGTATGTTGGACTGATAATGGGCTGCATTTGTTTTATTCATTGGACCTGGTAAGTGAACGTGATGTAAACATATGATATCAAAGACATATGTGTCTGTCATGATGTGATAAACGAGTAAATTATTTCAATATGGTATGTGGACGTGATGTAAACGAGTAAATACCGGTGTTTATGATATCATGATGTGTTTTGTAAATAGACTGGATAATTTACTCGTGGTAACTTACTCATAGTAAGTGCACCGGTATTGATAGTAATTCGTGGGTCTCATGGTTGATGGATGGATCGTAGATGATTAGAGTCATGATTTCGAGATCTGATGATAAGAGATTTGTTGTGATATGAGGTTTGGTACTTTGGTGTATTCATTTTCACAATGAATATTATGTCGCGGCTTGAAATTGTTTATTGAAAATGTCGACTACGGGGTTGTTTGTTCGGTATTTCTTATTTTGGATTTGAAGTAACGTTTTCTGGGCGCGTTTACTTATTCCGTCTTCTTTCTTTCTACCCTTCCGCGAAGATGACTTGTTTGGGCGTTTATAGAGGGTGATAAAGACTTGGCTATTTAGTTGCGTTTGTGATTCTTTCTCACTTAACCCACAACGTAGCTATCACTTCGGTGTCTTACTCAGTTGAGAATGTTAAGAGGTTTTGTACATTGGGTACACCGTTTCTTGTTCACGAGGATTAGTTCAAGTTTAAGTAACAAATCTGGGGAATTCTACTTCATGATCAAGTTTGGCATATCGGGTTTACTTCTTCATGTAGTCTCAACAATAGCCGTCAGAATATGTGGAAGTTGTGTTTACCAAAGTGTTGATGTTGGATTATGAACCGCTGCATATTCCCCTAAAACGGATATTCTCTGAAACCAATGTTGTCATAACACATTCAAGCTGACATTGTTTACAGTTTTGTCTTGATTTTTTAAAATCCCGCGAAAGATTCTATTTCTTGGTTTAAATCATAGACTTGTAAAATCCCGTGACAATAGAAACATCCTGGTTAAAGTAATGTGCATTTCCGGATCTATCTTACGGTTTATTCTTGGTTTTGTAAAATCCCGTGAAAGAAACTATTTCCGGTTTAAACCATAGAGTTGTAAAATCCCGTAATGATGGAACCATCCTGGAGAAAGGAAAGTGTATTTCGGGATCTCATTTGATGCTGGTGCTACGGTTTCTGCTTCGAAGAAGGGATAAAAGGGTGTACTTCATGAATTGGATGTGTGTTTGGATATTCGTCATGGCGGTTTGGTTACTTCAAAGTTTTACGGGGTTATGCTCATTAAACCATGGTCGGGATGAAACCATTATCATAGTTCACTTAAAAAGTCAAAGGAGGCTAGATTTGAGCTTTTAATCAGAATATGTGACAACGACGTTAATTCAGTATTATTCATTTGAGGTTGAAGTGAAATATCACGGGCGAGTGTACTTAATATCTGAAGGTATCAGGGATGGTTGGATGAAGATTCTTCGAGATCCTTGTTCGAGCTTATTATAAAAAACGAAGACTTGGAAATCTAGTTATTGTTGGGTGTCTTTTACCTTTTCTTTTACCACTTGGGGGAATTGGGCTCATACCACTACAAAATAACTATCACTTTAAGGAGTTACGTTGTAGTGCTCAGTGTCACATTCAATTGTGGATTTTCAAGAGTTAATGTACGTCTTATACTTGATGGTTGGTTGGTTGAAGAGTATAGAGTACATAGAGAGTACTTAGAGATGCTAATGGAAATCGGCACCGCTCTTTGTTACATATGTGCAAGTTTAAGTCACGAGTTCGGGATAGTTTACTACAAAGAGCCTACTGAATGATAATGGTGATGATTACATGTTTTGCCAAGAGATGATGAAAAGAGAGAGATTATGACGTATGAACACTTCAGTTCATGCCTCGTACTCTAAAGAAAAGAAATGTGTACGTTTCAGTGCGCATTATCTACCGAAGAAGAGAAATCTTCTTATGACGTATGAACACAACAGTTCATGCCTCGTTCCCTAAAGAAAAGAAATGTGTACGCTTCAATGCGCATTATCTTCGGAAGAAGAGAAATCTTCTCAATTATGACCATTCTCATCAACATGCTTCATGCTTTTTCCATGTGCTTTCAATTATCACGTGAACCGGGCTACAGTTGATTGTTTTCTGATTTCACTTGCTCAACTTTAATGACGATGGCGACATCATGTGCTAATTTTGCGGGGGAGAAGTGTGAATAGACTACATTTGGATGATTTCACTTATTTAATCAAGAATGGCATCTCCGTATGCAATTCTTGAGGGGGAGAAGAAGTGTGAATTTTTTGCATGGTTGATTGATATTTGAGAATATATGGTCAAACGGCTCCTAACTCATGTAAGAACCGAGACTCTTCTTATCGGATCATCATCACATGTAGTTTCTTCTAAGAGCCGTTGGTTGACATCTTCACTCGGATTGATTAGTTTATTGACAAAGTGCTTCCGGTTAATGCTTCACGTATACATCAACATGATGATTCCGAACAATCTCCCTGTTCTTGTTTGATGTGATTGGTAGTTTGGTGTTACCATCTTGTGTGTTCGTTGCGGCCTGATTGCTGATTTCCTTGATGAACATCTTTCTGTTCTTGTTTGATTGGGAGGGATTTTAGTTAAGGGGATTTGCAAGATGTAAGTTAATTGGGATGCTTTTTGGTGTGAGTTGAAGATGTTAACACTCTATTCCCCATTCGGACAATCTTGAAGAAGGTCGAGTCTTCAGTCAGTTCTACATTCTCTGCTACATGTTAGAAGACTAAAGACGAGTTGCATTTGATTATCTAAAGACTTCTTCTTAATCTGGGCATTTATCAAACAGATTGTCGGTTTATGGGAGGCGTTGATATTGACTATTGTAATATTGCAGTTGCACTATTGAATAATAATCCGCTCTTTGGTATTCCTTTGCCAAATCTTCACGGATTATTTTTCATGAAAAATGATCCGCTATTTGGTATTCCTTTACCAAATCTTCACGGATTATTGTGCACTCTGTAAATCAACCACATGAACATTAAGGAAAATGACTACCTCATCCGCTTGAAGACATTATTGGTGAATCTTCCAGATCAGTCTCTATATGTATATCTTTAGGAAGATGGAATTGATGTTGAGGAATCATTTGTTCTGGTTAATTAAGTGGGTCAATGTATATCCGGTTGTACATTTATTCACGTGTTGGACATTTGACACAAGTTGATTACTTCGGAGTTAATCATTTATCACTTATTTGAGATTGAAGTTGACTTTCACAAAGGCGTGTTCTTATTTGATAACTTGCTCGGCTTAATAATTTGAGTTGAAGACTTGGTTTATCTAGTTACCAGCAGTCGAGGTGGATGGTTGAAGACCTGGTTAACTATCACTATTAGGAGTTACTTAGTTTTACTCAGTGTCACACGCATATGACGGTGTGGATAATCACAAAAGGTGTTAATGTCTCATACTTTGTTTGGGTAGTGAGTACTTAGAGATTTGCTTGAAGCATAAATTCTATACACCGTTCTTCCATCATTAGGTGCAAGCTTAAGATACAAATGTGGGGAAGTTGACTTCAGTTTCAAGTATGGTATATCGGGGTTTTCTTCTTCAGTGGTCACTTCAAATTGTCTACATAAGGGTTGATAAAAAAAAATAGTCAGAGAGAGTCTTCAGCAAGTTGATTCTCACAAGAGTTCAAGTGTTCTTCTCAACAAATTTCTAGTATATGGGCTTATAATGATTTGCGGACTCTGAAGTGTCAAAACCAGCAAGGGGGAAGGAGACAAGCACCTAAACGCGAGTAAACTTGATGAACTTAATACTTCTAAGTAATTGAAGATATCCCGGGACGAAAAATTTTATTACCGCAGAGAAACTCAAGGTTTGACTCATGGCGAGTAAACTTGATGAACTTAATTCTTCTAAGTGATTGAAGATATCCCGGGAAAACAAATGTCATGACCGCAGAGAAACTCAAGGTTTTACTCATCAAGGCGTTTAGTATTCTTATTCCAACTATGTGGGGGAAGAGATGTAAGAGAAAGTTTCTGAAGATAAAAGAGGTACACAAGTATGACATATTCAGGGGAGATAAATGTATGACATGAGGGAGGTGTTATCAGTTATTCTTTAAGTAGGAATGTGTGTACTTCGGATTCTTGAGCTTCATACACGAACATCAGGGAAGAAAAATGTGAACATTGTGGAGGTGTTTTCATTCCCCTCATGATGTGTATTCGGGAGAGCTCTTGGGTATTGGTGTACTTCGGGTTCTTGAGCTTCATACACGATCATCAGGGAAGAAAAATGTGAACATGGGAAGGTGTTTTCATTCCCCTCATGATGTGTATTTGGGAGAGTTCTTGAGCATTATACAAAGAGACTAACTGCATCAATTCAACTACTTGGGGGAATTGTTCTCTTGACACCTTTTGGAATGGATTGCCTCAGACTTCAGTGGAAAAGGAATTTGAGAAGATTATTTAAGTGTGGGATGAAACGTTGATGTTCTTCTATTGGATGATATAACCCCGAATGGAGATCCTCGATTATCGTTCTTAAATGGAGCAGCGGGATTTATGATAATGGTGTGCTTCCTTGTGCACCTGGCTGAAGCAAGCTTGAAATAGAGCTTCGAATCTGCTCAACATAAGGATTTTTGGTTTGGGGGGGGGGAAGCTGCCAAAGTCTCTCTTTCTCAAAGGCTCATGTTCAATCTTCTATTCTGGAGCCTCGGAAGCTTTGGTGGTGGAAGTTTAAGAGATGACGAATTCTATCTTCTACGACGTGCTGTTCGATATCCTTATCTCGGTACTCGTATCATCATCTTCTTAAATTATATCATCTACTCTATCTTTGTATATATTTTTCAGAAAAACCAAATACAAAAATATAAAACCAAAAAAAAGAAAATAAAAAAATATAAAACCAACAAAAACGCATAAAAATAAGAAAATTTGAAAAAGATAAAAAACATGTTTTCGCAAGACATGTCTTCTGGTATCGATAACATCTGCGGTCTTAGAAATGTCATTCAATAATGGCACGGGACCATAGATGAAGTTCGAGCAGGAGGTGTAAATATTCTTTTCCAAAACATGTCTCAAATTATGGCTTGCAGTTGCTTCAGACTGTAACCCGTGCTTAACCATGGTTTGCTATTATTTCAGATAGCAACCCGCTCTTTTAAAAGGAAAGTGCTACGCTTAAACAATTTTTAAATATTTCGTGCATTTATCCTAAAACAAAATGAGGAAAGTATGTCGAAGGACTGCTGTTCCCACACAAATGTTTTTCCGTCTATAATTCTTCAGAAAAATATTTGTTGTTTAGAAAATGTTGGTAAATGAGTTGCTTTAAAAACAATCAGATTCAGAGTTTTTGTAAGATTGAAAACTCAATCAATGACTTCAGCGCTTTTAAACTTTTCATAAAATGAGTCATGGATTGAGGGGGATAATGTTTTTCAAATCTACATCATCTAACGGGCTTTCTTAATTATCCTAATATGCTTAATTAAAAATGATGTTAACCTATGTTGAAGGACTAGGTGCCTAGGATATGATTGCTAGGAATAGATGATTAGAGTTTGATGATCACAATATTCCCATACATTTATATGATCTGATTGATATGTTGCATTGACTTTTATTAGTCGATTGTTGTTTGGGTGATGTCGACCACCATATATTTGTATGTGTGTTCACTAACGTATGCAGGTATATTGGTATAAAAGAATGTTCCCGATCCGGATCCCACAATTGAAGATGATTGGATGCCGAAAGGAAAGGGTAACTATATCTTGGGTTGACAAATGAAGAAACGGAGCTTAATTTGACTTCAATGGAAAGTTGGCATAAATGCAACATAAGAGGTCTCACTGCATCAGCAGATGGTTTTCTTCTAAGTGACTGAAGAAACGGAGCTTAATTTGACCTCAGTTGGCATTAAAATGCAACATAAGAAGTCTCACTGCATCTGCAGATGGTTTTTCTTCCAAGCCCTACAGCAACAACATAAGCTTCTCAACCTCCTAACGTATCTTTGTGCTGGGATAATAGTGATGATACCATTTTTCTAAAACTTTGAATAATATTGTTTTGAAAATGGAAAAATATTGTTTTGAAAATAAATCGGATTCAAAGTTTTGAAATCAACCGGACTTTATTTTGTCAAATCTTAAGTGATTTCAAATTAAATATTTTCAAACGATATTTCATCAAAAAGTTCCGGTTTGTACATTAAAAAGTGGTGATCTAAAGATTTAATGTTATGTCATGGTATGATTTTCTTTAAAACTCAAAGATCTGTCAAAATGAAATTCTTTATGTTCTTGTTTGATTGTGAAATTGTTTTATTTTACTAAAAGATCTCTTAAAACAATCATACCTGACACTAACAATCTTTAATGTCTTAAAATGGTCCTTATCTGTCATTTTTCAAAATCAAATCTTGCCACGTCTTTCCCCAAAATTTTCTAAATGATTTAAATCTTTTGGGAGCACAAATCTCAAATGGTTTGAAATTTGTTGATCGGGGGAGAGATCGTGATTTAAATCTCAAATCTGTTTTAATGGAATTGGTTTTAGTCCTTCAAAGGCACTCCTGCCTCCATGTGCCAAACGATTTCAATATACATAATGCACATGTTGAGGGGGAGCATTTATCCAAAAACAAGATGAGCTTTTAAATCTGGCACATTTTCTCCCATGTTTTCTAAACCTTATTAAATCACGTGGGATCCAAAATCTCAAAGGGGTTGATATTTTTGATCGGGGGAGAATTTGTGATTTAATAATGAAATTTGATAAAAGGTAATTGTTTTGATTCAATTGTGCAGGCTGCTCTCTCATATGTGTTAAACCCTTTCGAATCACGAAGCACATATTGAGGGGGAGCATTTTAAAAGAAAATAAACTATCGAGGTACAAAAGCTTTTATGTTTTAACATAAAGTACCTTGATTGAGTTTTCAAATGGTTTTATTAATGGTTTTTGTGATCGTGGATGTGTTTCAAAAGAACTCTTGCCTCTATGTGATAAAATGATTTCAAATATCCTATGCACATATTGAGGGGGAGAATTTACCAAAGAAAATCAAATGGCTTTTTCCATGGAAATTGTGATCAATAATTTATTTCAAAAGAACTCTTGCCTCCATGTGCGAAACAATTTCAAAATCATATGCACATGTTGAGGGGGAGCATTTCTAAATGATCAAAACAATTAAGGTACAAAATGTTTTGATTTTACATCACAAGTACCTTGATTGATTTTCCAAATGATTTTTCAATGGGTTTCGAGAAGGAAAGAACAATACCAAAAGACCGACCAATTTACTTTATGCATGGTGTTACAAGGATGGTTAGGTTAGGTATTCGTTCCCACGATCCCGCCAGAGCCGGAGGGATCTACCCAGGGACAATCCACTAGATAGTGTAGAGTCCTTAGGTATGATGAAAAAAGGAGAAAAATGAGAAATGGGAAGAGTGCGGACTGAGACAGAGCTAGTACTGGAATAAACCCAACAAGATTCTAGTTATGAAGTCTTGGTAAGCACTGAAGGGGTTGAAGAATGAAAAAGAAATGAATGTGAAAAAGGGTGAAAAGAAATAGCCCTCCAATAATTCAACCTTAGGGCAGAAACTGGGTTCAATGCATATGCTACTGGTGTCTACTAAGGTAACACTCGTATTGAAGACAAGACGTCATGGACCCAGTAACGCACTGCACTAAAACTTCCCAAGCTACTCAAGTTCCTCTTAAAAGGGCTTGTTTCATTCTCACGGGGAACTTACATAATCTATCGACTTTCTCTTAGAGATAGTTGATATTGAAGAAGGAGACCCTCTCCCTAGTCTCCGGCATAGGAACCAAATGTGCACAATTGAGTCTACAGCCAAGAGATCATCCACAATATCTCATTAGGACACAAAATTAATGGAGACTTGCCGTTTCTCACAATGTGGAAAGTAAGTATATATTAAGAGTCCTACGCATTATCCTTGTGGTATTGCCAGAACATCCGAGTGATATGTAAAAATATTCACAATGAAGATGGAAATCCTTCTAGAGCCAACATCAAACAAGCTCTTGGTGGGTGACATGTGAGATCTTCTAGTAAGATCAAGCTTGTGACAACTGGATAGAAACAATGGGGCGATTCATTCTTGAATCAACCTTGGTCCAGGAATGGAATTGACGAATACTTTAGGAAAAACCGTTCGATGTGCAAACCTTCTTTTCTCTAGCACGTCGAATGTGTATTCATTTCAAATTCAAAAAGTATCTCTGATTGAAAAATACTTTTGGTAAAACCGTTCGATGTGCGAATCTCTTCTCTAGCACATCGAATGTGTACTCTTTCCAATATAAAAAGTATTTTGATTGAAAATTGATCTTTCTCATAAAACCTTCGTCGTATTGCAAAACTCTTTCTTTCAAGCAATACGCGATTGTTTTTCAAATCATTTTTCATCAATCAGTGAATCTCAATTCACTGGTTCACTCACTCTGTGTTGTCTTCTTTGAGACGTTCCGGTTTGAGAACGGCTAGAACAGCTGCGAAACCCTGTCAAGGAGATTCTTAGGAATCCTACCTGATCACAGGCAGTACTTGTACTGATCAACGGGGAACCATGGGCCGTGTACCTCAATTCAACAAAAGTGATCAAAGACACTTTCGTGTGTTTTATTGCTAACTGTTGTTTGCAGGTACATTTGGACGGTTGCAGCTGATCAGAATTGAGGAGTCATTCCAAAACCGCATGCTCACAGCATCCACACTTAATTGAAAAAAACATGACTTGTGCATATCTACAGAACCTGGCTCAGATATTTTTATACTATGTTCCTGCTGCACTGCTGCAAATATCTTGAACCAGTAAAAGCTTCTGCTACTCTAATGGAAAGATGTCATGATTCAAAAGTGTGAGCATGTCGGTCCAAAAGTCACAACTTCACATGATGGCAACACAATAAAGGGTGATCTAAAGATTTACTGTGGCTGATGATCTCAATGAAAGCTCGAAGATCATCAAAGATGTGGATCAGTTAAAGGCCTCCACTAAAAGTACAAATCAATGCGTACTTTGAAGAATCGCTACAAAAGCACAAAGATTGCGGTAGTGAAGAATTCAAGTCTACGAGCTCAAGAACAAAGACAAAGAAAGAATGCTAGGATGCAAAATGTATTTCATGGGGTGACCTCCCTTAGGGGGAGATTGTTAGGAATTGGAAATTCCATGTTAAAGAGTCGGTCACCCCAATTATAGTCTAGCATATGTTAGCTCGTAGATTTGTAGTTATTTACGTTATGTAGTAGTTTATTAGTTAGTTTGTAGTTTAGTTTAGCGTAGTGTATTACCGTGGAGGAAGGACGGGTCTTTACCCACTGTATGCCTGATCCATATGCCGATAGGAGGTCGTGTATTCTGTAACTATAAATACCCCTTCCATCCATGGAAGGGGTGGTGCTTCATTCAATCTAACCTTTTACATTTTAGAACCAAGTCTCTAGCAAGAACACCCTCTCTATCTTTCTCTCTCTAAATATGGCAAACATGTATTTTGATCATCCAAGACCACCCGAATCATCAACACAATAAATATTATCGATCCTACACATGACCTGTCGAAATTTCCAGATTTTACAAAAACGATCAGACCTCAATCTTAAGTTGTCGAAAATGATTTTTCTTGCGTAACTCTTGTTTCAATCACTTCAAATCAACACCAAATCTATTCTAAACCTACCATACACCTTCTTAGGGTGCCATGGGTTCCTAAACTTTACCAACAATGATAGGTTTCATAAGTACACTAATTATAACATTTATGTTCATGAAATTTAACAAAACTTGTAATAAGTGGTATAAATACATAAGAATACTTCCATGATTGGTACTAGAAATATGAAATAGATCAATGATAGGGATTGTAAGATTATGAAAAATATTTAGAAACTTACTTGAGTGATTATGTGAAATTGGTGATGAAAAACTTAATTAAACTTCAAGGTTTTAATCCTAAATCTTAACTAGTACTCAAATGGATCTTGAATATACTTGATCTTGAAAAATTTATGATTTCTTCTTCTTGTTCATTGCCATGGCCGATCCATAAAGAAGAAAAGGAGAGGGTTTTTTCCTTTGTTTCACCTTTAATTATGTGTATTGTAGGTGTTTGTAGGTGTTTTATTTTAATAAAACTCTTGCATAAAATAAATATCTAGCAACAATGTGTATGTGTACTTCTAATAAAGTCAAGATTTTATAAAAATTGGATGACTAAGGGGGAAAAGTCGGCAAGGGGGTTTTGGGTAAATAGGTTGTGTATTTTTGTTGTCTAAATGCATTTAAAGTTAAGTGTAGTGTGTAATTTGTACATAAAATTAATTATTAAGTGTAGCGTTAGCTAGAAATCGATTTTTAACGGAACCAAATAAAATATATGAAAGTCATAAAAATTATAAAAATACATTTCTCGCAAGTATTGAGTGAAATAATAATTATTGAATGGAATTTACGAAAACCGTCGTAAATATATTTATATATATATATATATATATATATATCTATACATTTTATATAAGAGGAGGCATGCCACATAAAATGCCACTTGGCATCCCATAATGCCATGTCATATTTCCATGTCATCATTGTATTTATGTGGCATTTTTTTAATGACATGTGTCATTTTTTTTTTAATTTATGAACAATTTTAAATTTTTTAATTTTAAAATTCGGTTTGTATTTGTGCATTTTTTAATACCATTTTTTTTTAAATTTGATTTGATTTTAATGCCATGTATTTGATAAAATCCAGATTTAATTTTACAAAAATGCATTGTGCAAGATTTGAACCTGGGTTGTTAACAAGATTGACATATATCTTAACCACTACACCAACACATTACTTGGAATTTATTTTGTAACTTGTAATCTATAAAGGTATGTAATTAGAGAATCTGCTACAATAATAATCCTATACAGAATATATATTATCACTATTAAAAAAAACATACGTATATATTTTTTTTCACAAAAGAAAAACCCTAATCATCATAACTCTCTTCAAGAAAAAAAAAACTCGATCACGATTTTAAAGTTTTAACGGTTTTTAATGTGTTTTTGTGCAGGTTTTGCTGTTCTTGGAGCTCTGTTAACGTATCAAAATTAAGGTTTTTGTTTTTCTCAAGCTTTGTTACTGCCATGCATAAACTATATTTGAGCTTAACTCTCTCCATGAAGAAAACTCCATCACAATTTTAGGGTTTTAATGATTTTTAATGTGTTTTTGTGCATGTTACTATGCATCCGAGAAAAGAGTACTCAATTTACTTAAACATGATTTTTACAAAACCAGGGCACAAATTAAGCTATACCATTCGAGGTATGTATTCAATTAATTGAGTTCAATATTGTGGATTTTTGTTAATAAAGTTACCAGCATCTTGTAAATTAACAAATTCCTTCAATTCTAATTTTTGAGTTCACATTATATTAAAGTGTATGATGACTTACAGATGACTTACAAATTCCTTCAATTAAATGGTTCCAGAACTTCATGTGCAAGTAAGTAAACACACTTCGTGTTGTTATATTAAAGTGTATGATGACTTACAGATGTAAATGTAACATGTGTATCAACAGGTAATGAACTAAACCAATTTGCTAGAGGATTTGATATTAGGCAAA
This sequence comes from Chrysanthemum makinoi, assembly GCA_910596185.1. Lineage (NCBI taxonomy): Eukaryota > Viridiplantae > Streptophyta > Magnoliopsida > Asterales > Asteraceae > Chrysanthemum > Chrysanthemum makinoi. The sequence goes on from OU343223.1 coordinate 185,408,945, forward strand.
TTTTAGCCTCCGAGGAAGCTTCTAGAGCTGTAAGCAAACATCTTTCCAATCATCCTTTTTTTTTATCTCAATTGTTTTAAATCTGAAGTATAAACCGCTAACTTCTTTTCTATTATTAAGGGCTCTAATGCTTGTGTGACTATCATTCTATCAAGGATAAGGTTTCTAATGCCCATTTAGATACTGAATTAAATGATGTATTGGCTGAAGAAACTACCCCTCGCTAGGTCAATAAAGTTTTTCAAAAGAACCTTGACATATAGTGTCAACGGTTTAATACCTATTAAATTTAGCTAAAAGCTACAAAATAACGGTTGGGTAATGGGTTCGGGTTCAGTTTTCCCAAAGCGCTTTATAGTTCAGTTTGCTACAAAATTGGTGGTTCAGGTCAATATATTTTGCGGGTTGAATAGGGGAAATGTGTTAATTATGAAAGGGGTAGCAACTGGGATTACCTAAACACCAACGAGAACTTAATTTATTGATTTCACTGGATGTTGCAGGAGGGCGGCAGTCTTTATTGCAATAGCGTTGTTGGATAACACTATAGCTATGTCACGTGCTATTTCGTTATGGCCAGATTTGGTTCATTCAGGTGCTGTTTCGTTGCATGTACTAATAATTAAAACACACTGCATTATTTCCCACAGCTACACAAATGACAGTAGTACAAATGTAAGCTATGATGTAGTATATAGTTGGTATTTCTGGGTTGATGTTTTGATTTTGGAGATATCTATGATGAAGTAGTTTACCATGGATAACATGTTCTCCCTTCTACCAAACATAAGTTGTTATTGTGACACCATTTTAGGTGGTGTTTTTGACTGTCGATCTTATTGTGTATATCAACTACATGTGTATTAACCTTTTATTTTAAACACATGTCCTTTAATTTCTTCTTTACAAGTGTTAGAAGTTATATGGGGTGTTTGGATGTGTGTATAAACTAAATGTCTATTTACACTTTTATGTTCTCCCTTGTATCTTAAACACCTATTCTGTAAGTGCTTCCAAACACCTTCTAAAAATCCAGAATATTCCAATGTGAGGGATTTAGTGCTTTTACGCTCAGCAAAAGGAGTAAATGTTTGATTTCGACAATCTTTAGATTCCCCTCCTTCTGCTGAGCGAAATGACCCCAACATTCGCAAAATAAATTGGTTTCAAACTTATCTTTGGTATAGGTCTAAACTGGTGGGCTGTGCAACGTTATGGGTCGATTTGTTTTGTATGGGTCAATACAGTTTCTTCTTTGTTTATAATTGGGTCTCGGTTAAACGTTTACTGGTTCAAACATGGCTCTTCTTGCTGAACAAGTGATTGTAACTCCTCACTCTACCATGTTAGTTTTGAGTCATGATTGTTTGCTAAGATCGAGGTTCCATCATATAGGTGAGGAAAACCTATTAGTCTGAGCATGTAATTTAGGGAAAAAAGATACATGCATAACACGATAACTTAGATATCTGTAAAATCAAAGAAGTATGCCTAACTACTACTTTACCATGAATGGTTCTAACTGATTACTCAAAATTTATGGTTCATATATAAGCTGGGCCTGCTGACTTATCTTTCAAAGATACCCATGTACCAAAGTCCTGATGTTACATTCTCTTAGTTACCAAAAACATCATTGTTTCTTTTAGATTTCTTCATCGATAGGGTAATTACTTGCTCTTTTTTAATGGCTTTGTATTCAATGTTTGAAGTTGAGTGTGATATTCCTGTAACAAGAATTATCCTTGCCAATCAATTTAATGAATCGTTATCACAGGTAGACAAGTTTGGAACTGGCGATGATCTTCCATATAGAATGGCTGTTCTTCCAGGAGGCGAGGGTGTAATTTGTTCATTACCAAAGAGTTGCAGGTAACCAGCAACCCAAGAAGTCCAGGGTTCCTAAATATAAACCAGATGCTAAATAAATTTGTTATCAAGTTGGAGGATTATAATAAATTAAAAAAAAATATTGTTACAGTATCTTGGCAAAGTATAGAAACAAAATTAAAGTTTTAAATTAGTATGTTAAATATGACGCCATTAATGTTGACTAGCGTAAATTAGAAATCATAGTAACCTTCTAAATTGTTGGTCTTTAGATGGTATGAATGGGAAGCAACTAAGAAAGAAAACGCCTTTACGTTTAGCCATGATGGTTTGTTACTTGCCATAGGTGGTGAGGTAGGGTTCATATTTCACATACACTAAATCTAAGTTCAACTTATTTGTTAATATGCTTTATACAGTTTTGATTACTGTGATCCAATATATGTGTTGGAATGTAGAACGTCTCATACTGGTTATTGTTTAGATGGTTTTTAACTATCTTATTAAAGTGTTGTACAGAAAATTGTCGCTTAAAAGGGACTGTTTGGTTTCTCTTTGCAATTGCAAAGTACAATGATAATGGATCAATAACAAAGATCAGTAGTATTAGTCATAGACTTACAGTTTGAAACAAATCCCCTTTCACATTGTGAATAGGCAAAAGGTGATACCAAGAATACAAATTTAGTGAAATTAACATTGATTTAAAGTCGATAGAATTTGAGATGTCGGGGGGCTATGCAAAAGAGCACAAATTCAAATATTAATATTTTTTGAAATTTTCATGTTAATAATTTAATTTCACTGCTGGTTATTTAGTCCTGTTTCATTCCATCTTGCAGGTAAAGGCATGTAAACCTCAATTAGTTTCTATTAGAAATGAGTCTTTAGTTGGTGAGCTGAAAGAAGCTTTGGCCAATGCTGATTAAATGCCTGAAATTTTACCCGGGGAGCTAGGGGTTATTGAGGTAAGTATCCTCGAAACCCCACATTTTTTATTTTTTCCATTTTCTGGATATAATCTAATTACTACTGTATTCATAAACTCTATCAACAATTTTAGGTTTCCAGACATCCGGACTGTTTCTCAGTAGTCCCGGGCATACTTGATATTCATAGTCATTCTTGATACACGAGCATGGGAAAAAGATCACATTTGATTCGGCTACACTTTTCAACAAGGGTCTTGAAGTTTTTGAAGCTCATTATCTTTATGGATCAGATTATGATAATATTGAAATCGTTATTCACCCTTCACTAGAGCCCACTTATGAGTGAGTTGATTTTTGCCATGTTTTTCTTGAATTTGATACTATTCATCTAATTGAAGTTCTCAAAAATCCAATCACCATGTGACTATATAATGGTAAATATAGTCATTACTATGATAAATCCTGTTTCATAAATGGGCCAATTATAGTATTACTTTTTACATATAATCTATAGTTACAATTATACTGAAATAGTATAGATACAATTGGATGATACTGAATAGATACAATTGGATTTATAAGGATGGTTCTTACGTATAATAGATACAATTGTTTTCATTTATAAGTTACAATTACTTTTTACGTATATGTTAGATTTGTATATCATGATTAAGCATCCAGTGATCGTATTAAGGTAAGAGTTATCGGACAGGTTTTAACTGGTATATTAGAAACCAACTTGACTGTTAAGTCATCTATCTTATTATTTACTATTGCAGTTGTAACAAGTGACCCGGAATACCCCATTAATGATTCAATATATCTTTTTTAGAATGAGCAAATATTCAACTTATGACTGCGAGACTTTGGCTGGTAAGTATGACTCAGTGGCTGGGAGCAAAACATTCAATACTGATATGTCTAAGGGCTTAAGTAGTGATGATGATTTGTTGTTAACTCACCCTTGACGAGAATGGCTATGTATGCTTCGAGGTACTTCTCATAACTTATATCAACACCATAAATCGAGTTTTGTTTTTTCATGACTGACAGTTAGTTAACTATGCATCTTAGGTATTATGAGATATTACCTTCTCATAATGTACTCTTGATTTTGCATCACTTAATTCATACAAATAAATGCCTTTCAGGTTCTACATTGCGACCATCAGTTATTGCCTATTATAGGCAAACCTTATGCTACTCCAGATCTTTTATTTTTGCCACCACATATAATTGTCAATGTCAATGCTCCATTGATTCACCCAAGTTTTATCAGGTGATTATATCTCACAGTTATATTTCTTAATTTTACCTCTCCTCTTTTACAAGGTTAATTTTAAAATGGTTCAGTTATCTGAATGATAGAATTAACTATGCATCAGTAATGAAAACTCATTCTTCTTTACTTGATGACTTACTCTTTTAATTTTTCTACACAAGGTGATTGGGTATATAGTTTTGGAAAGACATGTATGGTTAACAAGTGCCAAGTTAATTTGAGTGTCAATTACAAATTAAACTTCCTGAAACCGCATAAATAGTCTTAGGCACAACATTTGTGACTGGAAACATGTGAACCAGTTAGCATTACATAGCCCTAGGTACTACCTCAACTCGATTTGACAGTACCTTAAAACTGAGCCGTTTGATACAATCCGTTTCAAGTTGATACCGATTTTTTTCATATTGTGCTTTTCAAACACATTATCATTACATAATTAAACTAAGGGTTAATTTTGAAAGAAACTATAAAAGATATGAGGTTGTATAAACTTTAAATTTTACCCGCTCAACCAATTTGACCCATTTTCACTTAAAGCTGGTTTTATTATGACATGACCTTTCAAGAGGTAAATATATGAACATATTCATGTTTGATACTGATTTGTTTAGCATAGTCATCAACGTCATTGCTGTCATTCACAATATATGATAAAAGGTTAAAATGTTAATTTATATGTGTATTGTAGCATAAGTCATAAAATTTTGAATGTCCGTAATATGTATTTGGAGTTATATTTAATTGTAGTTAGTTGGTTCAGATTTCTCATTTCTAAAGTAGCAAAATTCATGAAAGTTGAATAAATTAAGTTAGAGACCTCAGGTAAAGTGTCTAAAAGCAAGTGTCAATCATGGTATATTATGTCTCATTTTAAGCAACTAAAAGGAAAAAAGAGTTAGTGGTGCTGTCCTTATATGCAGGTAAAAGTAACATCATTATAGAAGTTGAAAGTAGCTATAGTATTATATTACCAGATATTTGTTGTCAGTTTCTGCTGAACAGTCACTCATATTCGCAGAGTACTAGAACCAGTTATCCTACCTTCTGCACCAAGCCAAGTTGTCAAGCAACGGCTTCAATTTTGTTTCGTTCATTGTCTACAGTTATGGCATTTGCATATTGCTTATCCAGGTAATAGTCTATCTCATGTTACATCTTACGTGTTAAAGAGTTACAGCTTAAGCAATTGGAACCCATTATCCTATCTGTTAGTTCATTACATGAAAGGCAATAAATTAAGCAAAATGTTTAGTTGGAGGGTTGTTGCAGCAGGTGGACTTATAAACTCTCTCTAGGTTCTTTTGCTAATTGATATCTTAAAGATATTGACTAATTTGTGTTCTTTTGCAGGAAGCTGCTATTCTTAGCAACAAGTCTGAGGTTGGAGAGAAGGAATTATTAAAGCTATAGGAGAAGCTTAACCCAAGAGAACAAGTAAGTAATTGGAATGTCATCACAGGAAAGTCTTACATGGTAGTTTATTCAACCACCTTATCCTCACGACACTTTTGCAGAAAATAAAACCTAAAAGATAAGGAAAAGTTTCGTTACGATACATCTGGTCAAGCTTATCTTCTAGAATGCAGTGATTATGGCTTACATATAGATGAACTACATGAGGATGAAGCTATGGCCCATGGATGGTGTCTTGAGTCTAATCTGTCACCTGACTATCATGAGGATGCAGCTGTAATGCGTGTGGGAGCCTGAGGGCGTGAGTGCCATGGTGCTGACTGGCCCCATAGGGTTTACTAGGCGCAATGCCCTTGGTTAGTGACAGGTTGATATGCTCCTTTTTCTTCATGGATATCTGGTTCTATGTTTATCTCCCCCAATGCAGATCTCACTCTCCATAGCTCCATTCCTTTACTCAATATTATCGAATTTGTTAGGTGTATCGAGATTGTTCGTCAAGGTCCTTACGAGGTTGTTACTAAGATTGTATACATGTCACCTAATGCAATCAATTTTAATGATCAAGAAGGGCATACAGTTATTCAGCTATCAATAATAAACCGTTCAGAGAAAGTATACAATGTTATTTATCACATAATTGAGCGAACAGAAGTTTATAGAACAATGATGGATTCTTCCTTGAACAATCTGGTGCATTTGGCCGAAAGATTGACACCTTCAATGTACTCAGTTGTACTATAGGTGCAACATTACAGCTACAACCATAGCTCTAATGGCGCGAGGTATGTCAATAATATGGTTTCAATCATCATGATCTTTTTCTCCTTATGTGAATTAAAGAGCTCTTTTGCGTGTAACAGAGAAAATGTTTTGTCATTTGGAATCACATCACTCGAACTTGCTCATGGTCTTGCACTTTTTTCAAAATTGACAGAGAGGATCCGGAAGGCTTTGGAGAAATGTGGTGACAACCCATCTGACCATGTGACCATGTGAAGAAGTATGTTCTTGAGGAATGCCGAAGATGGAATTTAGTTTGGGTAGGGAAAAGCAAAGTTGCTACTTTAGAACCGGATGAGGTTGAAATGCTATTGGAGTTTCCCATAAACCATATGAGAGGTGGGGGTTTAAGTAGGATGGACAGATTCAAATCCCTTGGTAACTCATTTCAGGTGAGAAATTATTATTTCCTATGTTCAATTCATTTTTTCCCCAATTCTTGTCTATATATACACCTCTTTATTCCAGAACAAAACACTAAGGTACTGTTGAACTTTATGGGCCAGCAAGCTAATCATAAGCTTAATATTGAAATCTTTTTAAGAAATGTATGAACTTAACGAAGTGTAAACTGTAAAGAAATTCAAGGACACTTCAATGATCATGGAAGGTTTTGTAGCAAACTGTTGTAAGTTGCTGGTGTTAAACTGTAACATAAATACGTAATTTACAGCCATATTGAGTCGAAAGACAGCCCAAATTCAGCCATTAATAAGTATAGGAGTCGAATTCACGGCAAGCCACATTCCTTTTTGAAACTTCCACCATACGATTAGTGATAGCTACGTACACGTGTTTCTTCTAAACATAACAATTCACATAAGCATCATACTAACCGTGTATCTAATATCCTCTTTCCCCAGGTTGATGCAGTGACATATCATCTCTCTGTATTGAAGGACATATATCCGGACGGTATGAATGTTCTCTCACTCTTCTCGGGCATTGGTGGTGCTGAGGTTGCTCTCCACAAGCTCAGGATTCCTTTAAAAAATGTTGTCTCAGTGGAACTTTCAGAGGCTAACAAAGATATCATGAAGAGCTGGTGGTAGCAAACGGATCAAAAAGGCAGTCTTTTCCACTTGGCTGTTGTTCAAAAATTCGACCCGCACAAACTTGACAAACTGATAAAATATGTTGGCGGGTTTGATCTTATTATTGGTGGCAGTCCGTGCAACAATATGGCGGGCTGTAACAGGGTAAATAGAGACGGTCTTGAAGGGGAACAATCTTCGTTGTTTTATAATTATTTACGTATCCTAGAGATAGTAAAGATTATAATGAATAGAAGCAACTAATTATAAGTATGGTAGAAGGGCCGAAACGTGGTTGGTGCGTCTATATGTACTGTATATATGTTTACATATCCATGGACCTTTATATTTTGGTAACAATTTAGATCAAGACTCGGTACTCGGTAGTAATTCATATATGGGATTCGAATAAATGACTTGAAATATGGAGATTAGACTCTACACTTTATGTATAGATGATTATAATGTTTGCAGATATTAAGGTATGTGATATGCTACGGAATATTTATCCATCTGATTGTTAACTTGCTACGCTTTAGGTTCGTACTTTGTTTGTTGTTAAGAGAACTTTTTATGTTTGAGTTCCAATTAGTAGTTTTTTAGTAGTTTCCCCATGTTCAGACTTTTCAGCTGCACTTTTTTTTTTCACAGGCAATGCAAATGGTGATGAATGTGTTAGCCAATATGCCCAAATGCATTTTTTATTCATTGAATACTAACTAAATAACTTCAAACGTGATGTTTATGATACTCCTTTGTCCGTACAACTAATTTTAGCTTATTCAAGTTTTTCACTTTTACAGCTTTTAGGGATGTTTGGTTGTGCATTTTGAACATGATTATTTAATTATCGAGTTTCAAAAATGCAATAATTCAATTTATAGTGTTTGGAATGGAAGCGTGGATAAGTTAATCTAATAACATGAAATAAATAATGAAACTGAAATATTGTTCAATCCTTTTCATAAAATCGAATATTGTTAAATCGTTTAATTAACTCTAAAAAAATATATGGATAAAAAGTACAAACATAATTAAAAAAAAAACAAAAAAAAAAAACAAGATTTTTTTGTCATTCCCAATACGTCTTTTAGGTGAAGTTGAGTAGATTCCCAAGTGTTTGGTATGACCAAAATTGGCATTCTTGTGGAGACATGCTTCACAAGAATGCCAATTTTGGCCATAGCAAAAACTTGACTGTTTGATTATACTAAAGCTTCCAACAACTCCAAACACATTTTAACAACATCTTCGTAATCTGTTCTCTATTTTTAAACCTGTTGATTATCAAATTCTCATCATACATTTTCAGATCATCGCTTTCAAAACACGCACCCAAACACCGTAACTAATAATTATATTGAATTGATATCTAAATATTGTTATTCCTTTTTTTTTTCTCGGAGAATCACCCTAAATGAGATCAAGAGCCATCCATGGCAAGTTAAGAAAGCACTTTGTTACTTGAGTACGAGTAGATACAACTAAATTCTACCTTCGTCTCAAAATATAAATCCATTTTGACAATTCAATATGACTTTGACCTTAAATATTATTGTTTGTATTATATAATATTTGATCAAAATTATACAAATAAAAATACATTTAAATCTCAATCCATCTATATATTTTGAATCAACTATTATATAATACAGAGCAAAAGTATTTATGTACAAAGTTGCATCCTAAATATCAAATATCAAACTATACTTATACTGGGACAGAGGGACATTAATATCTTAAGATGTATATAAATAGACCACTTATATTAAACTAAAAAGTAAGAAAAATAAACACATTGCAAAATCAATTATAGTTAAACAAACCGATTCCTATAAACAACTACTATTTAATATTAGGACTTCAATCATAAAATATCTGTCGATGAATAAATACGACCATATTAATTGTTTCAAAATTAATAACGCTAAATTAATTTCCAGTGTTAATGCATTAACTAACAAAGCGTATTATAAAATTTTATTATCCCTTAATTAATACCTTCAAACGATCTTTATAAGTCATGCCTAACTAAATAAAAAAAAATGATATGACCCAACTGGATTATGGTAACATCAATTATAGATCTTTACAGTTTATTTAACTTTCAATTACTTTTTAGTATATATTTGTTCTACTAGAACCTAATAATAAAAACCACAAGTCATACTCGTCCACTGCCACTTGGCGAGGTAGTAATGGTGACACCGTGGATGACAATTGGCCAACTGAGAGAGAAGGCGCATAGCGCACTTAGGGATACATATTGTCTAATGGATCATTTTGTAGTGAGTCAAACTGGGGGGGTTAAAAAGGATGCAGGATGATGTGTTGCTATCATATAAAGTGTTGGCAGGCGAGCAAGTTTGTTTTAGAGGTTTTGGGCTAGACTTGGATACAGTGCTGAGGTATGAGGGTGGTGATGGGTATGCAATGGAATCAAAGGTCGAGTGATTGTGTGGGGCTCGTGATGATGTTGGAGAGAGGATGGTGGCCTGCGATGAGTGCAATGTGTGGAGACATACAAAATGGAGTCGCATAAAGGATGGGCTATAAGTTCAACAACATATATATCAAACCAGTGCACCAAAAAACATTTAATTGTATACTTTGCTCTTGCGGACCACTTTGTAACATCAATTATAGATATTAACCGTTTGATTTAACTTTTAATTACTTTTTAGTATATATTTGTTCTACTAAAATCTAAAAATGAAAACCACAAGTCATACCCGTCCATCGGACGGGTTTTGACACTAGTATATATATATATAGGTTTGGGTTATTATAAAAAGTTTCTTATAATGAAAAGAATGAGAAGGCATGTGGAGGTGACATGTGTCACCTTTGCCACATCATCATGCCACATCACCATACCCCACCCCCTCCCCCGCCCCCCCCCCCGAAAAAAATTTTTTCCCGCCAAAAAAAAATTTTTTTTCGGCAAAAAAATTTTTTTTCCCGCCAAAAATTTCCGCCAAATTTTTTACTGCATCACAATTATGAATTAGTGCATCAAGGTTATAAATTAATCGCGATCACAGTTATAAAGTTACTACATCACAATCATAATTTTAGTGCATTAATGTTATAACCTTGATTTTAGTGCATCATAGTTGATGCCACTACTAAATATGATGCAGTAACTCATAATAAAGATGCACCAAAACTTATTAGTGCATTAAGGTTATAAGTTACTGCGTTACAATTATGATTTTAGTGCATTAGGTTATAAATTATGCAGTACGTTATAAAGTTACTGCATCACAATCTTGATTTTAGTGCATTTAAGGTTATAACATTGATTTTAGTGCATCATAGTTGATGCACTGAACTATTAACTATGATGCAGAACTGACCAAGGAGCATTAGTCCAACGGTTGGAGCACTTGTGCTTGAGTCAATTGACCCAAGTTCAAGTCCCATCCTTGGCATTGCTTCATATAGGTACCACCTCACAAAACCAGTAGGCACACTAGAGAGACTTTGTGGAAGAAGAGCTAGGGTCCTAGTCTTGGCTCTACTCACTCCAGTTGGGCCCCCACTAGGCCAGGAGAGTTTCCGGAGCTATTCCTGTGGGGTGGGGACAATGGTGGTGCCAAAAGGCACCGGGGCAGGGTGTTCCCGCCAATCTACACGTTTTGTAGAAGAGAGTCAGGAACTTATAATAAAGATATACCAAAACTTATTAGTGCATTAAGGTTATAAGTTACTGCATCACGGTTATAAATTTACTGCATCATATCATGATTTTAGTGCATTAAGGTTTAAAACTACGCATCACAATTATGATTGTGATG
>OU343223.1:185420121-185457062 GCA_910596185.1 Chrysanthemum makinoi
ACTCACAAGGTTTAGGACTTCGTAGAACTCATAGGAATGTGACTTGACTTCAAGTTTGAGCATCCTACACTTGAAAGGTTTGTGAGTCGATTGAAAGCATGATATTGCCTGCCTTCATGGTTTTGGCAACCAAGGGGGTCTTGCCAACATTCTTTCATCTAGGGGCAAGGTCCTCTATAGTGCCCCATGATTCTTCCATGGTTAATTCACTAAGCTTACCACCGGCCGCTTGGTCAATGGTTTGCCTTGTGGGGAGATTAACATGATCAGAGAGATTTGGACTTGGAGCCAAATCAATGCCAATGGTGGAGGACTTTGTGGAGTAAGTTCTTGAATCGAGTCCACGCCTCATAAAGGTTTCGCCTGACATTTTTGGAACATGAAGATGTCCTTTCTTAAGCTTGGTTGTTCTCCCCAGTGGAAAAATAGGGCGTGAACGGTGCTGAGATCATCCCAAGTTGAAATGGATCCTGCGGGAATTTTCTCAAGCCAATTACTAGCTTGGTCCCGTAGAGAGAATTGGAAGAGATGCAATCGTGTAGTCTCCCGAGTAGTAGCATTAAGGTCAATGGAGTCAAAAAATTTAAGGAAATCCTTGAGATTCTGATTTCGTAGCTTTTTTTCTTCTTTTCAATAGTTCATTAGTTTTAATTTTTATTAGTAGTAGTTAAAATGGGTCAAGTATCACCCCCCCACCCCACTCCTAAACTCCCGTGATTTTACTTGTTCCTAAAAAAGATAAAAAACAACAAAGAATCACCCTCAACCTCACCTTCTCGTCATACATCTCTACTAAATCTCTATTCCTAGAGAACGACCAAGCCCCTGGCTTATTACCAATACTACCCGTGCAATATTAGTTACACTTTCTAGTGGGTTGTAAGCTTGCTCTGAGAAAGGAAGTCTTTCGACCCTGAACTCGTTATCAGTTTTTGGCGTCACTCCGGGGATTAGAATCTAGTTAGTTTTCTATCTCGATTAGGTTTACCTCGCTTGATTCCTATCGAGTGAGCTTCTTTTTTTTCCATTTTATTAGCATTCTTGTGTCTAATCCCCCTTCTTTGTGTTTTTGTTCGTAACCTTGTCACTATTTCCATGGAAGGTGATATCCACCCAACAACAATCCACCACCACACTCAACCACTACCAACCCAATCAACCACCACTCGACCCGCCAAAGGCCGTCACTCTTGTTGAATACTCTAACCGAGCTGTCAGGCTATAGCATACATTGAGCTTTCCCCGCTTAGCTCAACTACGGCCTTTGATCCGATACCATCGGTTGGTTCAAAATGGATGTGCATTCCATGACTTCGTTCCGAAGACCTGATTGTATGGTTGTGTTTCTTATGATAATTAAAAACGTGTTAAAATACTTAGTTTTCTTACTCCCTAGTTATCTCTTTTGGTCCGTTTCATTGTCACATCCCTCATTCTATTGGTGTGTTTCTTCCCGGGTTTTTAGTCACAGGGGGGTCCTAATTCCCTAGTTCTAATACTTGAAAACCCTCTTGCTAGACTATCCGGGATGCCAAGTACTGAGTATCTCCTCCGAATACTCTATTATCCCTAAAGCTAACAACTCGCAATAAAAACACGGATGGTCTCAGTGCACTCTCAAGCTTTGTGCTTTTAGGACGTTCAAGTTGCAACAATTTAAGAAGAATCCAAGTTTCCTTACTCCTAATCGGCTACCAATAAAACATAGCAACTAACATAATCAACACTATGGTCATAGATGTTAGGTCACTAGTTTACAACACAAGTTATATAGAAAGGAGATGAGGCGATTGAACAAGTATAACCACACACACACACGATAATATGATACGGTTTAGGCGTAGGAGTATGAAAGGAAATAAACTTGAACAACCAACCTTCAAATGAAGGTTATTACATGGTTTATATAGGCAAGGAGCTAGGGCAACACACCCTCTCCTTCCCTATCCTTATGGGCTTGGGCCTAAGCTTATGGGCCTTCTACATAAGCTTGACCTTAAACAAACATAAAGGCCATAATAAAGCTACCTATTACATATGAAATATAAATACTTGAAATACTGTTTAGGAGTGATTCCAACAATCTCCCCCTCAAGTATATATGAATGAAAACGGTGAAGGCGTTGATGTAATAGTAGCAGTGACGTCTTCTGACATTCTTCTTTCTTGTGAGAAGAATTGCCTTGATTCGAACAATCTCCCCAGTGTAGAGAGATAGTTATCTTTGAACAGTTATGCTTTGACGTCATCTTTAACTTTGTTCTTTGATCATTGTTCTTTGTGGTGAAAGTGATAGTATGTTGTTGTCTGCATCAGTCTGCCTCAGGTCTGCTTCGCTGCTCCAGTGTCTCCACGTCATTCTTCAACATGCTCACACGCTCTTTGACGTTGGAATTCAATACTGATGAAGTTCTTTAAGTCTTTAACTTTGTAGATTCTTTGGTTTGACGAAGAATCATTCTGACGGTTGTGTTGCTTTGAGATAGAACTTCCATTAGTGATGATGTTGGCGTGAGCATGAGAAGAATCAGCACGATCATCCCGCTCCGGAGCTTCCATAAGAAGAAAACATTTCAAACGGTTAGTAATAAGCGGTTTCCGGCACTTACAAGTTTGAACTTCGAGAGTGTTAACAGCATAGTGTGAAAACACAACTCTAATTCTTACAAAGGCCGTTCCTGAACTGGAGTCCCACAAGTGAGATAACGCGATGTACCGAAGTACATCTACAGTTCAGATGAGTCGCTGAGGTACACCGAAGCATCACCTCACGACTGTAGACCGTTTGAGACACACTCCGCGTAATCCACGGGGAGTTACCGAAGTGACCTGCTGACAGGGCTGTTTGATGTTGACCCTGGCAGGAGTTTCCATTCAATCACTGAGGATCACAAATGTGAACCTCTCATAAATGTTCTCGACAGATTGCTAAGATCTGTGAAGGACTCGATATGAACCACTGATGATCTTATTAGTTGATCATCAAGTGATTAAATGTCAAGTGTTCCTAAGAGATCTTTTGATGAATCTCGTGGCTCTAGACTCAATAGTGCGTTTTGGTTTTCCTGAGCGGAGACTAGGGAGAGGGTCTCCTTCTTCAATACCAGCAATCTCTAGGAGAAAGCCGATAGTTTACGTAGGGTTCCCTGTGAGAATGAAACAAGCTTCTGTTGAGAGAAACTTGAGTGGATAAGAAGGTTTAGTGCATGCGTCACTGGGTCCATGACGACTTTTAATCTTCAATACCGGCGTCACTAAGTGACAACCAGTAGCATATGAATTGAACCCGGTGTCTGCCCTAAGTTGAATAATCTGGAGGGCTATTTCTTTTCACCCTTTTCTTTGCATTTCTTTTTAATTCTTCAACTCCTTCTTTCTCCGATTCTCATTTTCTCCTTTTTACAATCATACCTAAGGACTTCTAAATACTAACTATTTGTAGTGTCCTTGGGTAGATCCCTCCGGCTCTGGCGGATCATAGGACGGTTATTCCTAACCTTAGTCACCTTATAACTCCATGACTAACCTATGTTTGCCATTAAAACCACTGTATGAAAAAATGTCTCTCAAAGGGTTTGTTAATGAAAAAAACATGTTTGAACCATTGTGAGAGATGATGTTTTGCATAAATACTCCCCCTCCACATGTGCTTAATAGTTTTAATGGTTAAATGCACAGTGAGGAAAGAGCGCGCACTTTTTGAATTGATCCACTGAAGATAGACAATCCCCCGCGAGACACGGTTACGTTGCATAGTTAAAGAGTTACATTGTCAGCTTTTAGGTGACAACTAGCTCTAATAACTACCTTGAAGGTGTAGACAAACCTTGGAAGGTTGTCAAACCCGTCAGAGTTCATGTCTATCAAAAGTTTCTCGAATGGTACATTCTACTCAGACAAGTCCTTTGCGAGACACGTTTACATTACTAGCGAACTAGCTTGAAATTATTACCCGTCCAGGACAAGTCTTTTCGAGTTACTAACAGTTTTAGTACCGTCAATTCGTTGGTTAAGTCTGAGGTACACAGATTCATTTGCATTTTGTACAACATATTTCTTATCACACAATTTTCTCCCCCTCAAAAATGGCATATTAAAGTGTTATTTTTGAAACGTTTGAGAATTAATATGACCATTTCGAGTGTTGCGGGAAGAATGACCACTGTGAACAATTTGTGAACAAAGTTTCAAATACTCCCCCTCAACAAGTGATATAAACGGTTGAGGTTTTGAAAGTCTTAAGGGAAAGTACTTGTTCTTTGAGCAAAACCTTGAAAAGTGAAAGGTTTGATAGGTTTTACTCAAAAGTAAGAAGCTTTCGCTCCTTTTATAAGGATTGTGGCACTGAAGCGTACCACAGGGTCCTTTCTTGACAATTACGGGTTGTACACTGTTATGTGTGCACAAGCCATAGACATATAAATCACACATCCAAAATTATGAAGGAAACAATTCAAGGGGTACCAGGAAGTGCAGTGATGTTCCCAGGAGTGCGCACAGGGCGTTGAAAGCCGGTGATGTTTCTCCTGGGTCGACCACCAACATAGCTCTCCAATCGTCTGAACTGATCCCTTCTGAACAACCGTTCATCAATCATGGTGATGATCCTTCTCACATCCCTCCTTTCCTGAGAATTCCAGCGCTTACGAGACCCAACTTTCAGGCGTATATCCTTCAACCTGTATGCTAATCCGTCCCTAACCAGCTTCAAAGTATGATCCCCGAATTTCTGAAGATCACTACACGCCATTAAGCAGTTTCTTTGAAGTTCACTGCGGTAAACAACTCCGAAAGGTTTGCTGATGAGCGTATATTGAGGTAGCTGATTGAGATCGGGAAGAGTAAGCGTTGGAGGAGTGAGGTTGACACGCGTCTGATAAGATTCAACAGCCATCTGGATATCTTCAACACGTTCTTTGATCACAATGCGTCTAATGAAGATGAGAACTGACTTGATAAATTCACGTTGAACTTCAGTCGAGAATTGTCTCATACGACCCTGTACCTTGGCAAGGTACATGTCTTCGATGTCGTTGAGGGACAAGTTCTCAAAGTCAGCCTCGGAGAATCCATAGTCCTGTTCATCTTGTCGTTTGACTATGATATTCTTTAAGAATGTGTAGTCCCACTTAGACTTGAGATCAATGTGTTTGATGGCCACGATGTCCTTAGAACTATACACTGCATGTTGAGACTTCTGAACCAGGCAGCTTCTGTAGTAGATTCTTCGGCGTTCAGGCCAATGATGAATCCCATACAATGCATCTTGGTCGTATGCTTGCACGTTGTCAGAAAACAAGTGATTTGCACGTTCCTCGATAGCTATGCAGTTTGAGTAAATAGCCGCTGGGAATGGAAGAGTCAATGATGTAGCGTATTTTCGCGAACCATCGCTACCGTGTAAGAGAAAATCCAGGTCTCTGTTAAAGAAGTATCGGAAGGGAATCCGTGGTTCGTCTGTTTGGCCAATGGTCGGTAGGGGTTTGGTCCAATCGGTGTAGTATGGAGGGTTGTCCCTTTGTGTGAAGTCAATGTTTGCTTCCGGATTGAGCCAATCCATGTCGTTAGACATAGCTCGAGCGATGTTCTCAAGATGATATTCGACCTCTACAGCGCTTTCAGAGCTGTCTTTAAGAAGTTGGAATACTTCATTCTTGATTCGATTCTTCAACTCAGATTTCGTCATTTTCTTCACATGGAACTTTTCTTGCAAAAGTTTTGCGTGCTCCAATGTAGAACCGTCTACCAATTCTTGACCTTCATCAGGGTAGGGAGTTTGATTGACAAGTGTGGAGAACCATTCAAACTCTTCGGTTTTATCGTCATCTAGCCATGAGACAACTCCAGGCTGAGTCGTCTTCTTCTTCTTTTTGGAAGGCCTTGATGATGATACTGGTTTCTGCACTTGTTTGGGTGAGGTGGGTTGTTGTCGGGGCTCAAGGACCTCTTCATCGTCACCACCCGTATACTCAAAGTAATCACCTGTTTTATGAGTCAGGGGTGGTAACTCGGAATCGTCCCGAGGTTTATCAGTAGAAGACCGAGGTGGAGGAGACTTTTGTTGAGAAGAAGTTCGTGGTGGAGGAGGTGGCATAGAGGTAGATTTACCAGACTGCTTCTGACGTTTAGGTGCAAAATCCTTATCCTTATCATCGTCATCTCTTGGTCGTTTGGGTTGATCGGCTGACTCCTTGCATGATGATCTGAGTTGAAAATCAAGTAGATTTTCGAAAAATTTAGCTTCATCCGAAGTAAACGTTCCAGATCGCTTTGACATTTGTATCACAAGTTTAGCGATTAACTCAGATTCAGAGAGATCAGCTTCTTTGGCCATTGTATTTTTAACCAATGCTACGATGTTAGGGGTGAGTTGTCTGGAAAATATTTCTCTAGTCACACCGGGGACAGTGTCGAGAAGAAACTTGTGAGTATGATCTCTTGCTGTCTTTTCCAGTTCAGAACGATATCCTGAAGGTACTTGTTAGTGTAACCTTCGATCATTTCGTTCAGTTCCTCTTTACGATGACTCTTCATGAACTTCTGAACAAATTCCCTTTCTTTCTCCATCTTGTCATGCTCGTCATACATATGCTGTATGTGATCAGCAAAGAAATTTAGCTTTTTGTAGAGCACGTTTTTCTTTCTGACTTGTTTGACAGCTTTGTGAATTCGTTTATGAGCTTGAGAAATCCAAGATCGAGGTGGTTTCTTCACAGATTTGGATGATGATTTTGTTGATCTTTTTGTTGATGGTGGTGGTGATGAGTGAGATGAAGAATCTGATGAGGATGGGACATGAGGAGATTCCGGGTCCTTTGGAGGTGCAGAAGTATCCTCCTTGGAACGAGTTGGACTGTTGATAAGGAAGTCATCATAATCTCTCTTCGTCATCATGTCCAGTTTTAGCCTTTTCTTCCGTCTGTTCCTTAGCTTCTTCATCAGTGATCTCTTTCTCAGTCTATTCTTTTGGTTCCTCAATGTTAAGATCAGTAGGCTCCTTCACAAGCGTTTGTTGTTGCACAAGAGTGGTGGCACCAGATCCCTTATCGGGTTGATTAACCGCATCAGGACCTGGTGAAGAGTGGACAGCACCACTCGATCCTCCGGGGCCACCCATTTGATCTTTTGCAAATTCTTCAGCTTTTTGAATTTGTCTAACTAATTTAAACTTCTTCCTGTATGATTGATCCAGTTGCTCTTCTTCTTCTTCAGAGCTTTCATCATGAGACTCAAGTACAGGAGTCTTTCCTTTTCCATGTTCGGCTATTGGACTTGTAGGTTTAGCTGCTGGAGGAGGGGATACGGTTGCAGATTCAGAGAAGGTAATCTCTTCATCTGTGTCAGTACCTTCAGAGCTTTCGTCCACAAGCTTTCTTTGCGGTTCGGGTTTGGGAATTGGGATGGGAGCAGCTTCCTTAGATGGAACAATCCTCTTTGAAGGAGGGTTCCTCTTGGGGAACTTCCTTTGACTCACAGTACTTGCCGTACTTCCTGCACTTCCTCTTTTGGTTCTCCTTACAGGTGTTCCAGAAGATTTTTTGTCGAGATGACCAACTTTGCCTTGTCTAACTGCTTCCAGATACCTTTTGTACGTTTCGAGCTTTCTGACATCTTCAGTTAGAAGGAAATCTGGTAGCACAGCACCTTGTTTCTTTGTAGACGTTTCCTTGATTCTAACAGATAGAATGGGTTCCGTCAACATGTCGTGATTGTTGGGGTCATTGAGCCTCTTGGGAATGTCAGGATGAAGTCCAAGTGCTCTCTGGATCAACAATTTAGTATATCTGATGTAGGGAATCTTTGAGCCAAGTTTGTTGAGAAATGACATCATGTCATCCCAAATCAGAGCTTCGATAGCGATGTGTTTCTTGTTGACCAATGCCCAGAATAATTGCAGTTCCATGAGCTTAGGGTGCTCATAGCCGCTGTCACGACCAGAAACAGACTTGGTGATGATCATGTAGAGAGTTCTCGAGGGTTGAGGAATACTCTTAAGCTCTACGTGAGAATGCTTGGTGATTACCCCTGTAGCCTCGTCATAACCGATATTGATTAAGAATTGGAGAGTGAGCTCTTCAGCAGGTGTGGCATATAGTTTGGTTGGATCGACATCAGGAATTAGGAGAACAGCCCTTAAGTCTGCAGGTGTAATGGTGACTTGTTTGTGATTCAGAGTCACCGTCACAGCAGTTTGTCCTTTGACCCTTTCCATAGTGTTCCAGAACTGTTGGATGTAGATCTCAGGAACAGTTGCAGAGTGTGAAAGCATGTTCTGATACGGATGAGTCCTCAGAATGTCAATAGCAATTAAACATGAAGATTCAGAGCAAGTGAGGTTGTCAAAGTCAACACGGAGATTATTCTTTCCTATCTTCATTGGATAGCCATGAGGATAGATATCAGCAATGGAGAGAACTTCAGGTGCATCCATATTCATTTGTTCAGCCATGTCGTGATCTGAAATAACATTAGCCAAAAGAACCAACATATCGAAAGACATAATGTTAGTCAAAAGAAGGTCTTATTGTCTAGTTATTGAATGTACAGTGTCAATGATTGTTACGAGTCCTAAGTCATTTGTATGTTCAATAGTCAATGACGTCGTGAAATGTTTCGTGAGTTAGTTAACTTTAAGTTTTAAAGTTTATTTTATCACTTATTGTTCACAACATATCAAACGATTTCAGTTTATTAGTGACATTTTTGGATTCGTGATGATATGATTAGTTTATTTACAAGTTTGTACAAGTAACAATTCATCATGAAGGTCAATCTCGGTTAAGCGTAGTTTGGTAAAGTTATGCGTAGACAGGAATGATATATGCTTAGGCGTAGACTTACGCGTAGAATCCTAACTTACGCGTAAGAAGTGTTACGCGTAGGAAATGGAGACCTTATGCGTAGAGCTTATGCGTAGGCATATATTAACCTTAAGGCTCTGTATGCGTAGGTTCACAGGATACGCAGCATTGTAAAGCGTAGGATATGCGTCATGACTAAGATGCGTAATCCTTGGCGTACACATAACATTCTATTATGACCAGATCAAACACATTTGGACAGTTACACACAGTTACCGTAGAACTGCATAATAATACGCGTAGTCTAAACCCAAATCTCGCGTATGAATCTAGCCATGGAATATGCACCAAAGTTTTTCTGGTATATCTTAGATGTTGTGAGAGCATAATGACCAAGTTTTAACACTTAATTTTCAGTGAATCAAAAATACCCAATCTTAGAACCTTAAACCCTAATTCCAAATTCTGTTAACCAATTAGTGTTTCTGGGTGGTTATAGACCATGGAATCATCAATTCAATAATACAAGAGCATAACACAACAATCTTTTTGACCAAAACACTTCACATTCGAAAATACCCAATTCGACTCATAAACCCTAATTTTCAAAAATCATTAATTCGTGTTTCTGGGTGGATTTTGATGGATGAGCTAAAATGGTATCATTGATGTGTTAGAAACGTTTTGACACAAACCATAAACCACAACACCCATGTTGATGTGTGTTCTCTTACGCGGAGCAAGAACACAAAATCACGCATACAACGTTTTGACCGTTGGAATTCATTTGAAAATCAAAACCTTATGTTAAAAACATGTTGAAACAAAATCACTTACAAATGAGATCAGAAACACGGATTTCTTGAGTGAATTACCTTAAGCGTAGGATGTTTTAGGTTTTTGTAATAATGAGAAGTGAAAGTAGGTGGGAGGGTGTTTTATTAAAAGTGAGTTTAACCTTTTGACAGTTTTGGTCCCTCCACCTTTTCCTTTTTTCATCCAAAGCCTCTTGACTTCCATTTTGGTTACCAAATGAAGATTTTAGGAAAGAAACTTGACGACACTCCCCCTCGACTTGAGAAAATAATGAAAGGTTATTAATTAAAGTCCGAGGAGTGTCTTTGAACCAGAAAATGTACCACCATTTGTAAAAGAATCAACCGAGATATGATAACATGCAAGTACACAGATGTTTTGAAGCAGTTAAAAGATTATTTTCTCCCCCTCAACACTTGATCGGAAAAATACTGAATTTTGAAAGATTAAAGTGTTGACGGAAGAAATGTACTTGCAATGTTGAAAGAAAATTAGATTAGAAGAATATTTTTGTTGTTTTTATCAGGTTTTATAATTTTGTATTTTGTTTTTGAAAAATTATTTACAAAAGAGAATTTGGTGTTTGACAGGTTTTTAAGACTGTTTTAGGAGATCATCCAATTCCTCTTGAGTCAAACACCTCATACCAATCCGGTGGACCAACTCATTAAACCTAGCGGGAGGCAAGGCTTTGGTGAGAAGATCTGCCAATTGGTATTCTGTACCCACAAAATATAATTCAACAGTACCCTGTTCCACGTGATCCTTGATGAAATGATATCGAAGATCGATGTGCTTTGATTTCGAGTGCTGAACTGAGTTGCACGAGATTGCAATGGCACTCCGATTGTCGCAATACATCGGGATTCTGTCAAATACGTAACCATAGTCTTTGAGTTGTGTTCTCATCCATATGACTTGAGCACAACATGCGGACATGGCTACATATTCTGCTTCGGTTGATGACAGCGATGTACAATCCTGCTTCTTCGATTGCCATGACACCAGTTTATCACCAAGAAATTGTAAAGCTCCTGAAGTGCTTTTCCGTGAGTCTAAGCATCCTGCGTGGTCAGCGTCTGAAAAAGCGATTAGTTCAAAACCAGAATCCTTCGGATACCAGATCCCCAAGTTAATGGTTCCCTTTATGTATCGGAGGATTCTTTTAGCCTCAGAGAGGTGGGTTTCAGTTGGTCGCGACTGATAACGGGAGCATAGATAAACGGCAAAGACAATATCAGGTCTGCTAGCTGTTAGATACATGAGAGACCCAATAATACTACGGTATTTTGTAGGGTCCACCAATTTCCCATGTAAATCAGCGTCTAGCTTCTTGGTATGAGCCATTGGTGTGGCATAGGTGTCACAGGTTTTCATTCCAAATTTGTTTAACAATTCAAGGGCATATTTGGACTGACTCAAGAAAATACCACGGGGTGATTGATGAACTTGCAGTCCGAGAAAGAACGTAAGTTCACCCATCATGGACATTTCAAAATTTTTCTTCATTAGTTTTGCAAAAGCGATTGAAAACTTTTTATGTGTAGACCCAAAAATGATGTCATCCACGTAAATTTGAACAATTAAGATATGTGCCCCGTGATATTGTATAAAAAGAGTTGGGTCAACCGAACCTTTGGTGAAATTATTAGCAATGAGGAAAGATGATAGCTTATCGTACCATGCCCGAGGAGCTTGTTTGAGACCATACAGAGCTTTGTTCAGTTTGTAGACATGGTTCGGGAACTCAGGATCAACGAATCCATCTGGTTGGCTGACATAAACCGTTTCTTTAAGTTGTCCATTGAGAAACGCAGTTTTGACATCCATCTGATAGACCGTTATATTCATATGAGCTGCGAACGCTAGAAATATCCGAACAGCCTCAAGACGAGCAACCGGAGCAAAAGATTCTTCAAAGTCTAATCCCTCTTCCTGACGATAACCCTTAGCGACCAGACGTGACTTGTTTCGGATGACGTTCCCTTCAGCATCCAATTTGTTTTTCCAAATCCATTTTAGACCAATGACGTAGACTCCTGTTGGTCTTTCAACCAGTTCCCATACTTCAAGACGTTTGAATTGGTTGAGTTCTTCTTGCATGGATTCAATCCAGTTGTCTTTTGTCATTGCGTCTTTGATGTTTTTAGGTTCAGATTGGCAGACAGTGAGTGCATAAATGCAATGTTCACCGTCTGTGTGAAGACGTTGTCTCGTAACGACTGGTTGATTCGGGTTGCCAATAATGTTTTCCAGAGGATGGTCTTTTGTCCATCTATGTGTGGAGGGTTGATGTTGGTATACATTGTGCAGATTCTGAGGATTCAAATGGTTTGTTGAAGATTCCGCGACATCTGGTGCAGCAGTCTCATTAGCAAACGGGTTGAAGAACGCATTTGGATCAAAATCTGCAGGTGGGGGTACTTCATTCAGAATATCATCAGCTGGTTCATCATTGTTGGAAGCGGTGTGTTCAACTGTTGTGTTGGAGTCAACTGGTGTAGGTGCATCTTCAACAGTAGTTGTTGTAGCAGGTGTATCAGGTATAGGAATATTATCAGGTTGTGCAGCGGAAACAGCGGATACACCTGGAGCACGTTCATCAATATCGTCACTGAACAGCGGAGCAAATAACCTTTCCATTTGGTGACGAGTAAGCTGAGGGCTTTCTTCAGCTGATGATGGGGTTTGAGGGAAGTTTAAGCGGTTGTGACCGGGTTCTAAGCTGTTATACTCAGAAGCCATTTCAGTAAGTTCATCGAAATGAGCATGAATCGTTTCCATCACCTGTTTTGTACGACGATTCCAGATTCGGAAACCTTTAGAATTGTCACAGTATCCAATAAAGACTCCAATGTCAGCTTTGGCTTTGAGCTTTCCAAAGTCATCACGATCATTATTCGGATAGCAAAGAGATCCAAATACATGAAAGTGTTTTAGATTCGGTTTTCTGTTATGGACAAGCTCGAAAGGTGTTTTGTTGTGGCGTTGTGTAATCATAGAACGGTTTTGAGTATAGCATGCAGTAGATACAGCTTCTGCCCATAAGTAATCTGGAAGTTTAGCATTGATTAACATTGTTCTTGCAGCTTCCACTAACGTTCGGTTTCGTCTTTCAACAACTCCGTTTTGTTCAGGTGTACGTGCAATAGATGTTTGATGCTGAATTCCCACTTTCTCATAGAATTCACGAAGGGTTTTGTTAACAAATTCAGTTCCTTTGTCTGTTCTGATGATTCTGACGGTGTTGCGGAGCTGAACCTGTATTTTTGTGAGAAAGGTGATGATCATTTGTGGAGCTTGGTCTTTGCTACGAAGAAAGTAGACCCAAGTCCATCGAGAGTAGTCATCAACAATTACTAAGATGTAGCGTTTGCCATTGATCGTTTGCACGCGCATCGGGCCACACAAATCCATGTGAAGAAGATGAAGCACATGCTGAGAGCTGTGTTCCACCTTTGAAGGAAAATGAGCACGAGTGCTTTTCCCTTGTTCACAAGCTGAGCAAAGGTGATCTTTTGAATACCGGAATCGTGGGAGTCCTTCAACTAGTTTGTGTCGAGCAAGGTTGGTGATGGTTTGAAAGTTTAGATGTGAGAGACGACGGTGCCATAGCCAGGATTTTGTTGATGTTGCCTTAGAAAGTAAGCAAATGGGAGAGGAAGCAACCATGTCTTGCATAGAGATAGTGTAGAGACTAGAATTACGCGAGCCAGACATAAGGTCATTTCCTTGTAGATCACGAATGAAACAAGTTTTCTCCCTGAAAGCAACCTCCAAATCTCCATCACAAAATTGACCTACTGAAAACAGATTGTGACCGAGGCCTTCCACATAGTAAACCCTGCTAATTTCGATGTTCCCATTGACATAATCTCCGTAGCCCATGATAGCTGCGAAGTGATCATTCCCGAACCTGACAGTGCCAATGAACTTTGCAATAAAGTTTGATAACAGTTTAAGATTGCCTGTCATGTGTCGGGAACATCCGCTATCAACAATCCAGAGAATGATCTGTATCACCTGCATTACACACAGACGACACAGATGGAATAGAAGTAGATGTGGAACCCGAAATGTTAGAGGGTTCCATAGCAGTTATAGTAGATATACACACATCAATAGCTTTAGGTATCCACTTAAATCCTAGTGTGTTATATATCCATTTCTGCCATCTATAACTACTCTTTGCTTTAGTCTTAGTGAATTCACTAGGTGGTACTACATTCCTAGGAGGTGAAACTGGAGCTACAGGGACAGCAATGCGTTTCTTAGAATCTAAAGATGGCGGTCTACCAAGCACAGACTTAGAAAGATTAGTTGGCCTAGAGGTATTCCGGTTCTTAGGATTCCTTAAACGAGAGATTATAGCTTTAGCAACACATTTATCATGGCAATCAGAATTCATACTTTTACCACAAATAACACAAGGTGCATCAGACTGAATATCAAAAGTACTTAACGGTTTAGCATTCGTTACATCACTATTTCTATTACATTTGCCAGACGCAATATCTATAGTGGAGGCAACGTGTGTCTTATTCAGAGTCCTAGGGTGTTCTTCTACTTTAGCATTCTTGATTGATCTTTTCTTAGGTCGCAACTTCCTATTCTTCGATTGAGTGCTCTTAGGCTGTGAAGTGCGGACGTTTGGAAAAGGCTCAACTATTCCTGTTTCAGTAGAAGGAAGCACGTTAGCTACTTGTGATTTGGCAGTAGAGATTCTAGGTGCATGAGTACTAAGTGTTACGGGGGCTAATCTCTTAATGATTGTTGGCGGAAGTTGTTCATACTTTCCTAACATTTCTCTTAACTTGATGATAGTGTGAATCAGATCTTGATTTTCAGACCGAACATTTCCAGCAAAATGCATAACTTCTTTAGTGTGTGCAAGATAATGATCAAGTTCATTTGATGCTTCATCACGAGTCTTTTTGAGTAAATCAAATATGACACCATATTCCTTTTTAACTTTTACAAGTTCTTGTTCATATTTTGAGATTTGACACTTGAAAGACACGTTTTGATCATCCAGTTGCTCAATTTTAGAATCAGAAGGTTTTGCACGCAACTGGTTGATTTTGTTTTGAAAAACAATTTGTTGATCGTGAATATCTTTTTGACACCAATTAAGACGACGTATTGCATTTGAAAGTTCGTTTGACAATCGTTTGTTTTCAACAGTTAAGGACTCGATCTGAAGCACATTATCAGTGTTCTCAACATTTACCACAGGAGCAACAGTATCAGCAGAGATATTATCAAATGCATATGACAACGAATTCAATAACACCACATTTTGAACATCCGCACAGATAACATCTTCCAAGAGTCGATCAACATCTTTTCTTAACATTTTTTTTTACGTTTAGTGTTTGAAATAGATGTTTCTGTTTTCTCGAAAACGTTTTTCATGACCCCAAGTTCCTTATGAAAATCCTTTTCCCAGGCAATTGCACAACTTTTCAAGTTTTTAACATTAGGTAAAAGATTTTTCTGAAAAATGTCTCTTTGTTCTCGCGCCAGAGGCGATTGAAAATGTTCAACTTTGATTTCAGATCGATATTCTATCTCATGTTGTAAAATTTTGAGGTCAGCCATGAAAATGTCAAAATATCGAAGAATTTTTCGATTTTCAGGTTGTGAGTTTACTTCACTAATGGAAGGTAAAGGACCATAAGTTTGTGCAAAGTCTGTTTTGGGATTAACAATAGAAGACTCAGGTGTTCTGATGATAACTCTTGGTGTGTTAGAAGAATCCGTTGGTGTGACGAAAGTGACCGGTTTAGAATAATTAAAAGGTTTGTTGTAAACAACAGTTTTTAATTTTGATCGACTCTCGTCTTCTGCATCTAATTCCTCTTGACGATGATATTCAACAACATTCATAACAGAATTATCAATTTTATATTCTGCACTGGAAACTTCAGGATTTGGTTTGAATGTTTTGGTTGAAAGCTTAGGTTTGTAATCAGCAAGATTCGGTCCATATCCATTTGGATTTGGTTTTAAAGTAAACTTTTCAATGGCTGTGACCGACTCGCCATGTTTGTAAACAACAGTTTTAAACTCTTTAAGTTTGTTTTGCAAGCCGATGATTTCTTCAAGATGATCATCTATTCGTTTCGTTGAATGCTTTTTGTATGCAGAGAACTGTTTTTGACAAGTTAACAACTCAGCCTTAGCTTTTTGATTTTCCAAGGTGAGAGCGTTAATTTGCTTTTTATGTTCATGTTTCAGTTGTTCTATTTCAGACAACAAAGCATTCTTCGAAGCGGCTAGATCACGCATCTGTCTTTCTAAATATTTTTCATTTTGATAAGATTTGGCAAAGGCTGCTTCAAAACCGTTTTCACGTTTTTCTTGAGTTTTGAAAAAGTTGAGTTGCTTTTGTAAACATTCAAAATCCTTTGTTAACAGTGCATTTTTACTTTTCAAGTCCTGATTAATTGCACGACATTCTTCCACTATTGTTTGTTGGTCTTGTATTAACCGAGCAAAATCTGGATGAGGCAAAAGGTCGGCGTGTTCAACGTGAGTCTCAACATGATCATTACGGAGATCCTCAAGTATGACCACGGAGTCAATTTGATTATCAAGGGAAACCGGTTGGTCATCTTGATCGTCAAATATAACTACGGGGTCTAGTTGAAAATCGTCGGAATGAGATGTGGATGACTCATTTTGAACATTCTGAGCCTTGCCGGAATCAGATGTTGGCGGAGATATGAGATCAGAGATAAATATGGTTTGTTCGGGTACCTGAGACAAGCCATCAGTGTCATACACTGGGCCTGTGTCACTCATGTGTAACTCCTGCATATTAGCCATCAACATAACAGCTGCATTGGCCTGCAAGTCCTCCATATCATCATCTGAGTCAGCATTTGCCATAAAGCTCTGTTCTTTGTCTGTGAGAGTTCCACCAGCTTCATCCTTAAGAGCCAAAAGAAGAGCCTCTTTGAAATAAGCACTGCCCTTAGTCCTTGGCTTTGGGCATGCATTAGCCAGGTGTCCCTTCTCATTGCAGTTGTAGCATCGAAGACCATTCAACCGATTTTGAGCATTTCCCTGTTCCACCACTTGAGCTCTGTTGTTATTCCTACCCACAGCATTAAACCCTTGACCACCGCCCATCTGACGACCATAATCACGATTCTGAACTTCAACACGTCCATTGTTCACAACAGCTTGAGTCCGTGTGTTAGATGAGGAACGAATACGATTGTTGGATTTGTTGGTATAACGGCTCGGATTCCTTGTTGCAATGCTTCGAACGGATCGGATTCCTCAGTCGCTTCACTGACATATGCTTGAGCATTGTTGTTGTATGGAACCAATTGATTTTGTTGAGGTTGTTGTTGTGAAGGTGTGTTTGAAGCATTTGGTTGAGTTGCTGGTTGAGGAGAATAACGGTTTTGAGCATATAAGGCAAGTTGTTGTTGATTTTCCGGATGTGTTGGTGGAGCAATTTGAGCACGGAGAATCCTTTCCCGATCAACTTCCTTTTCATGAGGTTTCAAGTAATCGTACAACAATCCGTAGGTAGAATGATGTATGTTCTTCGCTTGACGGAGAAAAATGACATACTTCTCCCATTCAGGACCAAGACTACTCAGGAACTTAGTATTCACTGCAATTCTTGGCATGATGATGTTGTGTTTATCCAAATCATTGATGATGTCTGAAAATCTATGATGATAGGACTCTAGTGTCTCTCCAGGTTCAATCATGAAGTGTTCATAAGCCAAGTAAATTTTGGATTCCAAATCCTCCTGATTGAGTACAGATCCTTCCATAAGAAGACGAATATGATCCCACATTTTTTGTGCAGTCTTTTGAGCATCAACACTACGAAGAATTGGGTTTGGTAATCCTAAGAGGATGTATTCCATTGCAAGTTCATCAGCTTCATAATGTAGAAGTTCTGTGGGATTTAAATCTGCAACAGTAGCAATGTTGGTTTGTTCATCTCTTGGTGGAATGGCATTTGGATCTCCGGGTACAATGATAGTAGGCATCTCAAATGGACCTTCTAAGATAACCTTCTTTAAGAACTTTCCATGTGGCTTCTTCAGATCACAAAACCTAAAGAACCTTATCACCCATTGATCATAGTTTCCTGGAGTGAGCATTGGAGGTCTATCAAGTGATCCAGCCTCATGAATTGATTGTTGGCTGCTTAAAGCTTCACACATCTTTGCAAACCAAGTGGGTTCCTTCATAGTGTTCCTTGATGGATGTTGATTGAATTCATTTGTGTACGGTTGAACTTGAGGACTTGGTGGTGGTTGAACCATTTGAGGTTGTGGATTTGCAGCAAGTTGTGGAGTATGTTGTTGATTAAATTGTTGTTGATAAATTGCTTGTTGTTGATTCCATTGCTGATGTTGTGGACTTAGTTGTTGTTGTCGTTGAGGATAAGTGTAAGGGAAATAGTTAGAGTATGGTGGTTGTGACATGTTGAAAAACTTGTGTGGTAAAAATGGATCTTTGTAGTCGAATGAACCTTTGTTGATGAAGTGTCCTTAGGCGTAGAAAAGACAAGAACCAAGTAGCACTTATGCGTAAAAACACCAAAAGTTACGCGTAACAATGAGGAGTTACGCGTAGGTTTTAGCTTACGCGTAAGTAGGATAAAAGCACTAAAGTTATGCGTAGACAAAAGTTAGGCGTAGAAAGTTAGGCGTAGGATTACCTTATGCGTAGACCTAAGTTTACGCGTAAAGTGAATCTTATGCGTAGGATTTCTACGCGTAAGCTTATGCTTATGCGTAATTTTAGGGTTTTTGCCCAAATGATCTTTTACACTTCACAGTGCAAAAGATATCCAAAGTCGACGTATTTTCAGACTTATCCAAGTAAGAAAACACGGAATAAACCAGGAAAATGAAGATCAAACCAAGGAAAATCTTACGCGTAATTTTAGGGTTTTGATACGCGTAGGATTACTCGTAACTTTGATTTTGCCCAAATGTGTTTCTAAACCAGATTTTTGTTAAGGAATAGCTTCAATAGTACCAAAAGAACACAAAAGTGTGAATTTTGATGTACCAAACTGCTAAACGGGTTACGCGTAGAACGACACCCACGAACAAAAACAAGCTTAAAAACGTAAATCCACGCGTAAAGTTTGAAACTTTTTGCCAAAAACAAGTATTTTAACACCTCAAAACATTGAAAGTACAAGAATCTTGGATTAAAAAGTGTAAAAAACGAGTTTTTAAGATAACCAAAGATTGCGTTATCTTTACGCGTAAGACCCAAAATCAAAACTTCAAAAACAAACGAGAACACCCAACTATTTGGCGATTGATACCACTGTTAGGTCACTAGTTTTACAACACAAGTTATATAGAAAGGAGATGAGGCGATTGAACAAGTATAACCACACACACACACGATAATATGATACGGTTTACGCGTAGGAGTATGAAAGGAAATAACTTGAACAACCAACCTTCAAATGAAGGTTATTACATGGTTTATATAGGCAAGGAGCTAGGGCAACACTCCCTCTCCTTCCCTATTCCTTATTGGGCTTAGGCCTAAGCTTATGGGCCTTCTACATAAGCTTGACCTTAAACAAACATAAAGGCCATAATAAAGCTACCTATTACATATGAAATATAAATACTTGAAATACTGTTTAGGAGTGATTCCAACAATAGATCTAAGCAAACACAATGATAATTTAGCCACACTTGATAGATAAGCATGAACACAAACAAACAATTGAACATAGGATAAAGATGGTGATAAAATGGATTAACAAACTTATCTTTGAGTGTAAAGAAGGGTTTGGAACCCTAAAAACTTCCCAAGTCGGACTATGAATGAAACTTGTTTGCCTCTCCAAAAATTACACACAATACAGACATCCAAAGTCTATATATAGAATTACATCCGCGACGGCGTTGCCTTTTGATGGTGATGCCGTCTGGTTGCCGTCATTAGGGTTTCGTTTAGGACAAGTCATCGTTGGGACGGCGTCAGTTGAGGAAGTGTGACGCCGTCTGGGTTCAATAAGGACGTCGTCTTGGAATGAGTCTTGGTCGTCTGGTGTAAAATAAAGGGGGACGCCCTCCTGGAATAAGGCGTGATGCCGTCATGTTATAAAACAAAAATATGTTATGAGTCATCGGTTGAGACTTTTTAGAAAACCTTGTGAGCGACGGCGTCAGGCTTGCAAAACAGCCTAGAAATCTAGACTTTGTCATTTTCTACATGTTTTCGCTCCTTTTCGTCCAAATATGCTTGATTCCCCAATTTTTTTCTTCCAAAGAACGAAAATGAAAAGTAACGTTTTAAGTAGTAACTTATATAAAATGTATCGATTTATGGCTTAATGTCCCCTAAAAACGTATGTTTTAAATCCTTATCAGTATCTCATTTTCATAATGCTGGAATCCTACATTAAGCAGATTAATAGTACTTTTCACGAACGACAACATTAGTAGTTGAAGCTTTGCATTGGTGCTATTTCATGATTATAAACCACTCTGACAATAACAATGTTCCTTTGTTTCCTTAAAGGTGCACTGACCAATTACCTCATCAATCTCTTTAATCACTAGACCCTTTGAGGATTGAAAACCCCTAACCAGCAACATATGTTTTTCTATCATATGTTTTTTTTCAGCCCAACGTTGAACACGAGCTTTTTCGGTTACTTTTCATATTTTTAAAAGTTACTATTCACTTTCACTATTCATCCCGTAAAATTTTTATTTCACATTCTCGTAATATAAATTATTTTAGTAAGACCTGAGGTTCGACCAATCGTTAGATCATTTTCGCAAAAGTTATTAAGAAACCATCGTCTTAAAGTTTTCGTTTTGTCGTAGCACCATTTAGTCCATCATCATGCGCATAACGAAAAGCACTATTTCAATTTTCCTCACATCAGATAAATTTGAGATCATCACATAATATTAGAATTTTTTAGATTTTATTTTATGTTACCAATAAACCCTGCGCCGTACGAAACTAAACTTACGTTTTAAACAATTCTACTTACATCCAGACTTAACGATTCCTGCTGATATGTGTCTAAAAACACATATATTTTACCTTGTTTAAACCCACTAAAAACACCAAAAACACACAAAGACTATATAAATGTTACAAATATCATGAAATGTGTTTTTATATGTGTTACAAGTGCAAAGATTGAAAGACTGTAATGAAAACAACAAAGTTTTACAAAATTGGCAGTTTTAGTCCCTGAAGTTTCACAGATTGTCAGAAATGGTCCCTGGATAAAATATTTTGAAAAAAAATCACAAAGTCCCAGGGAATCATGAATGACAATTTTACCCTTGAGTTCAAATTTGCAAAAATGCCAAGTTTAGTTTTTAGTCCCTCACTTTGAAAAATGACATAAATAGTCCTTGGAAAATTTCAAAATGTGAAAATAATCAAATGTGGCCCTTGTCCTATTAAGATTTGCATAATTGGTCCTTTTGATAACTTTGGGAAAGTTACATTTCAGCCCCTATCTTTGCAGAAATTCAAAAATGGTCCTTGTGTTATAAGTCAAAACCAAACCGACCCTTGTGTATTATGAACCCCCAACCAATCCCAGTCCAAATCCCACTTGAACCCCCAAATTGACCCTTCCCTTATTTTAATACCAGTCCCTCAGTTTGACCATCTCCACTGTTCACCTTCCCTCCCAAACGCCACCTGCTACCACAACATCACCTCCACCTGTTTTACCACTGTACCACCACCTTTCCACCTCACCTTAGCTACTCCACAGCTGGTTAACAACCCCCTCCACCTCTACAACACCCAAAATTCATTAATGCAAAAAACCCAAACTGCTTATGATCTTTCCCGCCAAAATTGACACATGACATTAGGATAAATTCAATGCATCCAATGGCTGGAATAGGTGGGAACACTCCAGAGGTCGCAAAGACTCTAAAAAGATCAATATAAAGAAAAGGGAGCATATGAAGAGAGAGTAGTATAATTTAGATTAGGTAATGTCGTTTTAGTAAAATTTTCAATTTCTGTGTTTAATTAGCTTCCAAGTACTTTTTTTATGTAATTTCAGTATATTATAAACCCTTTTTTTGCAGTATTCAATTCAAGTACGAATTTATCTTATGCATTTGCAATTCAAAATATCAATTCTGTGAATGTTGTTTGTTATTGATGTTAGCCATTAGCTCCCAATAAGCTTTTATAAGCTTACTTGAGTTATTTTTAGTCAGAAAATCTCTACTAAGATTTTACTCTCAAAATTACCTCAGTTAACAAAAGTCACTGAGTTGCTAATTGGATTGGTAATGAAATTGGTGTGCAGTTTTGGAATGGTTGAATTGAGCTTGATTTGGAGTGTTTGATGGGTGTAGAATAGTGATAGTTGGTTATCTATTGTCACCATTAAATCTGGATCTCTTGTAAGTATAACTCAATCTCATATTTAGTTCTAAGTTGTTAGGAGTATTAGATTTGCTTAATTGTGCTTTCTTAGTTTAATTCTATTGATTCACTTGTTTGATTAAGCTTTGCATCTATTTTAGCTTGATTTTGTCATTAGTAATATATATCTGTTATTTCTGATTTCAAACTGCAGCTTTTATTAATCATAGCTTAAGTAGATATAGGTTGTTCTCATTGCATCATTTAGGTATTATCAAGTCTTTGATGTCAGTAAGTGTTATTAAGCTGATTCAGTAGTTGTTAGTTGTAAGTTTGCATATAAGTCCTAAACTAGTGCTTGGTTTAAGTAACTAATCAATGCTGGAGGTTTGGTTTATGGTTAAGAGCAGTAAATATAGTCTCATTTAGGTCTATCTCACTCGTTCTAGTCATTAGTTGCATCTGTTTTCAATCTAAAGTCAAAATCCACTTAAATTAGTTCTTATTCTCATCTCAGTTGAATTTGGAATTCTAAAGTATATTTAGGTATAGCTATTGTTAGAGAGGCTTAATTAACTTTGTTTAGCTTGAAACCTTAATCTCATTCACAATTGGATTCAAATCTCATTTGTCAAGTTTCATTTCTGTCTTTATAAGAAAGTCAAATTAAAAGTCATTTTTTGCAAACTTGTGGGATTTTTAGTGAGCTTATACGTGTTGTAGCTTATGATCTTTTTGGCAATCATTTAGACCCAGCTTGTGTCCCTCTAGTATTTTGGTTACATTTTTGTGATTTATTGTGGGCTCCATAGCCTCAAAGTGAGCTGCAGGGGAAGTGTCTCCCCTGTGGCACTGCTGCACCCCCACCCATCACCATCACCTCCACTTTGGTGGGTTCCTCAGGCCACCTCAGTGGGTCCCAGTAGGTGTTTCTTGGTTCTTTGGAATCACCACCCAACTGGTTATCTGTTTTTCAGCTAACTTGAGAGCTTAAGCTCTGTGGACCCCACTTGTTTTGCCTTTCAAACTCTGTCCCATAACTGACTTAGAAAACAAAGAAGCCAAGTGCTTATTTCAGTTCCATGTTGCTTATTTGTCCATTTCTTGTCATATTATGCTTATTTTGGTATATTAGACTTAATTTGAGCTTTTGGTTTCCTGCTTTGCTTTTTAGCTTATTTTTAGCTTATTAGCTAAATGCTTATTTTGCCAATTAGCTTAATATGTTTTAGTCAGTCTTAATTTTATTTTTCCTGCTTTGTTATATTATTTTGATTTTTCTGTATTTTTTTTATAATTTTTACTATTATTTAGTATTTATCTTGATTTTTAATTAGTTTCAATAGTTTTAAATTATAATAAATAGATAAAAAGTGTAATAAATATATTTTCAGTTTTAAAATTAGTTTTATAATATTTTAGATTTTTCCATTTATAATTTCATTTTTTTTAGGTTAATTTTCTATTTTCTTGTATTTTAATGTATTTTTAAATAGTTAAAATAGTTTTTTAATTAATAATAATTAAATAAATAGTTATAAAAATAATTTTATTTTTCCAATAATTTTCTTTATTTATTAGGATTGTAAAAAATGTATTCTATATCCTAGGTATTTTACTTCTTATTTTCACGATTTATTTAATCGTTTCCGTAGTTTTTAATTTAAAACGAGTTTTAGATTTTAAACGTTATTCGATTTTAAGAATAGTGATATCGTTTATTAATATATTTTAGCTTTTTAATTTTCTTTAATTTGCATTTAAGCCCCTGTAATTTACAAACTTTTCTCTAGATATAATTCTCCAAATTCACAAGCCATTTTTCCTGTTCAATCTTCACTCGATCACAGATTCTCTTCTACAGTGGGTCACACCTCGTTGGGACTTAAACGACCTTGGGAGACACTATATTCTCTGGACTTAATTGCATTGGTTTCAGACTATTCGGACTTTTATTACGGTTGACCATTCACAAGTGGTTAGCTTGTGTGATAAAACCTGACTGTCTGGAGACCAATCAAATTTTGGCGCTGCTTCCAGGGGTGGGGGAGGTGTCTGCTTCTACGAATTTTGAAGAATCAGTGATTGTTGATATACACCCATTGTATTTTACATCTTTGTCCATATTTCCTTTTTTCACATAAAACCTAAATTATCGTGAAGTTAATTCGTTGACGGATCGATTACCAAAACTTTTTTTATTCAAGTTTTCAACAAACACAAAACCCAAAAAGATTTTCTTTCTTATTTTTACAAAATGTTTTTCAAAATCCAAAATATCCATCTTTACCCTCTCACATATTTGATTCTTCATCCCAACCCCTCTGTAAACCTTTGATTCTTTCTATGTCTTATCCTCACCCTCTTGGTTGTCACTGGTGTGGTGGTCCTTATAATGGTGCAATTGCCCCATTGTAGCATGGTGGAGTCAGGAAACGGGTCCTTCTATAACCAGGATCCCTATTCCTACCATAACCAACTATTTATTCCATCACTACCACACTGTGAGACCTCAGCATTTTACTGTTGTGATACTGTGGTTCACACTCCAGTTCTGATTGTCATCGGGAAACACGCTTGTCTATGATCAGTTCCTGATACAATGATGACTACACACATATGACTCACAGCCACATCAGTTTTACTGTTGTAGTATTGTGGAGGTCCACACTTAGAATCTATTGTCAAACAGAATCCATTTCCTTGTAACAATACGACTCTTCGTATCATGACCAACCTCTACTACCAAATGAATCAGGCACCACCTCAGCTGAGCCACTTTCTCAAATCTTCTCCTTGATCTTTTGGATTTAGTGAAAGATTTGAAGGAGGAACCATTCCCAAGATAATCCAATGAAAATCCATGGAAAATTGTTAGCCGAGAGCGGCTGCTAAATTAAATTCCCAAATTGCCTTTGAAAAATCTATTAGGGAATCAATTGCAAAAGAAAAAGCAGCCAAATCTAGCTCTCGATTCTGTTTCATTCCTGATGACGATGATGATGAAGTTACCCTTGATATTCGTCAATTTTGTACAGGTTCATCAAGTTCATCAGTTGAAATTCCTTCCATGAAAAATCATGGAGAAAAGACTATGATGGAATTACTAGCAGAAGAACAAATGGAAAGTATAAAACCTATGTATGCTAGTCCTTCTCAAATCCCTCAGTCTGTTGTTATCACACCCGATATTCCCACTCACTCTCTAAACATGGGGGATGAGCTTCTTGACACTGTTCCTGAAAAGGAATCTGACGAATTCATAAAGTCTAGTGTTGAGAACCTTTTCCCAATCCCAATAGAGTCACAGGGAATTATTGATCATGTGTGTGATATCCCTCCTCCTCTTGTCTTCCAAAATGATCATATTGAGATGTTCTCTGATTCTGATGAGGACTATTCTTTATCTTGTGGAGACATAAGTTATGTGGGGAATTACCTTCTGAGCCTGTCAGCTTAGGAGAAGAAATGAGAAGAAATAACCAAGACGAAGCTCTTCGTCTACATTATTGAATGTTATCTTCTCATTTCTAGAATCGGAGGCTTTTAATGAAAGCCTACTTCATATCCTATCCCCTTTGAGGATAGTGAACTTTTGTTCAATGCTTCTATTCCCGAATTGCAACGTTCCATTTGATCATATGGGAGAGAAGATTAGTGGTATTACCACTTCTCATTCTCATAATTCTCTCCCCGATTATGAATCATTCACTTTTGAGGAGTTCCCCAGTGAACTCACTCAAATCAATCCCGAATATGAATCATTCGCCTTTGAGGAGTCCTCCTGTGAACTCACTCATATCATATCTCCGCCGGGAGTATGATAATTTCTACTTTGATCTAGACACACCCATAATATGTCTTGATCAAGCGAGCTTAACTGATGAGATTCATGAAACTATGAATTCTCCTATTGAGGATGAAGAGTTAGTCATGATTTTTATCATGACTTTCTTTCTCTTCTTCACCTATCCCGTAGCTTCTCCTGTTCTTCACTCCTTCGGGAATGAAGACATTATCTTTGACCCCGGCATTTTCATTTATCATTTGTGAGCCGGTTCTATGTATATCTCATCGGTGTGGAACTTTCACGTACTTCAAGGTTTATACAAACATCTTGAATGAAAGTCCGATGGAGATTGTCTCTTCCACTTACTTCCCCATGAACAAATTAATTCGGGGTCGAGTCAAGCTAGCGACTCGGTAATCAAAAACAATAGTTAAACATGGGTTTTTCACCCGTGTGTACCACCCTAGTGTGGGGGAGATGCCCCACATGTTTTATATAAATCTAAAAAAAAAAAAAAAAAAAAAAAAAAAAAAAAAAGAGAAGAATAATTGTTGTTCCACCTTAGCTATAATGTTATCTTTTTACGTGCAAGGATTCGGCATAATAGCCGGGACTTTGAATATTGAGGACAATTTTCATTTCTAAGTGTGGGGGGGAAATTCTGGCGAATTTGATCATAAATGTACCTTTTAGTCCCTTTTTCCCCCAAAATGGCCAAATTAAAATTTTTTTTTAGTGGAAGTACTATGTACTAAACACAGCAAATGGTAATCAGTCCTCCATGTCTAACCCACATAAGGATTGGCTAATCCAGGAGCAAACGGCTCTTGGTAAAGATATCTCAAATCCGTTGACGGCTTGCAATTTGCATAAAAATTGTATGGTGTTCAGCTCACCATATCTTTAATTAGTGAAGAGTTGGCTAGCCCGCAAGTTTATGGCTTGTGGTAAAGGCAGTTGGAAATCCATAATTGGTAATCGGCTCACCAAAGATAATATTGATAATTTATCTAAGAGTTGGCTAGTCCAGAAGCAAACGGCCTCTAGTAAAGACAAATCAAATCCGTTGAAAGCTGGTGATTTGCTCAAAATCATTTGGTTATCATTGTACCAAAATTCTTACTTGAACTAAAACAATTGGCTACTCCAGAAGTAATGGCTTTTGGTAAGAGATGAAATCCATTAAAGTTTCAAAAAGATTGCTAGGGACTAGCAATAGTTTGTGTGGGGGATTTGATAGGTGTCTAAAACACATATATTTTACCCTTGTTTAAAACCCCAAAACCGCCAAAAACACACAAATGACTATATAAATGTTACAAATATCATGAAAATGTGTTTTTATGTGTTACAAGTGCAAAAGGATTGAAAACTTATGAAAAACAACAAAGTTTACAAAATTGGCAGTTTTAGTCCCTGAACTTTCACAGATTGTCAGAAATGGTCTCTGGATAAAATATTTTGAAAAAAAATCAACAATAGTCCCCCAGGAATCATGAAATGACAAATTTTACCCTTGAAGTTCAAATTTGCAAAAATGGCAAGTTTAGTCCCTCAACTTTGAAAAATGACATAAATAGTCCTTGTAAATTTAAAAATGTGAAAATAATCAAATGTGGCCCTTGTCCTATTAAAGATTGGCATAATTGGTCCTTTTGATAAATTTGGTAAAGTTACAATTTCAGCCCCTATACTTTGCAGAAATTACAAAAATGGTCCTTGTGTTATTAAGTCCAAAACCAAACCGGACCCTTTGTGTATTATTAACCCCCAACCAATCCCCCCAAATCCACTTGAACCCCCAAATGAACCCTTCCTATTATTTTAATACCCGTCAACCAGTTTGACCATCTCCACTGTTCACCTTCCCTCCCAAACGCCACCTGCTACCACAACATCACCTCTACCTGTTTTACCATTGTACCACCACCTTTCCACCTCACCTTAGCTACTCCACAGCTGGTTAACAACCCCCCTCCACCTCTACATACACCCAAAATTCATTTAATGCAAAAAACCTGCTTATGATCTTTTCCCGCCAAAATTGACACATGGACGATTATGATAAATTCAATGCATCCAATGGCTGGAATGAGGTGGGAAACACTCAGAGGTCGACAAAGACTCTAAAAAGATCAATATAAAGAAAAAGGGAGCAGTATAAAGAGGAGAGTAGTATAATTTAGATTAGGTAATGTCGTTTTAGTAAAATTTCAATTTCCAGTGTTTATTTAAGCTTCCAAGTACTTTTTTATGTAATTTCAGTATATTATAAACCCTTTTTCAGTATTCAATTTCAAGTACGAATTTATCTTATGCAATTTGCAATTTCAAAATATCAAGTTCATGTGAATGTTGTTTGTAGTTGATGTTAAGCAATTATAAGCTCCCATATAAGCTTTTATAAGCTTACTTGAGCTTATTATTTACTCAGAAAATCTCTACTAAGATTTTACTCTCAAAATTACCTCAGTTAACAAAAGTCAACTGTAGTTGCTAATTTGGATTTGGTAATGAAATTGGGTGTTGCAGTTTTGGAATTGGGTTGAATTGAGCTTGATTTGGAGTGTTTGATGGGTGTAGAATAGTGATAGTTGGTTATCTATTGTCACCATTAAATCTGGATCTCTTGTAAGTATAACTCAAATCTCATATTTAGTTCTAAGTTGTTAGGAGTATTTAGATTTGCTTAATTGTGCTTTACTTAGTTTAATTCTACTTGATTACACTTGTTTGATTAAGCTTTGCATCTATTTTAGCTTGATTTTGTCATTAGTAATATATATCTGTTATTTCTGATTTCAAACTGCAGCTTTTATTAATCATAGCTTAAGTAGATATAGGTTGTTCTCATTGCATCATTTAGGTATTATCAAGTGCATTTGATGCAGAGTAAGTGTTAAGTTAAGCTGATTCAGTAGTTGTTAGTTGTAAGTTTGCATATAAGTCCTAAACTAGTGCTTGGTTTAAGTAACTAATCAATGCTGGAGGTTTGGTTTATGGTTAAGAGCAGTAAATATAGTCTCATTTAGGTCTATCTCACTCGTTCTAGTCATTAGTTGCATCTGTTTTCAATCTAAAGTCAAAATCCACTTAAATTAGTTCTTATTCTCATCTCAGTTGGAATTTTGGAATTCTAAAGTATGATTTAGGTATAGCTATTGTTAGAGAAGCTTAATTTAACTTTGTTTTAGCTTGAAACATTAATCTCAGTTCACAAATTGGATTCAAATCTCATTTTAGTCAAAGTTTCATTTCTGTCTTTATAAGTCAAAATTAGAAAAGTCAGTTTTTGCCAAACTTGTGGAATTTTTAGTGAGCTTATTACTGTGTTGTAGCTTATGAGCTTTTGGGAAATCATTTAGACCCAGCTTGTGTACCCTCTAGTATTTTGGTTACATTTTTGTGATTTTTATTGTGGGCTCCACATAGCCTCAAAGTGAGCTGCAGGGGAAGTGTCTCCCCTGTGCAGCTGCTGCACCACCACCACAGTCACCATCACCTCCACTTTGGTGGGTTCCTCAGGCCACCTCAGTGGGTCCCAGTAGGTGTTTCTTGGTTCTTTGGAATCACCACCCAACTGGTTATCTGTTTCAGCTAAACTTGAGAGCTTAAGCTCTGTGGACCCCACTTGTTTTGCCTTTCAAACTCTGTCCCATAACTGACTTAGAAAACAAAGAAGCCAAGTGCTTATTTCAGTTCCATGTTGCTTATTTGTCCATTTCTTGTCATATTATGCTTATTTTGGTATATTAGACTTAATTTGAGCTTTTGGTTTCCTGCTTTGCTTTTTAGCTTATTTTTAGCTTATTAGCTAAATGCTTATTTGCCCAATTAGCTTAATATGGTTTAGTCAGTGCTTAATTTTATTTTTCCTAGCTTTGTTATATTATTTTAGACTTTTCTGTATTTTTTTTTTATAATTTTTACTGTTTATTTAGTATTTATCTTGATTTTAATTAGTTTCAAATAGTTTTAAATTAATAATAAATAGATAAAAAGTGTAATAAATATATTTTCAGTTTTAACATTAGTTTTATAATATTTTAGATTTTTCCAATTTATAATTTCATTTTTTTTAGGTTAATTTTCTATTTTCTTGTATTTTAATGTATTTTTAAATAGTTAAAAATAGTTTTTAATTAATAATAATTAAATAAATAGTCATAAAAATAATTTTATTTTTCCAATAATTTTCTTTATTTATTAGGATTGTAAAAATGTATTTTCTATATCCGTAGGTATTTTACTTCTTTATTTTCACGATTTATTTAATACGTTTACGTAGTTTTTAATTTAAACGTAAGTTTTAGATTTTAAACGTTAATCGATTTTAAGAATAGTGATAGCGTTTATTTAATATATTTTAGCTTTTTAATTTTCTTTAATTTGCATTTAAGCCCCTGTAATTTACAAACTTTTTCTCTAGATATAATTATTCCAAATTCACAAGCCATTTTTCCTGTTCAATCTTCACTCGATCACAGATTCGTCTTACTACAGTGTTCACACCTCGTTGGGACTTAACGACCTGGGGATACACTATATTCCTCTGGACTTAATTGCATTGGTTTCAGACTGTTCGGACTTTTATTACGGTTGACCATTCACAAGTGGTTAGCTTGTGTGATAAAACCTGACTGTCTGGACCCAATCACCTGCACTGTGTTTCTAATATGTTTTTGAAACTTTTACATTTTTGTAAAATTCAAACATATTTCCCTCCTCTTTTGACCATAAAGAAATTAACCTTGTACGTTCTACATTTTTGCTTAAATCGCGTAACTTTTAGACTTCACGTATAACTATGAAGTTATCCCGCGTATGACGAAAACCACATTTTGACATCTCATATTACTTTTAGACTAATTTTAGTCTACTCTAAATAAATTCACGGTCGTTTCCCTGAAATTTCGTTCTTTTCTGATAAACTGCGAATTACGCGTTTTTTACTCGTATTTCCAGTTTTAAGCAGCGTTTTTGCACCCAATGAGACTTATCACCCATTTTATATTTTTAGACGGAGTATAATGATGAGTTTAATCATTCCTATAAGTTTCATATTTTTACGATACCCGATTTTACGTTTTATGGCTTAACGGCTTACAGTTAGCGATTAACGGAACCAAAACTCACTCCGTAACCAAGATAATACCAAAACTATCCACCTAAGTCATCTTATCTCTTCATGGCCGACCTTAGGGGGGGGGAGTCATCATTTTGGTGGCATCATCCTAACCATGGTTCATTTAGATCATTACATGTGTCCTAACTTAACCATGGTTAATATTTAACCCAATATATGGTTAACCAAACTTACCCTCCTATAAATCGGAAGTGAAATATATCCTAAAGACCTTCACAAACTGATTTCGGTCGTTCATACACTAAAACACTCATATCTTCCATCATTTGATCTATAAACTCCAAGTTTATGCAAGGAAGTTCCAATGATCAAGCTACTACATCAAATCTCTAGCAAGTTTAAGTGATCTTCTTGAGTTTAGATCCACTCAAGTCACTTAGTACTTCATCACCAACTCTTCAAGATTGCAAGGGTGCCAAGGTGTGGAAAGCTAGTGATTCGTTGTGAAGTGAGTGGTGAAAAACACAATATCAACGTATATCAAAATAACCGTTAAATTCGACAAATTAACCCTTTAGGAAAAAGGTTAACGTACCAAACCTTACGGGTGTGATAAAAGTGATACCAAAAAAGTGATTTCACGGGTCGTGTCCCAACGAGGTGTGAATGGAAGGATTCGTTGAGTTTTGTGATTTGAACTTGAATTGGATTTGAATGATTTGTTGATTTGAATTACGTTTCTACAAATTAATTAACGGGAAAGTAATTAAGGCAAGGGAACCCTAATAAACTAAAAATAAACTATCACTAATCCTAAGGAATGATAAAACGAAGCTACACTAAGTCCTAGGGTGCTAAAACTAAAAAACGTAAAAACCGGCAACCACCCGAGCCATAAACGTAAAAGTTTTTGCAATTTAAGGGCTACGGGTGTGAAATTAATTTTCCTACGTTCTAATTGACTAAAAATAATTTTAGAAAAAGACCGGGTATTTTTTCGACTTTTAAAATAATTACTACGAATTAAAAACTATTAAACACTAATTAAATGATTAAAAATATTAAACTAATTTGGAAAAGTCTGAAAAATTCTCAAAAAGTACTTTAAGTAATACTGGTCCTAAGAAAAATAAAAAAACTGGGTAGTTGCTTTGAGAATTAAGCTACAAATAAGCTCTATTTAGCTTATACCCTAAACTGCCAATATACCTTAAGTATTTAATGGTGCAAGATATGACTGAGACAAGTCCCAAGGGCGCCTGTTAAGTATGTTGTGTGTGAGCTGGGTGGCGTGGGTTCGAGTCCCAGCCACGCCAGTTTTTTGCAAAACGTTTTTTTTTTTTTTTTTTCAATTTTGCTTTTCAAAACTTAAAGACACAATCAAACTAAGCACTTTTTGTGAAAAATTTTTGAAAGAAGCAATCTCAATAAGCTGTACGAACAACTTAACTCAACAGATTTAAAAAAAAAAAAAAAAAACTAAACAAACTTCCTTTTTAAGCACACAACCAAACACCCCTTTTTGAAATAGTGGTGTCAATTAAGCAAAAAGCAATTGGACAAGTGGGAAGTTAAGCAAAAGGTGTGACAAATAAGCTACAACATACAAAGAAAAGGCTCAAATAAGCAAAAAAGAAAATGGGTGAAACAGTTGGCATAATAAGCTTATCTAAGGGAGATCCTAAGTCTAAGACTAGATCGAATCAACAAAGCGACAACTTAACTACGCTTCTAATAAGCACAACGGGTACTAATCCTAGACTAGCTGAACTAATAGACCTTTAACAACCTAAATAAGCTGAAACCAACTACTGATAAGCTAAAAAAAATGAAAAACATGACTTGTGGTGCAGCAGGCTGCAACAGCCTTAGGGCCTGTTTCAGCTTATTTTTAAGCTGCAAAATGAACTTCCAAAACAATACAAGCTGCACAAGAACAAGGTTAGCCTAGCAAAGATGTTAGAAATGACAATTGGATCCCAGGAAAAAGCTGTTTATAGCTTAAAATTAAGCTGAGATCAGCATGGTTTGGGCTTGTTTTGGCTGCTGGTGCCGAACGCGAAACAAGGAAAAGAGGCCTTTTGACATTAGATTTTCACTATGCTAGAAGTTAAATCAAGACTTGAAACTTGGACTAGAGTAAGTTGGGTGAACCAAAATTTGATAAAAACAAACTTTTACAATTTTGAACACTACTTTTACTGAGAAAAAGGCACAAGAACAGCATAGGCTGTTGCTGTCCTGTGCAGTTGAAAAATCAGCAAAGCAATTCTTTTTTAAGCAATCAAATCCTTCAGCAAACTTGGTAAAAAGGTACTAACAATTTAAACTTGCTAACTTGGTGAAAAGAGTTTTGACCCACCAAGTCAAATGGGTAAAAGATGGTTTCGACCTGTTTACAAGCAATAACCAAACACCCCTTTTAGCAAAAACTAATACTACCACTTTTCTGAGAATAAGCTACAATCTTCTAACAAATTTTCAATGAGCTAAGATAAACACAAAACATAAAACTGAAAAAGGTACTTTCATTGATTAAAAAGAGATTACAATAAAACTAAGATA
Organism: Chrysanthemum makinoi; assembly: GCA_910596185.1. Lineage (NCBI taxonomy): Eukaryota > Viridiplantae > Streptophyta > Magnoliopsida > Asterales > Asteraceae > Chrysanthemum > Chrysanthemum makinoi. The sequence goes on from OU343223.1 coordinate 185,453,555, forward strand.
CAAGAAAACTAAAGCTTTTTAAAGAAAAACTAAAGACTGATTTTAAACAAAAACTAGGGGGGTGCCATTATAACTTGGCTACATGTTCCTTTTATACTAAAATCTTGGGTCTTCAACTCTTGTGTTTCTTGTGAGATGGAAAACAGCCAAAGCTCCACATGTGCTTTCTTGAAAAATTCTCAGCCGTCCATATAGTAGGTACATGTGAGCATGAATCTTAGCCATCCATTGAGTCTTTTGAAGCTTGGATTGCCAGCTTGGTAACCATGGAAAGGGGAGAAGCTGTGGGAGTGGGTTTGGGATTTGGGGTAGACTGGTTAATAGAGATGAAGGTGGTTTTGGGGTATGGTGAAGCTGGGTAAAGAGGAGAAGGGAGGTTGAGTGTTTGGTTGAAGAAGGCATTTAATGCTTCTTGGCTTGGGGTGTTTGGAGTGATAAGGGATAGGGTGATGATGATGGAGTGTGTTGGAGTTGCAGGCAGGTGTAGGTGTTGCAGGGGGGATGATGGAGGGGAAGGGGAAACCCGTGAGGGGTTTGACCAGTGTTTGACCGGGATTATATTAATAGAGAAGGGTCAAACGGAAGTTGGGTCAAAAAGAAGGGGGTCATGGTAATGGGCAGGGTCCATGGGTTTTATGACAAGGTCCAAATGGTTTAAAGAGTATTAATCATAGGCACAAGGACTTGTTGTGTAATTCTGAAAATGCAAGGACCACTTCTGCCATTTTGTCAAAGTTGCTCCAAGGGACCAAAAGTGACAAGCTCCAATAGTTCAAGGACCAAACTTGACATTTTGAAACTCAATTTTCAAGGACCATTTAAAATTGCCAAATTTTTAAACTTGAAGGACCAATTTTGTAATTTCTCAAAATTTTTGATATTTTTCACCAAAGGACTAATTTTGACAAGTTATGATCCAATTTAAAAGGACCAGGGTAAATTGGTGAATCTTTGAAATTGCTCAGGGACTATTTCGACATTTTTGAAACTTGGGGGACTGAAACTGCCAAATATGCAAACTTAGCTCATTTTTCATCTGATTTTCCCAAACATTTTGCATCGAAACATATAAAATGCAATTTTGAGATATTTTCAGTATTTTGATGCATTTCTGAGCATTTTTAAACGTTTTGCAGTTCAGATTAGACCAAAAATGATGAGTATTTACACACTCATCAATCCCCCACACTAAACTATTGCTAGTCCCTAGCAATCTTTTGAGAAAAACTTAATGGATTTGAATCTCTTTACCAAAAGCCATTACTTCTGGAGTAGCCAAATGTTTCAGTTCAAGTAAGAACCATGGTACACCAATAACCATGTGATTTTGAGCAAACCACCAGCTTCCAACGGATTTGATTTGTCTTTACCAGAAGCCGTTTGCTCTGGACTAGCCAACTCTTAGATAAATTATCAATATTATCTTTGGTGAGTCGATTACCAATTATGGTTTTCCACTGCCTTTACCACAAGCCATAAACTTGCGGGCTAGCCAACTCTTCACTAATTAAAGATATGGTGAGCTGAATACCATACAATTTTGGGCAAATTGCAAGCCGTCAACGGATTTGAGATATCTTTACCAAGAGCCGTTTGCTCCTGGATTAGCCAATCCTTTTGTTTATTAGACAAGGCGGACTGATAACCAATTGAGTAAGTGCAAAACACTTACTCCAAAAAAAAAATTTTTTTTTGCCAAAAACGGGGGAATTGGGCGGATAATACATATGATAAAATTCGTGAGAATTCCCCCCCACACTTAGAATTGAATATTGCCCTCAATATTCAAAGTACCGGCTGTTATGCCGAAACTGAGAACGTAAAAGGGAAATACTACGGCCATTATTTGAAAGATTTTTTTTTTTTTTTTTTTTTTTGTTATAACTTGTATATATACACAACATGTGGGGTAACCCCCCCACACTAGGGTGGTAGAAAATAGAAAGAAGTCAGAAATATGGGTGAAAACCCATATGGTATGCTACTGTTTTTGATTCCCGAGTCGCTAGCTTGACTCGATCCCGCATTCATTTGTTCTTGGGGAAGCAACGTGGAAAACCAATCTCGATCGGACTTTCGTTCACAGTGTTAATAAACATATGAACATCAGAAAGTTCCACACCGATGAGATACAACCGCGGTATTGTTAATAGTAGAAACTATAACGGATGATACCGGGGTCAAAGATGGTGTCCTCATTCCCGAAAGAGAAAAGGGAAAGAGCAACCACACCATCTGTGAAGAATGGAATAAAGATGTTCATGAGAATGCATGTCCATTCCTCATCAGTAAGAAGCAAATCACCATTTTTGACATTTTTAAGCTTAAACTTGAAGCTTGTATGGTGATTGTCAATAAGATGTCCGGGAGGGAGGGTTGGAAACGGTTCTTCAATCAACAGATTTTCCAGAAAAAGGATGTCTCCCTCCGGATCAAAGTAAGTATTATCAATTCCTGTTAGAATTGACTCATCACTAAGAAAGGCATCGACTTCATTCCAAAAGTTGTCGTCTTCCTCATCAGGAGTGAGAGAAGGGATTGAAGAGTCGGGAATAATAAGACTAGAAGATGATGGATCATTTTTGAGCAATTCATCAATGGGAAGGATGTCTCCCATTGGATCACAAACATCATCATCCAATTCAGATGAAACTAAAGAGAGTTTGGTTTCATCCACAGAGTTAACAAACTTGATGCGACAAACTGATTCCGGAGGTGGGACAAGTGGTGTGCTCTTAGAGCTAGCAATTTCCACCACTTCCGATGAAGTCTCCGATTCTAGATCATCATCATCATTAAGAACACTCTTGACTTCCCTGGTACAACTTTCAAACCATTTTTTTGAACCAGGGGTGATTTTCAAAGCTTTTAACTCAGCACGTTTTTGGTGACTCCTCTTAACCGTGAAATTTGAGAGTGTTGCATTGAATCTTTCAGATTTTTGATCAATTGTGGCAACACTCTGTTTGGACAGAGGTTTGGAGTTTTGGTTGATATTCAACGTGAGTTCTTCGTTGTCAACCCGTATTGTCAACTCTTCAGCAAACACATCAATCAGAGCACGACTCGTTCTCAAGAGCTCTCCCCTAAGATGAGGGGAACTCTAGGATCTGCATCGAAGTCTACTACAACAAAGTCAGTAGGAAAGTGAAACTTTCCCACTTTCATCACGACATCCTCGGCTATCCCAAGTGGACGAGTTATGGTACGGTCCGCTAGCTCGAGTGTCATACAAGTGGATGAAAGTGTAGGAAGAGACAGTTTTTTTCCATAGAGAGTGGCATGAGGTTAATGCTAGCGCCAAGATCGGCTAAGGCGGAGCATTGAACCATCCCCAAGAAATCACATGGGATTAAAAATCTGCCAGGGTCTTCAAGCTTTTTGGGAAGCTTCTTGAGAAGGACCGCTGAGCATTGCTCATTAAGAGGGGTTTTAGCCATCTCAGATAGCTTATCTTTGTTGTTTAGTAAGCCTTTAAGCGTGGATGCAAATTTAGGCATTAGAACGA
>OU343223.1:185457162-185545615 GCA_910596185.1 Chrysanthemum makinoi
TTATATTTGAACTTCTTTAAATTGATTCTGACCCTTTAACATATAAGTGAATTTGGACTTGACTTTGAACTTTTGACATATAGTTGAACTTCTTTAACCCGGGTAAGGACCCTTTTTGATATATTTTAAACTTGTTTGACGCGGATTTTGAATGCTTCACTATCTTGAACCTTTTGATATTATTCGAGCTTTCTTGACTGCTTCAACTTTGAACTCGACTTAAATCTTTGAACTTAATTAACTTGAACTGAACTCCTGAACTTAAATACAAATCCCAATCACTTGTTTGAACTTATTGAACCGGTGACGTTATGACCTTGACCTAAAGTCTCCTATGATCGAGCATCACTATAAAGTCTCCCATATTCGAGCATCACTATAAAGCCCCCATGTTCGAGCATCATTATGTCTCCCTGTTCTGGAGCAACCTAAAGCCTCCCCGTCCCGGAGCGTAGAGCTGCTCACTATGTTACTGAGCCGCTTCTCAAAAATCTCTTATTGGTGGAGTGTGCAAAGTCTCGCCATATCGGTGGAGGGTACCGAAAAGTCTCGCCTTATTGGTGGAGTGTTCTCAATAATTCTCGCCTAGGTGGTGAGGCACAAGGAGTCTCCTTGTGGGAGTAGTGCAAAGTCTCCATGTTCGAGCGCCCCCTATTATATACGTGGTGCAATATTGTGAATTATTATGGTAACTTATACTCGACTATTATACACACTATATTTTGTGCAATGGGTTGTGAACACACAGGTTGCAAGTTTTGTATGGGCGGGACTTGAACCGAGTGGATTTACAATGTCTTTGCTTTGTGACCTCATTTGACAACGTGTGCATGAACATAAACTAGACATATTTTGGCATGGGTTGTAGAACACACGTTGCAAGTTTTGTATGGGCGAACTTGGAACCGAAAGTGGATTTACAATGCTTTTGCTTTTGTGGACTATTCTATATGACCAAAAACTTTTCCTTTGCTGCATGAACATTCTTTAAAGGCTTTACAATTCAACCAAACACTATGAACTCACTCAACCATTGTGTTGACACTTTTAGCATGTTTTATCTCAGGTATCTAAGGCATTCACTTCATGGCATTCATGTGGACTTATCATAGAGTCGCGGTGTCGACGCGTCTCATATATTTTTTTTATGCACTTAACTATCGTTTGATTGTAACAAACTCATTTTGGAATATTGGAAATATTTTGGGACCTATGTTTTGTAAACTCTGATTATTTTACTAAGTCAAATGATATTTTCAAAACGACACTTTAGGTCGTTCGATATAACTGTAACTTTGATGCTATGATAGTCATCGCCCAGAATTCCATTCCGCTTAAAATGTAATTGGGGTGTGACATTGGTATCAGAGCAATGGTTATAGAGAACTAGGTTGCATCATTAACCCTAGACTATAACTACATCATCATAGCATCTCATCATATCATAATAAGTGCATACTCATTATACATGCGGACTTATGACTCAACACCCAACATCATATGAGTCGATTAGTCCAAGCATTGCATAGTTACTCCTAAATTATACATAGCCCGATCACCTATGTCTAATTCAGGAAGAATCATGCAATGAAGGGAGTATTAGTCTCATATGTAAGCTTATCTATCGAGCCAAATTTTCAAAAGATTTTCTTCAAACCACTTGTTTCCAGTTTGATCCGAGCATGCAGTTTTGTTTGATGAGTTGAAAAGATCAAGCTAGAAACAAGTTGTTGCTCAAACCGATTTAGCCTAATCGTATGATGCCTTTTGTTTGATGAGTTGTGAGATTAAGTAAAAATCGGTTACCTAAAAGTCTTTTGAAAATTTTGCTCGAGAATGGGAAAGCTTGCCTAACCAAACCTAAACCATAAGAGAGCAGTACAAGAACGTACCTAGTTGGATGAGGAACCCATATGCATGAACATTAACGTGATCATTTAGACTATTTGTACGAGCATGAACTTTTAGAACTCTTGTCGAGGTTCGGACTATAGTATCAATAATTGAATCACGAGGACGTGATTCCTCTAACCGGGAAAGAATGTCACAATTCTCAATTTCCGGTCATTTCTCAAACTCAATATTCATCATTTTTCAGAACTAGGTTTACGAGTATCAAATTCGCGTAACCTTAGGGGTTTAGTTGCGAATTCATGAACAATCATCAAGGACATTTCATATAGACTAGGTTTAGTCTACATTTTATTAGCATCATTGTCATCGTATTAGTTCATGCATGGTTTTGCATTTTACATTAAACGCCATTTTTATATTAAATAAACGCTATCACGCAACCAATTATTTTGAACATTTGATCCGATGCTTCCAAAATTATCCTCGATATATTTTATACTTATATTAAGATTATAAAATAATATTATGAGTTTACCCAATGTTTTAAATTTATTTTGTATATAAATTGTTATATTTATATAATTACGACGGTTTTCTTAAATACTACACGATAATTATTATTTCACTCAAATTTTGCAAGGAATGTATTTTTATAACTTTTTTGACTTCAATATATTTTATTTGGATCGCTTAAAATTTATTTTTAGCTAACGCTACCCTAAATGCTTAAATAAATACACAATTTACTAATAATTCTTAATTAGCTTCACTTTTACTTATATACACAAGTATTTAATCAAAACAAAACACATTCCTATTTTTTATACATACTCGACCACCCAAGGGTGAGTCACACCATTTATTTGCTAAATATCTCATTTATATTCATTTATGTTTACAAATTAAACACACATACATAATATCTAGTGTGAAAGATCAAAACTACTCTCTCCTCTTCTTCTCCATTGTGACCGCCTCCACGAAGACCAAGAAGGAATCTATAAAAAAATTTCTAGTCAAGTTTATCTCAATCTAGTTACACTCTTAGTTAAGGTTTTGAAATAAAAACCTAGGGTGTTAGGATTGACCTTTGTTCATTTCACCTCATCAAGTTACTAGTAAGCATTTCATACTCATCATCATCTTTCATATTCATGCTATGTTCATTTTATCATGTTTGAGTAAAACATGCAATTTATATGGATGTTTATACCACTTAAATTATTTTTTTTAAGCACTATAAGTTTATATAAGTTATCCTATAATTACTATTTGAAACATATCACTTTTGGTGATGTCTACGAACCCATGACACCCTAAGAAGGTGTATGGTAGGATTAGAATAGCTTCGGAGTTGGTTTGAATTTGTTAGAATAGGTTTTCGAAAAACTCATTTCAATAACTCTCATTAAGTGGTCCGATCATATTTGTTAATTTGGAATTTTCTACGTTTTATAAAAATTTTTGGCTAGACATTTGGAAAATACACTTTAAAACTAAACGGGTCTTGAATGGGTTAAAAAGGAGTTATAACGAAGAAGTTATGCTATTTTCAAGTTTGACGACGAAAACTATTAATTTCAGAAATTTCAGCATGTTACTATCACTTTTTACGAGTCAAAAATGAGGCTTAAGCGTTATTAAATGTGTCGACTTATCAAAAATATATTAGTATACTTTAATACGAATCTAAGGATGCTGAAAACGTAGAAAACGGACTCGTAGCCGCACTTTTACTCGTTTAATTGTTTTATAAACTCTTCGGGGGAGATACATGCTCAACTTCATGCTTTTACTTTACACTTATATGAACTTAAACAATATTGTTTGAACTATCATGAACTTGTACTCTTTTGTTTCACTACTTATGCTAGTAAGTAGATTGTGCCCGAACTAAATTGATCATTATGTTATGAACGCTATTAGTTGAAACACTTTCCTTGATTTTGAACCCTTCAACATGTATATTTGAACTCTTTTAAATTGATTCGGACCCTTTAACATATAAGTGAACAATTTGGACTTGATTTGAACTTTTTGACATATAGTTGAACTCTTTTAAACTGTAAAGGACCCTTTTGATATATTTTAAACTTGTTTGACGTGATTTTGAACGCTTAGACTATCTTGAACCTTTTGATATTATTCAGCTCTTGACTGTTATGAACTTTTGAACTCGACTTAAATCTTTGAACTTAATTACTTAACTTTGAACGGAACCCTTAAACTTAAATACAAACTAATCACTTGTTTGAACTTATTGAACCGTACGTGTTATGACCTTTGACCTAAAGTTCCTATGATCGGAGCATCACTATAAAGTCTCCCATGTTCGAAGCATCACTAATGTCTCCCATGTTCAGAGCATCATTATAAAGTCTCCCTTTTTCGGAGCAACCTAAAGCCTCCCCGTCCTGAGCAAGAGCCGCCTCACTATGTTACGGAGCCTCCAAAATTCTCGCCTTATTGGTGGAGTGTGCAAAGTCTCATCGGTGGAGTGTTCAAAGTCTCTATTGTGGAGTGTTCTCATAATTTCGCCTAGGTGGTCGAGTGACAAAGGAGTCTCCCTTGTGGGAGCAGTGCAAAGTCTCCCATGTTCGGAGCATCCCTGAATTATTATATACGTGGTGCAATATTGTGAATTATTATGGTAACTTATACTTGACTATTAGACACACTATATTTTGTGCAATGGGTTGTGAACACACAGGTTGCAAGTTTTGTATGGGCTAGACTTGGAACCGAGTGGATTTACAATGTCTTTGCTTTGTGACCTCATTTGACAACGTGTGCATGAACATAAACTAGACATATTTTGGCAAGTTAGAACACACAGTTGAAAGTTTTGTATGGCGAACTTGAATCCGAGTGGATTTACAATGCTTTTGCTTTTGTGGACTATTCTATATGACCAAAAACTTTTCCTTTGCTGCATGAACATTCTTTAAAGGCTTTACAATTCAACCAAACACTATGAACTCACTCAACCATTGTGTTGACACTTTTAGCATGTTTTATCTCAGGTGTCTAAGGCATTCACTTCATGGCATTCATGTGGACTTATCATAGAGTCACGGTGTCGACGCGTCTCTCATATTTTTTTTATGCACTTAACTTTCGTTTGATTGTAACAAACTCATTTTGGAATATTGGAAATATTTTGGGACCTATGTTTTGTAAACTCTGATTATTTTACTTAGTCAAACGATATTTTCAAACGATTAATTTTAGGTCGCTCGATATAATCAGAACTCTTTGCTATGATAGTCATCCCCCAGGAATTCTATTCCGCTGCAAAACAGGTAATTTGGGGGTGTGACAAAAAACCAAAATTTTGTTTTAACCCTTGGGTAATTTGCTCACATTCTCCGAATTCCAAATCATGAACAATGTGCCTTCACTGAAGATTGGCCTCTTGATTCTCTCTTCAACTATTACCTAAAACAGTCCATATTGTTCACACATACCTTTCCCCAAGACGCGGATCGATGTTATGCAAACCTCGAATTTATTACTCCCATTATCTATACACAGATATCCGAGATGAATATAAACCTCGCACTCATCCTACGAAAATGTTTGGAGTCCTATGGGAAATCGAAAATCTTTCCTCCGCTTGTTGTGCTCACAATGTATTGTATGCTAACACAACAACCATACAATTCATTTCTTCGAAGGCTTAATTGTAAACCTTCAAGACAACAAGAACAAACTAATCCCTTATGGAATGTTCTTGACACGCCTTTATCATCACATCATGTACTTCTGATCCGCTTCAAACCGTCAAGTTTATTACACAAGCTAACCACTTGTGAATGGTCAACCGTAATAAAATTCAAACAGTCTAAAACCAATGCAATAAAGATCCGAGAGTATGTTTCCACAGTCGTTAAGTCCCACAGAGGATTAATGGTGTTTAACACTTTCAGATGTCGAATAATCACTAAGGATAGTGATCATATGATTGTGAATGATAATTACACCTAAAGAGAAAGTTTGTAAATTACAGGGCTTAAATGCAAATTAAAGAAAATTAAAAAGCTAAAATATATTAAATAAACGCTATCACTATTTTTAAAGTGATGTTTTTCTTGATTTATAAAACAAAATAACTTAAATAAACTATTTTAATTAAAATGTAAACCTATATTATCTAAAAACGTGACCTAGAATGAAAACGCGTGCTATATATAAAATTACGCGAAGCGTAAGAAAAACGTAAAATTTGTAAAATAAAAGTCCTACGAGTGTAAAAACAATTTTCTTACTTACTATATGACAAAAGAAAATTTTAGAAAAAGATTTATATTTTTTTGACTTTTATATTTTTTATTATGAATTAAATACTTTTTTAAACTAATTAAATGATTAAAAATACTAAAACTATTCAGAAAATTCTGAAACTTTTTGTAAAATACTTTATACTAATACAAAGCTAAGAAAAATACAAAAGATGTAACAACTTGTTTGAATAAGCTGGAAATAAGCTAAATATACGATAAGCTTAAATTGACAAAGATGGGTTATGTATTAAATTGTGAAGAAATACCATCAAAGACCCAAGGGCAATGGTATTGTGTGTGTGTGTGGTGAGTGGGTGGCCGGGTTCAATCCCAGCATGGCTTTTGATTTTTTTTTTTTTATTTTCTTTTTGGACTTTTTCTTTTTGAAACTGATTAAGCAGCTAAATACAATCAACTTTTAAAAAGACAATTAATTTAGAAAAGCCAAATACTTTGCTGAGAGCTTATTTGATCGACAGATGAGCTTATAAGCTCTCTTGAGAATTTTAAGCTTAAAAGAGCTTCTACAGCTAAAAGCTGATACCAAACCTAAAATTGACTTACAAACAACTTATAATGACTTCTTATAAGAAGCCAAAGAGAAAAGAAAGAAATACAAATAAGCAAATAAGCAAATCCAATTCTAACTATGGCACAAGCGTGTCTGGGTTTTGATAGCCCAAACAAGCTTATCGATAAGCTTGAAAAGCCAAAATAAGCTTTGATCCAACAAGTTGGGCTGGTGGGGTTTCCAAAAAGCCAAAGCTTAGAAACTATGGTCCACTAATAAGCTCTTGACAAGCTTATGAAGCTGGTAAAACCTGGATCGCCTGTTTACGTTGGTACCTAGAAATGGACAGATCTAAAAGCCACTTGCACCCTAGTAAATAAGCTCAAGCAAGTATTAAGCTTGGGACTTTGAGATGGCTATGTTAGCTTCACAAAAAGCCAAGATTCAAAAGCTAAGGGTAACTAGAGAGCTTTTTATGAGCTTATGAAAATGGTTGTAAACTGTGCACGGACACCTCTTTAAAAAAGTCAAAAGAAGCTAGAAAATAAGTGCTAAATAAGCTATCTAGAAAATATTAAAAATACTAAGATAAAGCTGAACAACTATATTTTAATATTCCAAAATCTTAAGACTTGAAAGCTAATGTTAAGTCCTATAAAAATTAATCTATTTTATTCAAAACCACCAAACTGAAAATTTTGACTTTTAATATTACACTAACTAATTGACTTAAGTGAACTTTAAGTTGATTCTACTAATGACATGATGTATTAAGCTAAATTAAGATGAGATTAAGCTTTAAAGTAAACTATGAATATGATGAGTTTTACACTTTAAATCCCAACAGTTACAAAGTAAGATGAGATTAAAGGTATTTTTGACTTTTTCTCAAATGATGACTTTTATTGTTGCAATGTGTTGTTATGACCTAATGAGACATGAAACAAGCACAAGCAATAACACAGCACAAGCTCTACCACGTTAAACTAACAAATCCAAACATCACTTTATCAAACTGTTTTGATGTTTTAATCACTAAAACAGATTTTTAGACCAAGGAATCAAGTGATTAACTTATACTAACTATTATTAGACAGAATTAAACTGAAATTAACATATTTTAAACACATAAACTATGAAATGCAAATTTTGAGCAATTGCTTACAAGATGAGTCCAAGCTCAGAACTGATAACCAAGGCAATCCAATATCAACCTTGCTCCAGCTTTGACCTTCATTTCCATGGATTTTTTATTTTTTACTAATTTATTTGTATTTTTTGGTATTTTTTTTTCTTTTTTATACTAAACCGACTTTTAAATGTTTTTAATAGCTTTAATAAGCTATCTAGGAGCTTATGTCATTTTATGAGTCCTTAACAACAACTGCTTAACAACATTCAAACATTCATGAGATTTTTAAACTTGAAAATTTGAACAACTGAAATGAAACTTGAAACTTGAAATTACTTATTGCAAAAGTTGTATAATACACTGAATTACTTAAACAAGTACTTGAAAGCTTTAAATTACACTGGAAGGCTTAAAGAAATAAAAACGATTAAGAAAATTAAAAGTTACACTACTTTTTTTTTTACATTGCACCAACCCTTCTTTATAATGATCATTTCAAATTTTGTGTCGACATCCAATCTTTCCCACCTCTTGAGCCATTGGATCTCTCTAATTCATCATATTCGTCCATGTGGAGTTTTTGGCGCCAAATATCTCTTTAGCAGGTTTTCTCAATTAATGAAGTTTGGGATATTGTGAAGGTGGAGGGAGGGTAAACAACGGGAAGACATTGTGAAAGGTGGAAATGAGAAAAAACCACTCTGGTTTTGGTTTAACAGGCAAGGTGAAGGAGATGTACAGTGTACATTGTTTTGGCGGGTTTGACTTAATTTGACCGTTTTATTAATACGTGGGTGGGTTCACAATGGGGTATTGGCAGGTCAAGTGGGGTTTTGGACTGGATTAATAACAAAGAAAGGGTCCGTTTGGTTTGTTATTATCATAAGGACCAATTTTGCAATTTATCCAAACATGAGGGGCTGAACCTGTAATTTCTCCAAAGTTATCACAAGGACCAAACTTGAAAAACTTTAATAGTACAAGGACCATATTTGATTATTTTCCATTTTTAAATATCCAAGGACCAATTTTGACACTTTTGTAAAGTTGAGGGACCAAAGTTGTAATTTTGCAATTTTAAACTTTGAAGGGTTTGTTTTGACAAATTTTGAATCCCATGGACCTTAAATGATATTTTTCTTTATTTTGATTTTTACTGTGGATTTTTGACAACTTTTGAAACTTGGGGACTAAAACTGCCAATTATGCAAACTTGATATGCTTTTCATCTGATTTGGTATTTTGTTAAAACACATAAAAAACTGATTTGTGATATTTTCATCATTTTGATGCATTTCTGAGTGTTTTCAGATGTTTTTGGCATTCTAAACGGTACAAAAATGATGAGTATTTAGACACTCATCAACTTCCACCCTCAATTTCAAAGTCCGTTGTATGTACTTGTGAATAAGATGATGGAACCTCTAAACACATCTCTCATCAAGTCTTTCTTCATCCCTGAATCGGAAAATACTCATCATCCATCTGACGATCCATCTAGCGAAAATGCTCAAGAAACTTAATTTCTTTTCAAAATAGCTCAATCCCTAGATTTCATCTTTTATCATTATAATGTAATTTCGTTTATGAAATAAAACATTTAACGTTTGATGTCTCGATTATATTGTTGTTCAAACTCCTTAGAAGACACAAGTTTTGAAATACGATACCTTGTGCAAATTCTACATACCTTCTGTGAAGGTATTGTTTTGCATGGGACGGATCCCTCACCTTGTACTAGATAGATCCCTCCACTTATGGAACCGTGGGATCCGGGCTAACAGAAATGCATTTGCAGTCCTTTATACTTCAAACCATGTTCTTAGACTACTTCACACTAGCTGAACATAATGCCTTAGAATTTCTTAAATCTTTTTCAAGCTCACATAGCTCATTTAGGATCACACTCAAAGTGCTTTTCAATTTATCATTTCACCAAAACTCATCATTCTTCCGCTCTTATACTCACACATCATCTCTCATATATTAACACATCGAGTTTTGTAAATCTCTCAATTCTAGCAAATTAATTTTAGTCAGCTCTACCTCAAAATGGGTCAAATAGTTTTCATTTCTTATAACCTCTAAGGTATTTTCCAAAAATTATCTTAAGCCACTATCCGTCTTTAGGATCATTTACCTCTACTTGACACTCTCAAATTTTCTAGTGTCATCTTTGGTCATTCATTGGTACTCATAAAGACCCATTTTTTCATCCATAAAAGGCAATCATTAGCTACATCACTCATTGCCCTTGATCATTTAAGTACCCTTCATTTAAGACACTTAGGAAGACTGAAACACCAAAGAGGTATGGTTAGACCTACAAACATCATTTTTCTCCTTTTCTAGGCTACGAGAGCCGATCCCTAGGATTAGCCTAGACGGATCCCTCATTGGAGGGAATCGTGGGATCCGGGTGACAGATTCATCATGAACTCTAGCTAAAGGAATCATTTCAAGCTCTTCTTGCTAACTTGAACACTCCATCTTATCTTAATTAAATTCCTAGATCGCTGAAACTCAAGTTGATTGTGATGCTAATCATCACATTCCAAAGGATCTTAGTGGCTTGAGTCTTGAATGCACTTGCCAAATCCTCTCTTTTATAAACCATCTTGTTAAGACTCCAAAAGTCATCATCCTCATTCTTAGTGTAACGCCCCGACCCGACAAGGGTAAAGGAATCACAAGTAATGGTGTCATATCAAAGCAAACATAAACATCCAAAAGAAATCTTAACATAAATGCGGAATAATTCAAGTCAACACGACTTCAATACATAGGTCCCAATGGAAATAACTCCAATAGAAATAATCTGAAATAACAAAGTCTTAAATGGCATCAACAGATCAAAGCTAAATAAATCTCTAAGGTAAGTCCACTCATGCACTCATCCCAAAGCAAAACCCGCTCCAATGCTTAGATACCGCCAAGGAAGAAAAGAAAGGCCGGAAGCTTCAAAAGCCCAAGGAATGATATGAAAGCAAAGCGAATACTAAACGATAACGAATACGAAATATAATAAACGAAAGATAGCAAAATCATAATCATTTTCAAAGTATACATCAGAATTTTCAAATAAAGTTTATAGTTAACTACCACGAGCCCGTAAACAAATATCGATCATAATCATATTCTCACAAGGCAACATTTCTAAGGCAACATTTGTGGGGAGACCTACCAGAGTTATGAAGGACGCATGCACGCAAAGATCAATCATCGATAACATATAATGATAACAGATAACAGATCTAGGATGCATCCATACGTCCCTTCCTACATATACAAAATATGCTCCACCATCCAGAACGTGCGTAACATCACTCTATCGCCCTAGAGTCATATCGAAGTGCATCATCGATACGGACATGGAACCCCCATGACTAGTGAAATATTTGGCTCATGTGTCAAACTATCTTAGGTCAAATCAGAATGTCATAACTGACACATATCACATTTTATCAGAAGGTTATTCATATTTTCAAAATCAGAGTTTCATAATCGAAATCGAGTTTTCATATCATATAGTTCAAAATCGATATTTCATAATTCAAATCGAGTTCGATAAGCAAAGTACCAAACAAAACGGAATGGGGTTCATAGCAAAGGCTTAGGAAACCCTAATAGAAAAGCTAACGAAAGAAAACGCAAAGGAACCTTATCAAAAGGTCGAATATCCGTACCTTATTCCAAAGCAAATGATCGAAAAGCGAAATACGAAAGCAAAGGATTACTCCTTCTTCACGTAACCTATATACATTAACGGTCGTCCATGTTATTTATGATTCCATAATCGTCGAAATGATCTTTTAACATTTGGTATTTATACTTAGTGTATTCAGTGATCTTCATACTTTAGGATTTTATGATTAAATGAGACTTAAGTGTTTTATAATTAATATCGTAGATTAGGTTCATTATGTCATTTATTAAAGTTTAGGGTTAAATGTGAAAATAGTTTAAACGTCATAACTCACACATGAAATAACGAATTAATACTTTAGCTTCAAACCCTAATCGACTCTCATTATGTTCTAGGTTTTCTCCTTCTTTTAATATCACATTAAAATGCATTTACTTTTCATGTTACGTCTTTTAATGACTCGTTACTTAACCTAACACCTTCATGTCTTAACCATAATGCTACTTATATACATGTTATACTTCAACTTTTATTCCCATGCACGTTTATGATTTTATGTGACAACCAAATTACTTATTATCCGGATTATATACACATTAACACACACACGCACCATAGCTTTGACTAGATATGACCACGCACTACGCTACATATCTACAAGCTCACTTGACTTATAAACACACGTGGTACAAGGTTCACAATCCATATAGGGTTCGGCTTGCATTATTCGGTTCACACTTCACTTAGGGTTTAGGTTTCACATGATCTCTTACTCGTTTAATACTTGTTCAAAACTTTTATATGGTTCGGTTCTAATATATATGTTTCGGCTACAACACTTTACACAAGTCCTAGCTCATCTAAGTACTTTACATATTCAAGTTACCATGTTTTACACCTTGGCCAATTATACACATGGTTCGTTCACATGCATGTGGTTCTGCCTCAACATATATCTATGATCCGATTCAAATATTACGTATTACATAATAAGCTCTTTAATACTTATAAGTTTCAAATGGTATGGTTTGTTCTGTTTGGTTTCATACGGCTCGACACAAAGGAAAAGAAACACAAGTCGACTAAAACAACATGATACAATAAAGGTTAACGTAAGGTGTAACGAAAGAAAGACGAGAAAACATTTATACCTTAGCTTGTTGAAGCAAAAGTCTCGACACCAAGGGGAATTAGGTTCGGCCGAATGAGAGCAAAGAAAAGAAACAACAAAACTAGGGTTTCAATTTAGAGTTAATGAGTTATATTTATAAGTGGTAACATTTTAGGTTTAAGGCTTGAAGTGGTGTGGGCTTCGGCCTCTTGGGTCCAACCGAAACAAAACAAACGCCCACCTTGGGCTCTCGCCTCTGCCGACAAGAAACGAGCCCAAGTGGTTTCCCAAATAACTAAAACATGGTCCAACCAATCGCCCAATACTTTAGCGAGACGCTAAATCTTCGTCGTACAAAATCGATCACGCATAATATTAATTAAGTTTTAATTATTCATAAGTTAAGTTTTAATTTCGTTAAATGATTATAAACGTGTTTTACATATTTTATAAATTTTGATTCCAAGGGTATTTTAGTCTTTATTCATGTTCTAGATTTTCGTGTTTTACAACTCTTCCCCCTCTAAAAGAAGAATTTTCGTCCTCGAAAATTGAAATGAAACGAACGAAAACGAAATGAGAACATACCAAACTATTCAAAGAAATGAGGATAACTAGTTCGTGATCGACTTTTCTCCCAGGTAGCCTCAAGCTCTGGGTGATTTTTCCAAAGAATCTTAACGAACGGAATGACTTTATTTCTCATGACTCTTTCTTGCCTTTCTAAAATAGCTTCCTGTTCTTCAGATAAAGACATATCGGACTGAATTTGATCAAACGGATAAGAAGCAACGTAACGGATGATAATTGTATCCCCATAGGAGAGATACATGGAAAACATCATGAACATGCGATAATTGAGGCGGAAGTGCTAATCGATACTAAACTTCTCCTATAATTCCTGAATTTCAAACGGACCAATGAATCGAGGACTGAGCTTGCCCTTGATTCCAAAACGTTTCACACCTCTAAACGGCGAACCTTTCAAAAATACACGATCTCCAACCCGAAATTCTAAATCACGACGATGCTTGTCGGCATAACTTTTCTGACGAGACCTAGCCTCCTTCAGCTTTTCTCTAGCAATAGCTACTTTCTCATTACTGATCTCAATCATTTCCGGACCTTCAATTAAACGCTCACCTACTTCATCCCAACAAGTAGGTGATCTACATTTCCTTCCATAAAGAAGTTCAAACGGTGCTGCCTTAATGCTAGCATGCCAACTGTTGTTATATGCAAACTCTACTAAACACAAATATTCATCCCAGCTGCCACCATTCAAAGCACAACCTTAGCATGTCCTCTAAGGTCCGAATAGTCCTCTCTCGACCGACCATCTGTTTGAGGATGAAATGCCGTAATGAAATTAAGTCGAGTACCCCAAGCTTTTTGCAAACCTTTCCAAACGGAAGTAAAACGCTGATCTCTCACACAATAGATGCCGGAGTACCATGAAGCCTAACGATCTTTGTGAAAAATTTCCGCCAATCTACCAATACCATAATCCTTTCTAATTGGTAAGAATGAGCAGATTTGGTTAGTCGATCAACAACTACCCAAATCGCATCATGCTTCTTCCGAGTAAGAGGTAGTCCACTCACAAAATCCATAGATATCTTATCCCACTTCCATGTCGGAATATCCAATGGTGTAATGGTCCACTAGCCCTTTGATGTTCAATCTTAACCTCCGACAAATCATACACTTCGATACAAACGTCGCCACATCTTGCTTCATGCCATTCCACCGTAGTATGTTTCAAATCCCTATACATCTTGGTAGAACCAGATGTATAGTGAAAGGAGAACTATGAGCTTCGTCATAACTTTCGCTGGTACCGAATCATTGGGAATACGGAGCCTATCTTCATACCATACAATTCCGTCATTATCAACCTTAAACTCGTCTGCTTCTTTCTTCATTTTGCGCTATGGCCCACAGCTCCCGTCATCTTTCTGAGCCTTTAATTTGCAGATAAGGTTCGACTCCCCCTTCATACTAGCCCAGTATCCATCAAAACCTCGTACACACAACTCAACATCCAAACGCTCTAAATCACGAAGAATCCTAGGTTCAATCTCAATACTTGCAAGAATGCCCGATTTCTACTTGCGCGCCAGAACCACATTAGCCTTACCAGGATGGTACTGAATGTTGGTGTCATAATCCTTAAGAAGTTCTAACCATCTTCTTTGTCTCATGTTAAGTTCTTTCTGAGTGAAAATATACTTGAGACTCTTATGGTCGGTGAAAATATCACACGCCTCTCCATACAAGTAATGTCTCCAGATCTTCAATGCGAACACCACAGCAGCTAACTCAAGGTCATGAGTTGGGTAATTTTCCTCATACGGTTTCAGCTTGTCTTGAAGCTAAGCTATTACCTTTCCATGTTGCATCAAAACACCTAATCCTTTCTTAGATGCATCATAAATTTGAAATCCTCCGAACCAGATGGAAGAGTCAAAATAGGAGCGACACCAATCTCCATTTCAACTCAAAACTCTCTTCTCGCTCATCCGTCCATACAAACTTTCTCCCTTTCTCATCGGGTTGTAGGCAAAGCTAAACGAGAGAAACCTTCTACAAAACGTCGGTAGTAACTAGCAAGTCCTAGAAAACTCCTAACCTCAGTCCATCGTCGTAGGTCTTGGCCATTTAGTGATAGCCTCAACCTTAGACGGATCCATGGTGATACCATCAGCAGATACAATATGACCAAGGAAAGCGACTTGTTTTAACCAAAACTCGCACTTCGAAAATTTGGCGTATAACTTCTTCTTCCTCAGAATCTCCAAAACTATCCGAGATGTTGTTCATTCTCTTCTCTGGAGAGTAAACCAAAATGTCGATGAAAAAACAATAACAAACTTGTCGAGAAACTCATGGAAAACACGATTCATTAGGTCCAAAACACAGAAGCGCATTTGTCAAACCAAAAGGCATAACGAAATTCATAATGACCATATCGGTACGAAACGCGGTCTTAGGAACATCTTGCTCCTCACACGCTGATGATAACCGATCTCGATCAATCTTAGAAAAGAATTTCGCTCCTTGCAGTTGGTCAAACAAATCATCAATACGCGGCAGAGGATAACGGTTACTAATATAGTAATACGGTTGAGCTCACGGTAGTCGATACATAGACGCATGCTTCCATCCTTCTTCTTCACAAACAAAACAGTTGCACCCCATGGAGAAACACTGGTCAATAAATCCATTTTCTATCATCTCTGTACCGCTCCTTCAACTCCTTCAGTTTACAAAGCATACGATACGGAGCCTTCAAATCGGTTCAAAGACAGAATTAACTCAATGCTAAACTCAACTTCTCTAGCCGGGGAATACCGAAGTTCATCGAAAACGTCGGTGAATTCGCAAACCACGTAAAGTTTTCAATGTTAGGACTCTCCAAAGATGTGTCCTTAATGATGCCGAAAACCTTGGCACCCATGAGCAATCATGGCCCGTGCCTTCATAGCAGAAATGAGCTTAACAGATTTGAGAGGTTGAGAACCATAATAAACAAATTCAGATGTTTTACGCCTCCAAAGATCACCGTTCTAGCATAGCAGTCAATTGAAGCTCTATGATAAGCCAACCAATCCATGCCTAGAATGATATCAAAGTCGACCATATCGAGAGGATACAGATTTGCAAAGTGAATACGATCATCAAAACGAAGAGGGCACTTAACGTATTTATGATCAATGATCATGTGGTTTTTCATAGCGAGAAATCGATAAGTGATGCGTTAGCGGTTTGGGCTTCATATTAAGTTTCTTAGCAAATGTGACAGATATAATGGAGTGTGTGGCACCGTTATCAAATAAAGCGAAGACGTAAAAATCATCAATGTAAAGAGTGCCCGTAATGGTACTCCGGCGCCCGCTTGATTCGAGTAGTAGCATAAACACGCCCAGAGTAGGTGGCGGCTTGATGTAGTTTCAGGAATCACACCGTTCTCTTAGGGCAATCCTTGATCTTGTGAGTAGTGGAACCACAAGAGAAACATCCACCAGGGCCTTAAACACGGTCCCGGATGAGCCTTTCCACAAGTAGTACAGATAGGTGGGGAGGCAGAACTTCACTGCTTTTGCTGACCAGAAGATCCTGAAGCACTCCCTGATTTGATCCTCGAGCTGACCGATCCTTGTTGTAACGCTGGTTATTGTTACCTTGATTCTGACGATCATTTCCATTCTTACCAGCAGCTCTGCTATCCTCGACCCTCACTCAGGTGGCCTAGAGTCCACATTCCTTCCTTGACCGACCCTCACATCATAACTCCTATCCACTTGACTCGAATCATAACTCCCGTTTCCCTTATAATCATTACTTATCCCCTTGAATCCGATCACCATCGGATACGTTGGAACCCGAACCCTCATGAAAGATTTCAATGTTACGGCTGCGTCATTACAGCCGACACATCCTCATACTCGTGTTAAGCACGGTCCAACACCCACTTCTTCAATCCCCACTTGAAATGCTTAGCCTCGACGCCTACCATCTCCAAAGATTTGTTCCCACAAAACTTACAACCTCATAAACCTACCCATGTACTCATTGGAGTTCTCATTATCAAACCGTAGATTCCTTGATAATCCCTCTCATACCTTTTGTTCATCAAAGACGGGAAGTAACGGTTATAGAAGATAGTCCAAACTCAGTCAAGTACAAGTAATAGCAAAAGCATCTCCTTCTCTCGCCTGTTTGAGTGCCTTCCACCAATTCAAAGCATCACCCTCCAATTTAAATGCAGCCAAACGGGTCTTAAATTCATCTCCACAACCCAAGACTTCAAACAGCCTCAATATGAGTGATCCAGTTCGGCCTCAGTGGAGTAGTGCTAGCAACGAAAGAGGCTTGAGCTTACCAAACGCCGAGCCAAGTGTGAATGCCGACGGGTTGATTTCCTCCACCACTCCAAGCACCATTCGACGAATGTTGTTGATCACCGTGTCATCACCTCGTGTAGTAAGACCGGGAAAAGAGTGTTGAGCGCATTGGCAACCGCAAAGATCCAAGCTGAATATCATCGCCTCCATCACGCTACGTTAGTATGACGAGTTTGAACCATCTGAACGATATTCAAACGATTAGCAAAATGAACAAAGGTGAGATACGAAATGGAAGTTCGCAGAAGGAAACCTAAAGTCTACCCAATCCTCACAGATCAAAGCCTAAGCTCTAAGGGTCTCAAAACCTAGGGTCCATATGTCACGTGTCCCGACTACAAGTCGTAAACCTGGGCTCTGATGCCATAAATTGTAATGCCCCGACCCGACAAGGGTAAAGGAATCACAAGTAATGGTGTCATATCAAAGCAAACATAAACATCCAAAAGAAATCTTAACATAAATGCGGAATAATTCAAGTCAACACGACTTCAATACATAGGTCCCAATGGAAATAACTCCAATAGAAATAATCTGAAATAACAAAGTCTTAAATGGCATCAACAGATCAAAGCTAAATAAATCTCTAAGGTAAGTCCACTCATGCACTCATCCCAAAGCAAAACCCAGCTTCCAATGCTTAGATACCTGCAGCGGAAGAAAAGAAAAGTGCGGCTGAGCTTCAAAAGCCCAAAGGAACAGATATGAAAGCAAAGCGAATACTAAACGATAACGAATATGAAATATAATAAACGAAAGATAGCAAAATCATAATCATTTTCAAAGTATACATCAGAATTTTCAAATAAAGTTTATAGTTAACTACCACGAGCCCGAAACAAATATCGATCATAATCATATTCACATAAGGCAACATTTCTCGTAAGGCAACATTTGTAGGGGAGACCTACCAGAGTTATGAAGGACGTGCATGCACGCAAAGATCAATCATCGATAACATATAACAGATAACAGATAAATGATCTAGGATGCATCCATACGCCTTCCTACATATACAAAATATGCTCCACCATCCGGAACGTGGCGTAACATCACTCTATCGCCCTAGAGTCATATCGAAGTTTATCATCGATACGGACATGGAACCCCCATGACTAGTGAAATATTTGGCTCATGTGTCAAACTATCTTAGGTCAAATCAGAATGTCATAACTGACACGATCACATTTTATCGAAGGTTATTCATATTCAAAATCAGAGTTTCATAATTCGAAATCGAGTTCATATCATATAGTTCAAAATCGATATTTCATAATTCAAATCGAGTTCGATAAGCAAAGCTCAAACAAAACGGAATGGGTTCATAGCAAAGGCTTAGGAAAACCTAATAGAAAAGCTAACGAAAGAAAACGTTAAAAGGAACCTTTTATGAAAAGGTCAATATTCTGTACCTTATTCCAAAGCAAATGATCGAAAAGCGTAAATACGAAAGCAAAGGATTACTCCTTCTTCACGTAACCTATATACATTAACGGTCGTCCATGTTATTTATGATTCCATAATCGTCGAAATGATCTTTTAACATTTGGTATTTATACTTAGTGTATTCAGTGATCTTCATACTTTAGGATTTTATGATTAAATGAGACTTAAGTGTTTTATAATTAATATCAGATTAGGTTCATTATGTCATTTATTAAAGTTTAGGGTTAAATGTGAAAATAGTTTAAACGCCATAACTCACACATGAAATAACGAATTAATACTCTTAGCTTCAAACCCTAATCGACTCTCATTATGTTCTAGGGTTTTCTCCTTCTTTTAATATCACATTAAAATGCATTTACTTTTCATGTTACGCCTTTTAATGACTCGTTACTTAACCTAACACCTTCATGTCTTAACCATACGTTACTTATATACATGTTATACTTCAACTTTTATTCCCATGCACGTTTATGATTTTATGTGACAACCAAATTACTTATTATCCGGATTATATACACATTAACACACACACGCACCATAGCTTTGACTAGATATGACCACGTACTACGTTTACATATCTACAAGCTCACTTGACTTATAAAACACACGTGTGGTACAAGGTTCACAATCCATATAGGGTTCGCTTGCATTATCCGTTCACACTTCACTTAGGGTTTAGGTTTCACATGATCTCTTACTCGTTTAATACTTGTTCAAAACTTTTATATGGTTCGGTTCTATATATATATGTTTGGCTACAACACTTTACACAAGTCCTAGCTCATCTAAGTACTTTACATATTCAAGTTACCATGTTTTACACCTTGGCCGAATTATACACATGGTTCGGTTCACATGCATGTGGTTCGGTTCTATGCTCAACATATATCTATGATCCGATTCAAATATTACGTATTACATAATAAGCTCTTTAATACTTATAAGGTTCAAATGGTATGGTTTGTTCTGTTTGGTTTCATACGGCTCGACACAAAGGAAAAGAAACACAAGTCGACTAAAACAACATGATACAATAAAGGTTAACGTAAGGTGTAACGAAAGAAAGACGAGAAAACATTTATACCTTAGCTTGTTGAAGCAAAATTCTCGACACCAAGGGGAATTAGGTTCGGCCGAATGAGAGCAAAGAAAAGAAACAACAAAACTAGGGTTTCAATTTAGAGTTAATGAGTTATATTTATAAGTGGTAACATTTTAGGTTTAAGGCTTGAAGTGGTGTGTGGGCTTCGCCTCTTGGGTCCAACCGAAACAAAACAAACGCCCACCTTGGGCTCTCTTGGCTCTCCACGTAAAGAAACGAGCCCGTGGTTTCCCAAATAATGAAAACATGGTCCAACCAATCGGCCCAATACTTTAGCGAGACGTTTAAATCTTCGTCGTATAAAATCGATCACGCATAACGTATTAATTAAGTTTTAATTATTCATAAGTTAAGTTTTAATTTCGTTAAATGATTATAAACGTGTTTTACATATTTTATAAATTTTGATTCCAAGGGTATTTTAGTCTTTATTCATGTTCTAGATTTTCAAGTTTTACACTTAGCACTTAGAAACTTTTACAAACCTCTTTCAAATCATCTCAACATGAGGAAAGCTCCTAGTGGTAACTCATCCACCAAAGGACCACCCAAGAAAATTGCTCATGTTGTTCACGAAATTTCCTCAACCGAATCATCTCCAATCTACAAAATGATCTCTCACCTAACAAAAATCCCCAAAAGGATTTGTTAATACAAATAAGCCGTAAAAACGTTTATTTATTTTTTACGATCTTCTAATGTTTTGTCGATAACAAACGTAAAATCATTTTACGAAACAAATAAAATATGTAAATGGTTTGAACTAATAGTTTCTAACATATTCACATTTTCACATAAAACACTAAAACAATTATAAGTGATTTTATAATTTAATATTACATATGTACAACAACTAGTGTTTACATATCTGGGTGAAATATACACATAACTAGTATGTAGTATATTGGGTAATATAAATGGGTAGAAACTTAAGTATCACAACCCATTGACCAAATACATTGAATGAATGTAGTTGGGTAAAACCCAAAGTCCATGACCCATGGAGCTTGACCCATAACCCATTGCATGACATCATGCTTATATCATATATGGATAATATCCATAACCCATGGTATTGACCCATACCTATGTGACTAGGTGCATTGCACTCAAGAGATACATTGTATCTAGCTAAAGACCCATGGATCAACCCATGACCCATGACCCATGACCAAAATACCCATGGCTAAAGAGGAGCATCCCACGGATCCCCAGTAGTACACTGGACGGATCCCTCAAGGGAGGGATCTGTGGGATCCGGGGAACAGTAGATTTTTTCCTCTATAAATAGTGAGCCATTTGTTAATTGTTCCTCACCCCTTCCAAATTACTTTCCCTTGAGTTAAAAACTCTCTAACCTCAGATCCAAGAGATCTATGTTTGTAGTTTTGTTTTGTGTGATCTTCTAGGTTCCTCTTAAAGGTAGATCACCACTTTGAAGTCGAAAGCAAGCTCAAGTCCATGAGTTGCTGATGCTTCTCATCATCAAGACTATCAAAGTCTTCTTGTTGATGATTGTTTTTCTTTTCCTAAGAAGTGTCTAAGACATTTGAAAGGTGTCTCAAATGTCAAGACGAAGATATTAGTGAAGGGTATCTATCGTCCATATCATAAGCACTTGTGGTGGGTTCTTAGAAGTCAAGACTAGAAGCATTAGTAAAGGGTGCTTATAAGTCAAGACACAAGACATTAGAGTCTTGAAGATCTAGTTTAAGGCATTAGTGAAAGGTGCCTTAGATGTACATTCGATATGGTGTGTTTTGATGTACAAGATAGATTAGTACTAGATCCAAGGATATTGATATCCTTGATGATGTTGTAAAAAGAGTTGATCTCCTTTGCATTAGTCGTCATGTAGTGTTGGGGTAGTAGTTCCTCCATTGCAATGGAACTAGGTGCTTAGCCTAGTACCTAATAAAGGATAGGCGACGTTGTGTAGGTGTGGTTCACCTTGGTGTGAAAGAACTAGGTACTTAGCCTAGTACCGTATAAAGGGTAGGCGACGCTGTGTGTTGTTTACCTGTGAAAGAACCCGTGGTTAGCCTAGCACCGAAAAGGGAGGCGACTTGTGAAGGCTTCTCCGCCATAAGGAGTTGGTGTAGTGATTACTTAACTCGAAAGTAGGTGACTTGGGGGAGTGGAGTAGGGCAAGGAAGGTGTCCTTGTAGCCGAACCACTATAAATACTCGCGTTGTGGTTTTGTGCTTCTTACTCTTATCCTTTCATTACATACTTTTATATTCTTGTTTATCAACATCCAACACACACATCCAAATAGATTGACATAAGTCGATCTAAATATTTAAAAACATAGTTTTAATTGGCAAAACTATTCAACCCTCCCTTCTAGTTTTCCACAGGATTGTTCCCACAAAACTACCAATACCAAACACCACTATACCTCCTATTTCCACTAAACCGTCACCCTTAGTGCCTAGAGCCATATCATTCACCACTTTACTCTCATCACCACACCTCTAAAATCTAGAGGACTTGCCTCCTAGGCCATTACATCCTCCACCATTGCCAACATTCTCAATGGAAAGAATAGTGCAACAAAATCAAGGTGTTGAATCAACACTAGCCCCGACATCCTTTTCTCCGTCATCTTCAAATAGTCCATTTTGGATTATGAGAAATCATCAAAGTCAACCACCAAACCACATGGAAGTTGACACCTCTCTACCTCCGCCATCATCCTTTGTTGAGCCATCATCGATGTGTCTCCGCCAATCCCTCCTTCTTTTGAGGATCCCCAACCCTCTTCACTTGACCCTTCACATCGCAATTCATTTCTCTTTCTACCACCGCTTCTGAGCCATGACAAAGATTGTTATCATTGTCAACATGTTGAAAGCTTGATACATGAAGTACGTGAAGATCAACGTTTCATGTTTTATCACCTCCTCGAATGTTTCGATGAGATCAACAAACCCAAACAACCTTGAGCTTAAGGATTCAAGTGGTGTCCTAGTTTTAAGCTTAACTTAGATAGTTTAGATATGACATTTCATGTTTAAATCATCCTCTTAGTTTTAGAGATTTGTAGATCATGTCTCATATGTTTTATTGAATGAAATTACATGTTATGTCTCATGTTGTCTTGAGAGTATGTTTGTTTCCTAAATACATATCTCATTTTGATGTTAATATCATTTGTTGCATCACCATTGTTGTATTTTGTTTATAGTCAAACAGATCCCTCTATTTTTCCTAGACGGATCCCTCCAAGGAGGGAACCGTGGGATCCGTGCAATAGAAGACATGTTGTCTACTAACTTGAGCCTTATTTGCAGGAAATTATACATTATACACTTGTTTTCTAACCTTTGTTTTGTAGATTTTCAATAACACGTGAAAACTATGACACCCTAAGCTAGGGGGAGTTTCGTGTCAAAGCGATACATTGCAAAATCATTTTCAATATATTTTAGGATTACGTTACATGACATCCTTTTGCAAAGTTTCAATCATCAAGGGGGAGTATATTCATCACAAAGACGAAACCATTTGCAAACATAGTTGCAATGCACTAATTTAGTATTTCTTCTTACTTGACGCCCTCACAAAGGGATGGACTCGTCAAGGGGGAGCTAAGACGATAACACTTCCCGTCACTTGCTTTCTATATTTTCATTATCTTCTCTCTTTTTACATGTTTTTTTTAAAACAATGTGTTAGTCTCTTTTCGACGCTCTTTTTGTTTCGACAAAAAGGGGGAGAAGAGAGTAAAAACTTCAATTCAAACTTTTACGAATTTTAGTATTTCCTTAAAATAATTTTATGTTTTGTCAACAACAAAAAGGGGGAGATTGTTAATACAAATAAGCCGTAAAAACGTTTATTTATATTTTACGATCTTCTAATATTTTGTCGATAACAAACGTAAAATCACTAAAACAAGTAGTAGTGATTTTATCACTTAGTAGTGATTTTATGACTTAGTAATACATATATGCAACAACTAGTGTTTACATATTGGGTAGATATATATATAACTAGTATGTATTATAATGGGTAATGTAATGGGTAGAAGCTTAAGTATTTGACCCATTGACCAAATACATTGAATGTTATTGGATATAACCCAAAGTCCATGACCCATACCCATGGAGCTTAACCCATAACCCATTGGATGACATCATGGCCCATGGATTTAACCCATAACCCATGGACTAGATGCATTGCACCTATTAGATACATTGTATCTACTTGGATACCCATGGTACAAAGTCTAGGACCCATGACCCATAACCCATGACCCATAACCCAAAACCCATGGGCAAAGAGGAGCTTCCCACGGTTCCCCCAGTTTACACTGGACGGATCCCTTAAGTAAGGGATCCGTGGGACAGTAGCACATTTCTCTCTATAAATAGTAAGCCATTTCTTCATTGTAACTCACCCCTTTCACATATATTATCTCTTTGAGTTGTAAACTCTTTAACCACAGATCCAAGTGATCTTTGTATGTAGTTTTGTGTTTGTGTGATTCTCTAGGTTCCTCTTAAAGGCGAGATCACCACCTCTTGAAGTCGAGCAAGCTCAAGTCCATGAGTTGCCATGCTTCGTCATCATCAAGACTACTAAGGTTCTCTTGTTGATAGCTCTTCCTTCATAGAAGTGTTGTGTCGAAGGCATTAGTGAAGGATGCCGAAAGAGTCAAGACGTAGGCATTAGTGAAAGGTGCTTAACGTCCGTGTCAAAGGCACTAGTGAAGGATGCTGAAAGAGTCAAGACGTAGGCATTAGTGAAAGGTGCTTAACGTCCGTGTCAAAGGCATTAGTGAAGGATGCCAAAAGAGTCAAGACGAAGACATTAGTGAAAGGTGTCGAACGTCCGTGTCAAAGGAATTAGTGAAGAATGCCAAGGGTGTACAATGGATAAGGTGTATCGAAGTACAAATAGAGATAAGATGTATCCAAGGATATTGATATCCTTGATGACGTTGTAATAAGGAGTGGGTCTCCTTTTGGGATAGGATTTGTGTAGTGTTGGGTAGTAGTTCCTCCTTTGTAATGGAACTCGGTATCTAGACTTGTACCGGATAAAGGGTAGACGTTGTGATAGGTTTGGTTCTACCTCGTGTAAGAACCCGGTATCTAGCCTTGTACCAGATAAAGAGTAGGCAATGTTGTGAAGGATTCTCCGCCACAAGGAGTTGGTATTGTGTAGTGATTACGAACTCTCGAGTAGGTGACTCGGGGAGTGGAGTAGGGCAAGGAAGGTGTCCTTGTAGCCGAACCACTATAAATACTCGCGTTGTGGTTTTATGCTTCTTACTCTTTATCTTAGCTTTTATTTATCTATATACTTGTCTATCAACATCCAACACACACGTTCAAATAAGATTGACATAAATCGATCTAAATAGTTTAAAACCAAGTTTTAATCGGTAAATTATTCAACCCCTCCCCCCTTCTAGTTTCACAATGTTGCAAGTATTTTTCAGCATCATTTGGTAAGCTGTATATTGTTTTTCGGGATCTCATTATCGAGCCAATGATTATGGCCCCACAAAATAAGAAAGGTAAAAGTACAAAAAAGTACTCACTGACCCATAAAAAAATACAATTTTTTATAGATATATTGGTCCTTTTGTGTGGGTCCGTGAGTACTTTTTGTGTACTTTTACCTTTCTTATCTTGTGCCCTTAGGGCACAAGATAGAAAAACCCTAATTAAAATATCAACATATTAAAGAATTAAGAAGCCAAAACAGAAACACAGTAACTTTTATGTAAATGCCAAATCTCATAGATCACACATAGTTATATATCAACTTAAACATGTCATTTTGTTCCAGTTCAAGCTTAAATTTCATTTAGAACACACATAATTAGCAAAAATACTACAAGTATTGATTTAGTCTCTGTCATTAGGACGTTGTAGCATCTAGTAAAAATGTCTCTCGAATGGGTTGGGGAATGTCGATTAGGGCAAGGTGTTGAAACACTTTTTCCCGAAACACTTTGAAATACGCTAGAGACTGTTTATATTTCCATATTTCCACTTTACATATTGAATTGTGTATTTTGTAAGTTAACTTCCTTAATTTCTATACCACTGCAAAATCAAAAGCCCGACAAGAATTGGAAAAGAAATAGTTAACATAAACTAATTTCTTGGTTTTGACCTACGATAAATAACTGTTACCATATTATAATTACTATTTTATGAAATTTTATTTCTATCAAACATTCTTTCTATATATCATTTCTCGGCGATCAATTATAATAATATTATTTACAGGCCCGTTTTAGTGGTCCATTGTTTCAGCCCAATATGTCCGCTCTATCCTGATCCGGTTATCAGCCACCACGAATATAACTATTTTTGGGCCTCAATAGGCAAATAACCACTCAAACGGTGCTATATCCGAGCTTCTTCTCAAAGCTTCTACACGCACCGCCACATATACCACTCTTGAAAACGTAAGAACAATCTTATCAAATACTAGATCCATGCAAACAGATCGATTTCAAGGTGCGGCGTGACAAGGAATCACTAAACAAGCTGCTTATTTAGTTAGCCTTTTTTAAGGTGTTTGGAAATTTCTAATCGCATTGTCTAATTCCTTTCTTCATTATTATAAAGATTCAATCTTTTTTGATTATGTATATTTTATAATTTTCTAATAATTTTGTATGACAGCTGGTAAAATTTCAAAATCTATTACCACATCGTATTCATTTTTAAATCTTTATTAAATGCGAGTATATTTGGATTTATTTGGTTCAGAAACGAGAGGTTATCTCGTAAGATGAGAGGTTATCTCGAGAAATATGAGAAATTTAGCACAACGCGTCCAGGCACGAGTCAGGACCTAATATACATTCGTTTATTTAATTATGACATTTTAAGCAAAAATATTCAAGTAAATAGTCATTTTTATCGGAAAGATGATTTTAAAAATAATGGCGCAAGTTTCAGATTCTTGCGACAATTTTTGATAGCCCCAACGAGTCCCGAGAGTCGTTTTGTTAAAGGAATAGAAAAACTGCACATATAGCCCTTGTACTTAATTTGCGCGCGCGCCCTTGGTGTTTTATTTTTGTCAAAAATGACCCAAATGAGTGATAAGTACTCCTCCCCACTTCATTTCAAACCCTAAAACTAAAAGTGTAATCCCTCTCCTATCTCTTGTTTCACTACTGCCGAAAACCACGAGCCGCCACCACCACCTTTCATCGTCGTCACCATAATGAAAATACCACCTCTCCCACTTTCATTTTTGTGTTTTGAATTCATTTCGAAGACACGCGCGCTAGATCTAGCTCTTGTTCTCAAATCGGTAAGGAGACCCACGAATTGGTTTTCAAAAGTTAATAAACCACTGATGCAGGATTTCTGACCAGGTTTTAATAGTTATAAAAGTCTCGTTTACCTATGATCCACCTTATGCACTCACGGGCAGTGTACCCGGTCGTGTGTAGTGTAGTAATCGGTAAAACCGAGGTTGTCCCAAGAGCTATGTGAGTGGATTCTAATTAAGTCTATGTGTCACTGGTTTTAACTGGTTTGAGGGTGAAATGATTAATTAACTAATAAACAAGAAATAAATGCGTAAAGTAAATAGAGGTTGTGATCAATAGAGGGAAAGTGTACTAGCCTAATTACTCATCCTATCGTGTAAAGTTCATGTTTTAATACTTCCAATTGATTCAAGTGGGGGTTTAAGTCGCTAGGACAACATTTGGTCAATTCTTCCTAACTTATCAACAAAGGCTCCTACCCGAGGTCAAAGTTTTACCCCTTGATAGTCGAGTGGTTTTTAGTCGCCTAATCCAAGTCATTAAGTACCCTACCTGCAAGATTCGAAATAATGAGTGCCCAGGCGCTAGCATCTTAGACACTCATCCCTAACTTCTTAAGTTCATCCGGACGATCGGTGATCATTTGGTCAGTTCGCAAAAGAGAGGAAGGGTCGTTAGTTGGTCAATTCTTACCCTTCCTAACTCTACCTAACTACTTAGGGTCAGTGTCACACCCTCGCCGGAGGCGGAAATACGAGGTGTGACGGAAGGGAACATAAGCACAAGATAATAGAACATACCAACGTTAAGATTAAAAAGAAATAATAATACTCCATTACAATACTAGTTTAGCCGTCATCGGCAAATATATTACAAAGTTTAGTTCCCAAAATATTGCGTTCTATTACATAATGATTTGTAGTGACAATTGAAAACTTCATTATGCAAGACTTGGTAGAAAAAGCTTACTAACGATCACCTGAAATGCATGAGAGAAAACGGGTCAACTATGAAAATAGTTGGTGAGTAAACACGTTTAGCAAAATAAGAAAAATCTCGTAAGAAAGAGTCCAAGGTTTCGGTCATCGGAAAAATAGTCCACAAAGCAAAGGCATTGTGTATCCACTCAGTTCCAAGTTCCGCCCATACAAAACTTGCAACCTGTGTGTACACAACCCATTGCACAAAAATATAGTGCGTCAAGTAGTCAAGTGTAAGCGGTCATAATAGTTCCCAAAGCAAAGGCATTGTATATCCACTCGCCCAAGTTCCTACCATACAAAACTTGCAACATGTGTGTACACAACCCATTGCACAAAATATAGCGTATCAAGTGGTCAAAATAGTTCACAATATAGTACCAAGTATATAACAATTCAGGGTTGCTCCGAACATGGGAGACTTTGCACTGCTCCAACAAGGAGACTCCTTTGTCACTCGACCACCTAGGCGAGAATTATTGAGAACACTCCACCATTTAGGCGAGAATTATTGTGAACACTCCACGAGGCAAAGGCGAGAATTATTGTGAACACTCCACCACAAGGCGAGAATTATTGTGAACACTCCAACCGACAAGGCAGAATTATAGTGATGCTCAACAAGGGAGACTTTATAGTGATGTCTCGAACATAGGAGACTTTGGACAAGGTCATAACACGTACGATTCAATAAGTTCAAATAAGTCATAATTTCGTAATTAAGTTCAAGGATTTGATTCGAATTCACAAGTTCTAGTCAAAAGAGTTCACAATTGAACGGATCAATTTAATTCAAGTATGGTTCATGCCTTCAGCCCCAAAAATATAGTAAAACGGTAAAAAGGGAATGTGATTACTCACTAGCATAAAATGTTCAATAAGTTCATAAAACATAGATAGTTTAGTTCAAGTATAAATCATGCATTCCACCCCAAAACAATTTAAAGCATTTAAAAAGGGGAGTCTGTGAATACTCACTTGATGAACAGATGTGACGACAAAAGTGGTTACACCGAAATGTAGCGTGAGTCTCGAAACTGACCTATTATGAATGATATGATATGAAATAAGTCATGATGTAATGTTATGCACACAATTCGGATGATATTTATACCATTTGTGAGTTTTGAAAATAATACTTATCGTCGAAAAATACTCGCTTGACGCCTTGACCATTCTAAAATTACTTTACAAGTATTTACGTCAAAATGTCATCCTACAATGGTTTTATAATGATTCATAGTGAAATTATCACTTTTCGTCAGTAAACAATGTCGTCGGAAAATTTCATGAAATTGACAAAAATAGCTTTGAAAAACTAGTCGTAAAATGGTGTACGTCGATCGTTAGAGAACGAACTCGACGGTTTTGGAAAGTTTGTATCGAAATCTAGAAGTTTCAGTTCAGGAGTTTTCGTCATAAAGGTCTCGAACATAAAGATAATAGAGGTTAAATATGGTGATTTTAGTTACCGTAACACTTATTTCGTAAAAATAATATAGTTTTTCTAAAAATAATAGTTACGGCAAGTTTATGAAAACGTGTATATCTTAGTCGTTTCAAACTGCCGTTTTCTGTATTATATGTCCTTAGATTCGTATCAAAGTATACTAATATATTTTTGACAAGTCGAAATAATTTATGAAGCTTAAGGCTCGTTTTTGACTCGAATAGAGTAAAAATAGTATGCTGAAATTTTCAGAAAATATATATATCGTCGTCAAACTTGAAAAATTCATAACTTCTTCGTTATAACTCCGTTTAAATCCGTTCAAGCGGCCACGGATTCGTTTTAAAGTATATTTTCTAAATATCAAGGCCAAAATTCGTGCCTACTGCTGGATTTTCCAGAAAATCAAAATAAGGACAGACCACTTTATATACTTGTCGAAAATAGTTTTTCTCGTACTAAACCTATTCCAATCCCTTCAAATCAACTCCAAAACTAATCTAATCCTACCATACACCTTCTTAGGGTGTCATGGGTTCCTAATCATCATCAAGACCAAAATATAACAAGGGAATAATTATAGGATGACTTTATATATATAAACTCTAAAATCAATGTAAAAATGGTATAAATAAACACAAGTCTTGCATGTTTTTGCTCAAAAATGATGAGATGAGTATGAAATGAATATGTAAGATGAAAAATAAATATGAGATGCTTACAAGTTAATATGATGAGGTGCAAGGAACAAGGGTTAACCTAAACACCCTAGGTTTTTATTTCAAAACCTAAACAAGAGTGTATACTAGATTGTTTACCACTTGATTTGTAAAATTTTGATGAACTTCTTCTACCCTCTTTGTGTTGGCCGGTTTGGAGAGGAAAGGAAACAAGAGAGAAAAACAATCTTGACTATCTTGAATAATTGAGAATGAATGAAGTGAAGTAAAAGTAAGATTGAGTGTAGACTTATATGTAAGAAATATTACCAACTCATTAATGAGTTACCCTCATTTTGACGCCAAGGGTGATGTATTTACAATACATATATATTTTTTTTTTTTTTTTTTTTTAATTGTGTAAGTAAAATGACATAAGTAAATGTAACTTGTAGAATTGTATGTACATTAATGTATTTAAGGTAGTTTTAGGTAAAAGAGATTTTTAGTAGATCATAATAAAGTATAATGATATTATAAAAGTTGTAAAAATACATTCCTTGTGAAATTTGAGTGATAAAATAATTATCGAGAAATTTTTAAGAAAAGCGTCGTAATAATATAACTTTAACGATTTATATACCAAATAAATTCAAAACACTAGGTAAAGTCAAAATATAGTTTTTATAACTAAATGTAAGTATAAAAATATATCGAGATCATTTTTGAAAGTAACGGATTAAATATTCAAAATAATAACTCACGCGATAACGTTTATTAAATATAAAAATTACGCTTTAAATGTGAAATGAAATGCCATGAATGAATTAATATGATGCATATTTAATTTAAGAAATGACCGGAAATTTGAGAATTGTGACATTCTTCCATGTCAGAATCATGTCCTCATGATTCGATTAACGATACTATGGTCCGAACCTCGACAAGAGTTCTAAAAGTTCATGCTCGTGCGAACAGTCTAAATGATCATATCAATGTCCATGCATGTGTTCCCATTCAACTAAGTACGTGCCCGTGACTAGATTTGATAGGGTAAACTTACCCAATATCGAACGTAGCTCTCAAAAGACCTTTAGGTTGTCGATTATAATCTAATCTCACAACTCATCAAACAAGAACTGTCATGAGATTAAACTAAACCGACTTGAGTAAACTTGTCTCTTAGCTTGATTTTTGCAACTCATCAAACAAGAACTGTCACTAGATCAAGCTAGGAAACAAGTTGTTAGAAAGATAGGATTCCAAATCCTTGAATGAAGTCTTTTGAAAGATTCGCCCGATATTCGATTTGCTTACACAATCAAATTCAATCAACAAAATATATAACAACTAAGGTTGATATCAATAGGTCTCAAATTAATCAAGGTCGTGAACGTGGTAAAGATTGGAAGGAAGTTATGCACTCAAAA
Organism: Chrysanthemum makinoi; assembly: GCA_910596185.1. Classification (NCBI taxonomy): domain Eukaryota; kingdom Viridiplantae; phylum Streptophyta; class Magnoliopsida; order Asterales; family Asteraceae; genus Chrysanthemum; species Chrysanthemum makinoi. The sequence goes on from OU343223.1 coordinate 185,488,932, forward strand.
TCATGTCGCACAGAAATAAGGTAGTTGTTCAAAGAATGTACGTTAAGCGCTATGGCTTCCTCGGTACCGATAGAATGCTCGACAACGCGGGAGGAATTTCAACGTTCGGTTCTGGTGGACCTTCTATTGCCAATGCCAGGTTTGGACGATTACCTCCTTGATTGGGAGTTCTTTTCAAACTTTGGGCGGTATTGCGAAGGTGATCTAGACTTCCACACTCGTAACATGCTTTTCTCTGTCCTTGATTCCCAGTTCTGTTTGAGCAATTTCGCGTGAAGTGGCCCGTCATCCACATTTGTTGCACCTTCGGAGCTCCTAAGTGATGATAATTACATCGAGTGCACAAAGGATGTGGACCTGCATATCCTTTGCGCTCCCGGGTGGTCGCCCATAGTTCCGGGTTATTCGGCCGCTTCTTGTTTCTGATTCTGGTCTCGGTTTCCTGGTGATCCTCACTGCCGCTTTCGGTCCATTGTCGTTTGCTTTTGCTAGTTCTCCGCACTGATCACATCATTTGTTAAGCGATACGCCATACTCACAGGCGGCTTGTAGAGTGGTTGGGTTTGATGAGGTGACGCCCCTCCTAATTTCTCGTATCAATCCCCATATATCTCGGTCAATCAACTTCTCCACAGTGGAAACCATGTGAGGAACCATCCTAGTTAACTCGTGAAACCGGATCGTGTACTTGTCGATCTCTACTCCAACCATCAAATGATTCCAAAATTCTTCTTCCGGGCCAGACTTCATCTTTTCCAGCATACTCATCGTTAGTAGTTTCTTAATTGCTTCCCAAGATAACGCATTTGCTGCCCCTCTTCCTCTAATCTGCAGTTGATTGTTCCACCGTCAAGGCTCGACCTCGTAGTAGACCGCCAGAGAACTCAACCTTGTTTCCTTCAAGACATTTTACATTTAGATACTAAGTTTCGACTCAACATTCTCGAACCAGGTTAGCAGTCCAATGGCACCCTCAGTACCATGAAATTCCATTGGCTTGCATGTCATGAAAGTTTTGTAGCTTGATCCTTGACCGCAAGCCGTTTGAAGTACCTTCTCCGTTGTTGGTTCGTCTAGCATCGAGATGTGTTAAATTTGGTGAGTAGATCCGCTATTCCAGCAAAGATTGTTTTCTGGATTGTCATTGTTGTTTTGGGTTGCCGTTGTTGTTACCTCCTCCGGCGTGTGTTTCTTGCGGCCATGATCCTACAGAGGACCAAAACATCGGGTTGAGCAAACGCATTCTCGAACGAAGTCGATGAGGTGCAGAACGGTGGTAATGTGTTATAGTGATCAAATATGACAGATCGGGACATGCTATGTCTATCAAGTCGAAAGATGGAAAAGAGAAGATATGAACGAGGTACGGTAATGTAGACGTGAACGTAAAAACATACCATGCATACCCACCCGACCAATGCAACTTCAGGTGACCAAACTCAAAAGACTCGACTAAACATGATTTAAAACTACCACTCTTATCATTGCATGGTTCTTCATAAATTAGACATAGTTGATCAGGCTATGTATAATTTATGAGTAACAATGCAACGATAGGACTAGATGACTCGGATGATGTTCAATGTTTAATAAAATAAAATAATTTTTTTTTTCTGTTATAGCTGTGATTTTTATTTTTGAAAAATCGGCATTCTCTATAACCTTTGGCTCTGATACTGTGACAATCCGTACTTTCAGGTCATTTCTCGACACCGTTCATGTTTCATTATTTCCACATTTTTAGTAAACTTTGTTTACTTGCTTCAAATCAGCAACCTTGAGGTTTAGCGCTGAATTCATGATCATGACATCACGAACATTTCATATGGACTATGATTAGTCTACACTTCATTGACATCATGTGCATATCATTCATTCATTCACGACATTTCATTTCATATTTTACGCGTAATTTTTATGTTTAATAATCTTTATCGCGTGAGTTTTTATTTTAACATTTAACCCGTTACTTTCAAAAATGATCCCGAGGTATTTTTAAACTTACATTTAGTTTATAAAAACTATATTTTTAGTTTTCCTGGTGTTTCAAATTTATTTGGTACTTAAATCGTTAAAGTTTAATTATTACGTCGTTTTTCTTAAAATTATACGATAATTATTTTATCACTCAATTTTCACAAGGAAAGTATTTTTACAATTTTTATCATCTCAATACATTCTATTTTGACTTATTAAAAACTTACTTGTACCAAAAATTTCCAATTGACTATACTTGTACATTTCTTACACTTTTATTACACTTTTCTTTACAAATTCTACAAAATAATACACAAGTTACAATTTAAAAAAAAAAAAATATATATCATGGAGAGACAACCCTCCCCTAAAACCGGCCATAAGGGGAGGGTGGTCAATAAATGTAGTAAGGTTGATGTTTCTAATAATTCATGTATACATAAGTCATACTTGATATTTTTCTCATTCAAAGTCTCATTTCTTCAAGTGTTAAAAGTTGTTTTTCTCTCCTTTCTTGGCTTCTCCAAAACCGGCCATATATCAAGAGCAAAGGGGATCAAGATTTTTACAAAATCAAGTGTATTTACAATCTAGTTATATCTTTTATATGGTTTTGAAATAAAAACCAAGGATATTTAAGTTAATCCTTGTTACCTACACCTCTTCATTTTCACTTGTAAGCATATTTTTATCATTTTCATGTTTCCTCTTCATTTTCATATGTTTCTTTTCATTTTTGGAGCTTATATGCAAGTTATGTGATTTATACCATTTATTTCATGATTTTTGAGTTATATATATTTATTGGTCATCCTATAATTACTCCCATGGTATTCATTGGTCTTGATGGTGATTAGGAACCCATGACACCCTAAGAAGGTGTATGGTAGGATTAGATTAGTTGTGGAGTTGATTTGAAGGGATTAGAATAGGTTTTGTTCTGGAAAAACTATTTTCGTAAACTATATTTTGTATTCTGTCCTTAATCCGAATTTCTGGAAAAACCCACTGATGTACACATTTTGGCCTTGATAATTAGAAAATATACTTTAAAACGAACTCCGTCGCTGGCTGAACGGAATAAAACGGACTTATAACGGCCGCGGTGAATTTTTAAAGTTTGACGACGTAAACGTATTATTTTCTGGATTTTCAAAAACTGCTTTTAGTTTGTTCGGATCAAAAACGAGCCTTAAGCTTCACAAATTATTTCGACTTCTCAAAAATATATTAGTTTACTCAATAACGAAGCTAAGGACATATAAAACGTAGAAAACGGATGTAAAACGACAAAGATATGCACTTTTTCTTAAACTTGCCGTAACTAATTTTCTGCACACTATTAGCCAAAAACCACCATCTTTAACCCTCATTATCTTTGTGTCCGAGACCTTTTGAACGAAAAACTCCTGAACTGAAACTTTTAGATATCGATACAAACTTTCCAAAACAGTCAAGTTCGTTCTCTAACGATCGACGTACACCATTTTACTGACCAGTTTTCCAAAGCCATTTTGGTAATTTCATGATTTTTCCAACGACATTGTTTTGCTTAATTTAAAAGTGGTAATTTCACCAAAAATCATTATAAAACCATTGTAGGATGACATTTTGACGTATAAACATGTAAAGTGATTTTGTTTGGTCAAGGCGCTAAAAGAGTATTTTTTTCGCCGAGTAATATTTTCAAAACTCGGAAATGGTATAAATAACATATCAAGTGCATGCATAACATTACATTGCAACTCATGACATATCATATCATTGATAATAGGTCCCTTAACGCGATCATTTTAAACCTCGGTGTACTCACTTTTGCCATTACTCCAGTTTATCCAAGTGAGTTTCATAGCCCCTACTTTTACTTGCTTAAGCTGTTGGGGAGATACATGCTCAAACTGTTTTCATTTACTTGCACAAGTACTTTAAACCCTTATATATTATCTGAATTCATAACCCCACTTTTACTCATTTAATGCTTTTACAATCTCTCTTGGGGAGATACATGCTTCATTTTAAATTGAACATAAATGCTTTGAATCGTATGCTATATCCGATGATTTATTGTCACTAAGTATTTGCCATATTCGAGGTCCCTACATCATGAACCATTAGTCACTTTCAGTGAGCGAGTATAGTGAATAGGCCTATTGAATTAACACTCCGCAGCCCTATTGACCCATTTAGGGGAAATCGAGCGGCTATATTTGAATCACTAAGGTAAATTGGCAAATTACCTATTAGGGCGGCGATGAAACGATGATTACCAATTTTATTGGTGCGATGTTTACGCTTTGGTGTCATGAACCTAGTGAAATAAATAATGATGTTGTTTTAACGATGAGTGTGAAGCCATTTAACTCATACTACGATTATTTTGTTCGAACGAATTACATAAACTCTATATACATTCCGGCAGTTGGGTGTGAACACACGTGTTGCAAGTTTGTAATGGGCGGGACTTGGAACTGGGTGGATTTACAATGCCTTTGCTGCATAAACGATTTCGATACATTGAGCCATGCATTATTTTGAGGATTCATTTGACGATTTCTCGCTTTGAACATAAACTATATACATTCCGGCAAAGGTTGTGAACACACAAAGTTGCAAGTTTTGTATGGGCGGGACTTGGAACTGAGTGGATTTACAATGCCTTTGCTACATAAACGATTTTGGAAGTCTTTACATTTCAACGATTTACAATGCCGTTGCTGCATAAACGATTTTGAAAGGCTTTACATTTCAAAACAAACTCTATGAACTCACTCAACCTTTGTGTTGACACTTTTAGCATGTTTTATCTCGGGTATCTAAGGCATTCACTTCATGGCATACATTTGGACACGTCAAGGAGTCGTAGACTGACGACGCCTTGCATGGGATTTATATACTTTAAAAACATCGTTTGATCATGTACTAAACTTATTTCCGCACAAGTCGATTTCATTTGGGACCTGAACTTTGTAAACTCTGATTGTTTTATTAAATCAAACGATGTATTTTCAAAACGACACTTTAGGTCGTTCAATATAACTGTGATTGTGATGCTATGACAGTCAATCGTGAATTCCATTCCCTGCAAAACAGGTAATTTGGGGGTGTGACAGATACCAATCTGTTACACACCCGAGTAATGAAATACGAGGTGTAAAGGAAGGGAACATAAGCACAAGATAATAGAACATACCAACGTTAAGATTAAAAGAAATAATACTCCATTACAATACTAGTTTAGCCATCATCGGCAAATATATTACAAAGTTTAGTTCCCAAAATATTGCGTTCTATTACATAATGATTTGTAGTGACAATTGAAAACTTCATTATGCAAGACTTGGTAGAAAAAAGCTACTAACGATCACCAAATGCATGAGAGAAAAAAAACGGGTCAACTATGAAAATAGTTGGTGAGTAAACACGTTTAGCAAAATAAGAAAAATCTCGTAAGAAAGAGTCCAAGGTTTCGGTCATCGGAAAAATAGTCCACAAAGCAAAGGCATTGTGTATCCACTCAGGCCCAAGTTCCGCCATACAAAACTTGCAACATGTGTGTACACAACCCATTGCACAAAAATATAGTGCGTCAAGTAGTCAAGTGTAAGCGGTCATAATAGTTCCCAAAGCAAAGGCATTGTATATCCACCGGCCCAAGTTCCGCCTATACAAAACTTGCAACCTGTGTGTACACAACCCATTGCACAAAATATAGCGTATCAAGTGGTCAAAATAGTTCACAATATAGTACCAAGTATATAACAATTAGTGGTTGCTCAACATGGGAGACTTTGTAATTTTGCTCCAACAAGGGAGACTCCTTTGTCACTCGACCACCTAGGAGAATTATTGAGAACACTCCACCATTAAGGCGAGAATTATTGTGAACACTCCACCGACAAGGCGAGAATTATTGTGAACACTCCACCGACAAGGCGAGAATTATTGTGAACACCCAATCCATGGCAGAATTATAGTGATGCTTCAACAAGGGAGACTTTATAGTGATGCTCCGAACATAGGAGACTTTAGGACAAGGTCATAACACGTTCGATTCAATAAGTTCAAATAAGTCATAATTTCGTAATTAAGTTCAAGGATTTGATTCAAGTTCACAAGTTCTAGTCAAAAGAGTTCACAATTGAAAGGATCAATTTAATTCAAGTATGGTTCATGCCTTCAGCCCCAAAAATATAGTAAAACGGTAAAAAGGGAATGTGATTACTCACTAGCATAAAATGTTCAATAAGTTCATAAAACATAGATAGTTTAGTTCAAGTATAAATCATGCATTCCACCCCAAAACAATTTAAAGCATTTAAAAGGGGAGTCTGTGAATACTCACTTGATGAACAGATGTGACGACAAAAGTGGTTACACCGAAATGTAGCGTGAGTCTCAAACCCACCTATTATGAATGATATGACATGAAATAAGTCATGATGTAATGTTATGCACGCAATTCGGATGATATTTATACCATTTGTGAGTTTTGAAAATAATACTTATCGTCGAAAAATACTCGTTTGACGCCTTGACCATTCTTAAATTACTTTACAAGTATTTACGTCAAAATGTCATCCTACAATGGTTTTATAATGATTCATAGTGAAATTATCACTTTTCGTCAAAAACAATGTCAGCCGGAAATTTCATGAAATTGACAAAAATAGCTTTGAAAAACTAGTCGTAAAATGGTGTACGCCATCGTTAGAGAACTTAACTCGACGGTTTTGGAAAGTTTGTATCGAAATCTAGAAGTTTCAGGTTAGAGTTTTCGTGTATAAAGGTCTCGAACATAACGATAATAGAGGTTAAATATGGTGATTTTAGTTACCGTAACACTTATTTCGTAAAAATAATATAGTTTTTCTAAAAATAATAGTTACGGCAAGTTTACGAAAACGTGTATATCTTAGTCGCTTCAAATCCGCTTACGTATTATATGTCCTTAGCTTCGTATCAAAGTATACTAATATATTTTTGACAAGTCAAAATAATTTATGAAGCTTAAGGCTGCTTTTTGACTCGAATAGAGTAAAAATAGTATGCTGAAATTTTCAGAAAATATATATATCGTCGTCAAACTTGAAAATTCATAACTTCTTCAAGTATAACTCCGCTTTAATCCGTTCAAGCGCCACGGATTCGCTTTTTAAAGTATATTTTCTAAATATCAAGGCCAAAAATTGTGCCTACTGTTGATTTTCCAGAAAAACCAAATAAGGACAGACCACTTTATATACTTGTCGAAAATAGTTTTTCTCGTACTAAACCTATTCCAATCCCTTCAAATCAACTCCAAAACTAATCTAATCCTACCATACACCTTCTTAGGGTGTCATGGGTTCCTAATCATCATCAAGACCAAAATATAACAAGGGAATAATTATAGGATGACTTTATATATATAAACTCTAAAATCAATGTAAAAATGGTATAAATAAACACAAGTCTTGCATGTTTTTGCTCAAAATGATGAGATGAGTATGAAATGAATATGTAAGATGAAAAATAAATATGAGATGCTTACAAGTTAATATGATGAGGTGCAAGGAACAAGGGTTAACCTAAACACCCTAGGTTTTTATTTCAAAACCTAAACAAGAGTGTATACTAGATTGTTTACCACTTGATTTGTAAAATTTTGATGAACTTCTTCTACCCTCTTTGTGTTGGCCGGTTTGGAGAGGAAAGGAAACAAGAGAGAAAAACAATCTTGACTATCTTGAATAATTGAGAATGAATGAAGTGAAGTAAAAGTAAGATTGAGTGTAGACTTATATGTAAGAAATATTACCAACTCATTAATGAGTTACCCTCATTTTGACGCCAAGGGTGATGTATTTACAATACATATATATATTTTTTTTTTTTTCTTTTAATTGTGTAAGTAAAATGACATAAGTAAATGTAACTTGTAGAATTGTATGTACATTAATGTATTTAAGGTAGTTTTAGGTAAAAGAGATTTTTAGTAGATCATAATAAAGTATAATGATATTATAAAAGTTGTAAAAATACATTCCTTGTGAAATTTGAGTGATAAAATAATTATCGAAAGCAATTTTAAGAAAAGCGTAAATAATATAACTTTAACGATTTATATACCAAATAAATTCAAAACACTAGGTAAAGTCAAAATATAGTTTTTATAACTAAATGTAAGTATAAAAATATATCGGAATCATTTTTGAAAGTAACGGATTAAATATTCAAAATAATAACTCACGCGATAACGCTATTAAATATAAAAATCACGCGTTAAATGTGAAATGAAATGCCATGAATGAATTAATATGATGCATATTTAATTTAAGAAATGACCGGAAATTTGAGAATTGTGACAGTCAGTTGGTCAATTCTCCTAAGCAACTAGATACGACCGCATTTCAAAACTACCGAAGCTAGGGTAACTACCAACGAACTATGCATGCATACACTAGAAACAATTATATGGAAGCATGAAAACCTAAACAAAATATTCAAGGAATCATAACTAGGCTAGCACTAAAGGTGCTTAGCCGATCATATTAAAAGAAACAATGAATTAGATGTTTAACATAATCAAAGACATGAATTGAAAGTAAAAGATAAAAATGATCGCTAATGCTTATCGATACGGAGTGATTCTTCCTTTGGAGATGGCTTCGTATGCTCCGAATGATCTGCCTTTGAAACCCTCTTCACGTTCTCTGACTTTGAGTTGTGAATGAATGATGTGAAATGCAGAAATTAGGGCTTGTATTTATAGGCACGATCTAGTTACGGCGTAACTTGAGTTGAGAGTTACGCCGTAACTTCAATAATTCTCCAAATAATACCCTCGTTAAGTAGGTTATGGCGTAACACTTGGGAAAGGTTACATGCATCTTCAATACGCATCTCTTTGGGTGGACTACGACGTAATGCTTGTGAGGAGTTATGGCGTAGTTTATGGAGGCGCAAAATATTTCTTGACCTAGATGATTATGGCGTAACTTTAGTTGGGAGTTACGTCGTAATTGCTGTTAAGTTGGTCTTTTGAGTCAAAACAGTAGCTACGGCGTAATGTGAGAGAAAGAGTTATGCCATAGCTTCTTCACAGTTGGCATACTATCATAAATCGTTAGGAAAATCTCCAAATCCGCGTCTCATAAACTCCAATGCTCATAATTTACGTGAAAGTGAAATATAAAGGAATACAAGCGTAAATCCATATAAATAATTTAAAATACAAGCATTATCGGAGGAAATTGACACTTAAAAGTCAGGACTATTTGATGTTATCAAATATCCCCCCACTTAAACTCTACTTGCCCCCACTTAAAAGTCAGGACTATCAAATATCCCTCTTCCGTTCAGCTCGCTTGCGTTGAAGAATTGGGTTTGGAAGAGCACTCTAGTTTTGATTTACAATTACTTGACACTTTGCTCGCTAAAGGGTTGCACACTGTCAAATCCATCCCTCCAAAGTGCCGTTTGGGATTCTCTCGTGTTTCGAAAGGAGCTCTTGATAAAGTGATCTCGCACACCAAGACATTTCTTCCGGGTTAGCCTCGTTAGCCTTGCCTCTTTGTCTCCTTAAAACCTTTTGCTCGAGGAGTAACATGGAGTGTAGGTCTACTACTAGGCTTCGCCAAGAAGAATATATCGCTAATGCTATTCGGTCTTGGAGTACGCCCTGGTAGTTTGCACCGTGTTAGAGAGGTTTTAGTGAACCCTCCCCGCTATGGTCTAATATTGATGAGGGAAACCCGAGTTGGGTGAACGTAATGTCAAGCAATGTAGGAGAAAGATTTGTGATGGTCATTATAATCGTTGTTGTCGAGTTCTTTCTTCTTCGTGTGTTGCTCCTTACAATGATACTACTCTTGAGGACCTAAAGGCTAAGCACCCCTTCAAGTCCTTCCTTCACCGCCTCGATATACCTATTGATCACCATAACCTCATTGCATCTCCTACTGTGGTTCTTGACATGATTAAGAGTTTTCCTCGTGGCACATCTTGTGGTCGACGTTACGCTCAACACTTATTGGATTGTTTCGGTGCTGTGGCCATATCCGATGAATTAATTAACTCCATCACCCGTGTGGTAAATCTTTTTCTTGATGGTAAAGCGCCCTAAGGCTTTGGGCGAAGTATATTGCCGCTTCTCTCACAATCACGATCAAACCAGTGGGGTGGTATCCGTCCTATTGCAGTTGGGACTGTTTGGAGGCGCTTTAGTCTCCGGTGGGAGCTTCTATGATTGGCCACTCTTTAGATGGATACTTGAATGATCTTCGCCGTGTTGGGGTTTCTGGAGGAGGGGAGGCCATTCTTCATGCCGTGAATCGGTTTGTTGAAGACCGTAGAGATGATGTGGGTCTTTCGATGTTGTTGGTGGATTTAAAAAACGCCTTCAATCTGGTGGATCGTGAGGTTATGTTACATGAGGTTCGCCTCCATTGCCCTGCCATATCACGGTGGGTTGAATTTTGCTACTCCAAACGATTATATTATGGAGAACACACTTTATGGTCACACCAAGGCGCAAGGGGACCCTCTCGACCTCTCCTTTTTGGCGTTGGTGTTACATCCTTTGGCTCAAGATCAAAGACTCCTTTTCTCTCCCTTCAAGCTTGGTACCTAGATGATGGTACGATTATTGGACACACTATGATTGTTGGGAAGGCCCTGGAGCTCATTATGATAGATGGACCTCGTTGTGGTTTGCACCTCAACGCCGATAAAATTGAGGTTTTTGGCTGCCAAGACCCTAGAAGCAGGCTCGCAGGTGTCTTCCTCCTAATATTGCACGCCCCCGCATGGTGTAAAATTGTTGGGTGGGCCTGTTGGTGTAGACCTTGAGTTTAGCAGAAGCTCTGCCAAAACGAAGCTTTCAAAACCATTGAACTTATTGATGTTGTTGCTAAGCTTAATGATCCCCAATGTGAGTTGTCTCCCGCATGTGCCGCATTTCCAAGTCAGATTTCTATGAGCACATGCTCCCCGCGGTCTTTGAACGCGTCGATTTCTTTTCGATGAAGCACTTCGCCCTCTTTGGAGCGAATTGTCACCGTGATCCGCCCGGTTTGGAAATTGGCAATGGAGACCGGCCACTCTTCCTTTTGAATTTGGGGCTTGGTGTTTATGTTGTCGGTGATGTTTTGAATTATGCCTTCCTTGCTTCTAGACTCCAAATGTACCCTCCGACCGAATCCTCCGGCAGCCCTGTGTTGGTGCTTCCGATCTTCCTTTGACAATGCCTTGCATATTTTTAATGAGAAAATGGAGACCGACCTTTTGGGTAGCTCTTGTGAGATTGCTGCCCCTAAACTCATGAAGAAATTGGCAGATTTATATTTCACACGTGTCACAAAAGAGGCCGAATCCACCTTCGCTTGTCTGCAGCATGATGGCCCTATGGAGATCGCAAATGGAAGACCATACTGACCGCTCGAAGTTGTCCCGATAGTTGGGCTCAGCGCACTATGAATGCTAAAACCTACCTGTTTTTATGCTATCGCCTGTGTCCCCCTTTCTCCACTCGATGTCGTGGCTCGCTTGTTCCAAGGTTTTTACGGGTGATATCTATGGGGATCATGGCCGTATCATGCGCAGTATTATTGGTATTAAACATCGACATAATGTGGTGCGGATACTCGTGATATCCGCTCCCTGCAGGGTTTCGCTCAGAAGAAGTTGACATCGCTTTGCGAGAGATGGACAAACACCTACCGAAATTTAATTGTTACTTTACTCGGGAGAGAGGCCTTGATGTGTGTGTTGATCTTATCGGTCATCGCCTGACGCAACCGGTATGTCCGACTTTGTGGCGCATGCCGTGATTGAAGCTGCGACCGCGCAAACGTGTCAAGTACAAAACCAAATGCGCTGATATTGGATATAGGTTCATACCCTTCTCTTCTCTCTTTTGGTGAACTCAAGAAGGAGGCGGTGAACTCACGGGCTTAATCCAAAGTTCTCACCACTCAAGATATTGGCGAGCGTGGTGCTAACTATATTTTTAGTAGGGTTTGTTTTGCTATTGCTAAAGGAGTGGGGGCCCAGTTAGTCTCTCGGCTCCCCACTAATTTCTTGTAATTTCCTTTGATTTTCTAATAAAGTGATGTTTTTATATAAAAATAAATAAAAAATAAAAATAATAATAATAATAATAATAATAATAATAATAATAATAATAATAATAATAATAATAATAATAATAATAGGATTAGCTTTGCTATAGCTAGGGGAGTGGGGGCTCAGCTTGTATCGCGGCTTCCCACTAATTTCTTGTAAATCATTTGAGTTTCTAATAAAGTGACGTTCATAATAAAAAAATTAAAAAATAATAATAATAATAATAATAATAATAATAATAATAATAATAATAATAATAATAATAATAATAATAATAATAGGATTAGCTTTTCATATCTTTAGTAGGATTAACTTTGCTATAGCTAGATGAGTGGGGGCTCAGCTTGTATCGCGGCTCCCCACTAACTTTCTTGTAATTCTTTTGAGTTTATTATTATTATTATTATTATTATTATTATTATTATTATTATTATTATTATAATAATAATAATAAAGGTGTGGGAGCCCAGATTGTTTCGAGGCTCCCCACTAATTTCTTGTAATCCACTGGTTTTGTTTCTAATGAAAGTGATGTTATAATAATAATAATAATAATAATAATAATAAGAGGAGAGTTATTTTACATATCAAACTTTTCTTACATACCAAGTGATTCATCTCCACCATCTATTTAAAAAGAAATCAATAGCTGAGATTAAAAGTATTTTATTATTTCACCTATTTTTTATAATTTAAATATCTTTTAAACCGTTAATCGTTAAGTGAAAATATTTACACCGTCACGAAGAGCATTTAATTATCTTTCTATAGACAGGCACTTTGATATACTTTCGAAAAAAGAAAAAAAAAATTGCTTTTTCATTTTTTCGTCTTTTTTTACGTTATTTGAAATTTGCATGAAAAAAATTATATATGATTAAACACTAATTTGAATATCACATGTGATATTAGTGTTAAATCATATATGATATGTAATATCACATGTGATATGATACGTATATCATATGTGATATTACACTAATATCACATGTGATATTACATATTTTATATGATATAACACTAATATCATATATGATATAACACTAATATCACATGTAATATTCAAATTAGTGTTTAATCATATACTCCCTCCGTCTCAAAATTATTGTCAGGAGACAAAAATCATCAAGTTTAATAAAAGTGGGACCACAACAATTTTCAACCACTTATATAAAATATTCTCCCACTATATTCCCTATTTATTACTAAAAGAGGAAAGTGGACAATCTTTTTGAGACATTTCAAAAAGGAAATATGGACTATTAATTTGAGACGGAGGGAGTATGATTTTTTAATGCAAATTTCAGTAACGTAAAAAAAAAGAAAAAACTTAAAAAAAAATGTGAAAAATACGAAAAAAAAAATTTATTGTCGAAAATATATCAAAGTGCCTATCTATAGAAAGACAATTAAATGCTCGTCGCGATGATATTTTTTTTTCCCTTAACGATTAACGGTTTGAGTATTAATATTTGAAAAAACAGAATGAAAGTGGATTTTTTAAATTGTTAAGATTAATATCATTTATTAGATCAAATAAAAATAATTAAACAATTTCAAATGATCTTAAATCTAATAATAATAGTAAATAATAATAATAATAATAATAATAATAATAAATAATGTTCTTTTTACATAAAAGTTTAGAAGATATTTGTTAAAAAATTTCAACTTACTAAAAATTATATAAAATGACATTTTTACACAAAAGTCCAAAAGTATGAATTTAATAGTGGCTTCTTTTTTTTCACTCTAAACTTTATTATAAATTCTGATGATTAATCGGTATATAAAATTATTTTATATTAGACCTTAAAGTTGTATTTTTTTTTATTTAATTATTGGGAAAAGATGTTGAGCCAATTATGACAAATTGAATATCCAATTTTAACTTTTATTTACCGATCAGATTGTTGGAAAATTGGTTGGCAAAAGTGACTTTTGACCAACTTTGGACACAATTATCTATATGTATATGTCACATATATGAGTAATAGTTTGTAGGTTCGCGTTCTCCTCGAAGAGAGCTTCGCAATAAGCCTTTATGTGTCCAAAATAGAGTTGATGTGAATGAGATATCGGGTCTCAAAGTTAGGCATTCTGTACCATGCCTAAAGAGGAAAAGTAGTTTATTTTCAATCCCACATCGGTGGGATGAGTAAACTTAGAGGGAGTCTATTGTGTATAAATAGAGGCCCTAATTCCACAAGTTTTACACACATCAAATCAATAGTTATTATTGATTTCCAACATATGGAATACGCATCTCTTAAGATGAAATTCCGGCGCTTTAGTTAAGTCCGACAAGACAACTTACTGCTTTTGGCTGTTGTACCCTGGGAAACAGACGGCGAATCTGTTTTAAGGGAAGCGTGTCAAACACGCCTCGGCTTTTAGTTCTTCTTTGTTGATCTCTATTGGTGATCAAGTAAGTCTTTTGACTATTTTATTATTTTATTTAATTATCGTTTATCTGCTACATTTTGTTTGTATTTAATTTTCTGTTATTTATTTACTGTTAATTTTATTTATTGTAATTTAGATTTTATTAATAAAAGTGTAACAGTTTCCCTACAGTCTTAAAACGATTATGTGTAATGAATTAAAACACTTTTATTAAAATCGATTTATATAATTAACATATTTTATACAAACGGTTTTCTCTCTGAAACCAAGATTGTGTTTCTTTGAAAATCAGTTTTATAACTAAACATAATTTTAATTAACAGATTTGGTATAACAGATTTATAAACGATTTTTAAACAGTTTATTGAATCAGTTTATATTGAAACCATGATGAGTTTCTTTTCAAACCGATTTATTGCATATGTTATTGTTTAAATCTGGATATTGAAACCAAGCTTGTGTTTCTAGGAATCATATATGGTACAAGTTTACATAAACCATGTCGAGTTTATTAGATACCATATTGTTTTAACAGTTTTTTAACTGTTTTAGTGTTTATATATTCACAAGTTAACTGATGGTAACATAATTTGTGACCCTAGTGAATCTTTGCGAATGTAATTGGTTGCGCCAATTACTAACATGGTTAAATATCATGATGAAATCAGATTCATTGAAACCAAGTGGAGTTTCTTTGAAATAAATCTCATAAAATACAAGTTGTTATTTTATTAGATTACTAGAACGTGTTTATTGAAACCAAGATGAGTTTTTTTAAACAAAATCGATAATAGAAGTTGTTATCATATTTTGTGGAAAAGTTTCTTTGACTTGTTTAGCTTATTTAAACCAGGTTGAGTTTAATTATAAACTAAATATAGTTCTTGATACTTTATGCATTTGAAAGTAGATTTATAGAAACCTTGTTGAGTTTCTTTGAAAGAGTAAATCTATTTTGAAACCTTGTCGAATTTCATTGTAGAATTATACCATGTGATGCAGATCTATTAAGATATTGTTAAGGATGATTAACAAAATCATATTACAAATTTGTTTTGTTTCAAAACATTATGTAATATGCGATATTGTTTAATTGTTTAATCGAAAGACTTGTTTAAAAGCGGTTTTGTATAATTGATCTTACAAAACAGTAGTGTTTTAAACAAAATTTGATGTTATCGTGTTTGTTAAGAAACACTTTGTGATATAGCAAGTTGTTAATTATTCCAAATTTAGTGTTACACTAATAACGGAATATTAACAGAATGTTCGAAATGTCATGAGTGACATCTAAAAAAAAATCTGCTCCCGAACTTGATGAAAGGGAGACCGATACTCGAGTTATGTGTACGGTAGATGCTTTAAAACATTCAGATTTTATGTGCCATAACTATGGGTTAAATGGCTTGAATGAAATGAAAATTGTTGCCAAGGCGGGATCCAACATTAGAAAATGGTGGATTAACACTTGGGCATCATGTCATGAGTATGATGATAAGAGTTTGGTTAACTCTTTCAAAGTAGCATAAAATGGAGAGATGCAATCTATGGGCAACTCTATAACTGCTAATAGCAAGGGAAAAGAAATGTGATGTTGAAATTCACATGTGAAAAAGAGCTTAAGTGAACCAACATGTTGTATGTGCTAGAGATTCGTAGGAATCTTGTATCTGGATGGTTGCTTAATAAATTTGGCTTTATTTTTATTTTAATCAAATAAAATTGAGTTAACATTGAATAAAATTTTGGTCGGTAAGGGTTATGCCCTTCATTAAATATTTAAGCTGAAATTTTTTTTGTTTTAATAAAAATGAGTATGAATTCAGCTTATTTGATCATTTGAATGTATAGCCTGGCCAACTCGGACATGTTAATTTTAACTCAATACGTTGTTTAATTAAATAAATGAACACGGATTACAAAAGTAAAACTTATGTTGAAGCCAAATTGACAAGATTGTCTTTTCACTCGGTTGACCAAAAATTAACCGAACCCTTGATTCACATAGTTTATTAGATTTGGAATCGATACCTACAAAGGTAGCAATTAGGTACATCATCGTAATTGTTGGTGGTAGTACAAAATATTGCGACTTTTACTTACTTGAGAGTAAGAATATAGACAAGATTGATCTATACAAATAAGTTGAGAATCAACTTATTATCGAAAACAAGGCGGTTCGAAGTGATATTGGAGGTAAATATGTGTCTTCAGTTCATGTATGTGCTAAACATGGAATAAGACATAAATTTATTGCTCCTTATACACCACAACATAATTGTTGATAGGAAAGAACTGTGCCTTAAAGATATGGTTATGCCATGTTGTTAAAGTCATGGTTTAAGCCATGGCATGTGGGGGAAAGCGGTTTTATTGGCTACTTATCTTTTAGATAAGATCCTCTGTAAGGAAAAGAAGATAGTTTTTATGAACTATGGATGGGAAGAAAACCATCCTATAAGTACTTACGAATGTGGGGGTGTCTATATGTACTGACACCCAAGATTCAAAATATTGGACCTAAAACTGTGGTTTGTAAAGAGTGCTTATCATTTCTTTGTATGTGATTCAGAAACGATGAATATACACAAAGATACGATAACCGAATCAAGGAAAACTTTCATTGTATGAAACCGTGTTTCCTTGATTATTAGAGGAGAATGGATGTTCATCTAGGCTTGGTGGTAAAGTTGTCCATGATGAGAGGCAACTAAATGATGAAGTCCTTCTTGATAAGAGACAGCAAAGGAGTTGATAATGATCTCCAAGATGAGAGACAAGATCAAACTGAGGAAAAAGAGGTTGAACCTAGAAGAAGAAGCAAAAGGGCAAGAACCGAGAAATTGTTTGGACCCGATTTTGCTTCTTTTATGGTTGAAAACGAACCTACTTCATACCGAGAAGTGATTACTTCCTCAGAAGGGCCTCAATGGAAAGAAGCCATTAAAAGTGAAATAGATTCTATTTTACAAAATCATACTTGGGAGCTCGTGGATTTACCTCCTGGTTGTAAACTACTAGGCTATAAATGGATCTTCAAGAAGAAGATGAAAGCCGATGGTACCATTGACAAGTATAAAGCAAGATTAGTAATCAAAGGATTTAGACAACGAGAAAGTCTTGATTACTTTGATACATATTCGCCTGTTACGCGAATAACCTCGATTAGGATGATACTTGCTATTGCCGCTTTAAGAAATTTGGAAGTTCACCAAATGGATGTGAAAACGGCATTTCTAAACGGATATTTAGAAGAAGAAATCTACATAAACCAACCCCGAGGGTTTCATGGCTCCTGGACAAGCGAACAAAGTTTGTAGGCTTGTTAAGTCATTATATGGCTTAAAGCAAGCTCCCAAACAATGACATCAAATTTTTTTTTCACGTCATGTTAGAACGTGGATTTAAAAAATAACGGATGTTTGTGGAAAGAAATAATTGTTGGTATATATGTAATCATGTGTCTATACATAGATGGTATACTTATCACTGAAAGTGATAACAAGATGATCAAATCCACTAATGAAATGTTGGAGTCAAGATTTGACATGAACTACATTGGCTGCTCGATATGGTTCTTGGAACTAAGATCATATGAAACCAAATGGATTTGTTTTGAAGTCAAAAACACTATAAGGACAATATTCTTCAGAGGTTCAATGTGGGGAATTCCGGCCTAGCTAGAACTCCAATGACATCTTTTAAATCTATTTATAATAGAGGTAGAGGTGTTGCCTATTTTGAATACTCGAGAGAATATTGGGCCTTATGTGTCTAATGACTTGTGTAAGACTTGATTTAGAAGTTAAAATCAAGTTAAGTAAATATACCATTAATTCAAGTGATGACCATTTGAATAGTATTACACAAGTACTATGATACTTATGATATTTCATTTTGGAAGATATCCAACTGCTATCTAATGATATAGTAATGCAAATATGGACTCTTACATAAAAGAATCTAGATCCACTAGAGCGGATGTATTGACTCTACGTGGGAAGCTGTGTCTTGGAAATCTTGAAAGTATTTCAAACAGACTTTTATAGCTAAATCTATGGTGGAATTTGAATTTATCATTTGAGATAAATTTATAGAATATGCGATGTCTCATTAATTCGTAGAGGACATACCAAGATGGCGTAAACGGTAACGACCATCTATATAAAGTGTGATAGTCAATTGGAAATTGACAGAGTTCATATCACAATGTAAAACGGTAAGTCCAGACATATCCATCATAGACGTTGATTGGTGCGACAACTACTCTCAACTAGAGTTATCATGATTGACTACGTAAAGTCAATAGATAACATCGCGGACCCGCTTACGAAAGGCTTAAGCAGAGAGTTAGTTAGTAAGTCGTCTAAAGGAATGGGACTAAAGCCCTTAAAGAAATGAGTTTATATGAAGGAAAACCTAACCCAGTTGACTGGAGATCCCAAGATCTGGGTTCAATAGGACAACCTAATCATATAAATGTGGGGGAAGTCACGTCAATATGGGGGAGTTACTTAACATTGTAACTTCCTAGTCTATTCCTATAACAAATGTGACTTGTTGAGAGGTTAAACATATGGCTTTAATGATTCAGGATGAAATCACAAAGCATAATGATTCAAGATGAAATCACAAAACATATGTTTTAATGATTCAAGATGAAATCACCTATGTGAGAGAGAAGTGGGGTCGCTTTGAAGGGAATTGTGGGGGCGCAAATCCTAAGAGCTCTTGCAGAACCAGGCTAGTGTTCATGACCATAACGAACATGACTATGAGGACTTGACAATGTTAGGGAGAGTCTTGTGTGAAGTGTAATGTCGCTCACGTAAACAGAGGTGAGTTCAAGGACATCACGTCTACTCGGATCTAGGAGACTAAGTGCATCTCACAAGGGAAGGTTCAAAGGGTCACACCTACCTATCCTTTGCAAGATTCAACTATTGGAATTTCATCGTAATTTTTGTGTATTACGACCGATCTCCATTCATGTGGGGATTGTTGGAAAATTGGTTGGCAAAAGTGACTTTTGACCAACTTTGGACACAATTATCTATATGTATATGTCACATATATGAGTAATAGTTTGTAGGTTCGCGTTCTCCTCGAAGAGAGCTTCGCAATAAGCCTTTATGTGTCCAAAATAGAGTTGATGTGAATGAGATATCGGTCTCAAAGTTAGGCATTTGGTACCATGCCTAAAGAGGAAAAGTAGTTTATTTTCAATCCCACATCGGTGGGATGAGTAAACTTAGAGGGAGTCTATTGTGTATAAATAGAGGCCCTAATTCCACAAGTTTTACACACATCAAATCAATAGTTATTATTGATTTCCAACATATGAAATACGCATCTCTTAAGATGAAATTCGGCGCAGTTTAGTTAAGTCCGACAACACAACTTATGTTTTGGCTGTTGTACCATGGGAAACAGACGGCGAATCTGTTTTAAGGGAAGCGTGTCAAACACGTGCCTCGGCTTTTAGTGCTTCTTTGTTGATCTCTATTGGTGATCAAGTAAGTCTTTTGACTATTTTATTATTTTATTTAATTATCGTTTATCTGCTTACATTCTGTTTGTATTTAACTTTCTGTTATTTATTTACTGTTAATTTTATTTATTGTAATTTAGATTTTATTAATAAAAGTGTAACAGTTTCCCTACAGTAGCTAAATTTTTCCATCTGACCAAATCAAGCTATTTTATTGGTGTAACATGAGTCTTTTTTTTGGTCAATTATTGAGCTTTTTTTTTCTTTTTTTTTTTTTTTTAAATTACTTTGAAATGACGTTTTCCATTATTATATTAAAAAAAAAGTTAGTTTATTTGAAGGTTTTTTTTTTGCCATATCTCTAAAGGTAAATTTAATAATACTAGCTTTGTCAATCGACACCATTTTTGTCTTAGATAGCTTAGTCTACAGAAAAACAAATAGTATAAACTAATAACTTCACGTGCAAAACTTATTAGCAAGGAATACCATGTTGGATATTTTAGTGTAATTGGATTAACTTGTTTGACCAATTTTATCATGATAATACATCATTTAGGTTTGGAGGTGCGGAGTGCACATCTACTTGAGTTTATTATGATCTTAGGGCTTAAGCCCCTAAGGGATCGGGGTCCCGGCAGCAGTGGTCCAAGGGGCGGCACCGGCCGGGTCGAATGGTTGTGTTTCGGCCAATTCAATGGATTCTCACAAGTTCTATTTCTGCTGAAATGCAATGGATTTTGCTGAAGTCATTGATTCTGTTGAAGTGTTGTTCCTCAGATTAATTTTCGGAAATTGAGGGACAAAACTTGACAACTTGGAAACCCTAAAACTGTCATTGGCAGTTATCCCGTAACATGGATTACCACCATTAGATTATTGTTAGCACTTGCGGCTATACATAATCTTGTAATTCACCAAATGGATGTTAAAACAGCCTTTCTGAATGGTGAATTGGATGAAGAGATTTACATAAGACAACCAGAAGGTTTTGTCATGCCTGGTAACGAAAATAAGGTTTGTAAATTGGTTAAGTCTCTTTATGGCTTGAAGCAAGCTCCCAAGCAAGGGCATCGAAATTTGATGATGTTGTCTTGTCTAATGGTTTTGCATTAAACCAAGCAGACAAGTGTGTATACAACAAGTTTAATGCTTCTGGTAAAGGAGTAATCATTTGCTTGTATGTTGATGACATGTTGATCTTTGGTACTGACCAAGATCAAGTTGATACAACTAAGGAGTTCTTTTCCTCTAAGTTTGAGATGAAGGACATGGGGGAGGCTGATGTGATTCTTGGCATTAAGATCATACGTGGAGAACATGGCATTACTATCTCTCAATCACATTATATTGAGAAGATGTTGGATAAATTTAATCCGAAAGATTGTTCTCCAATAGGTACTCCTATGGATCCCACAACAAAACTTGTGCCTAATAAAGGTGTTACTGTGAATCAACTTGAATATTCAAGGGCTATTGGATCTTTAATGTATGCCATGATTAGTACTAGACCGGATATAGCCTTTGCTGTTGGAAAGTTGAGTAGATATACTCACAATCCAGGTTTAATCCATTGGCGAGCAATTAATAGAGTATTTCAAGACTTGAAAGGAACAATGGATTATGGTTTGACTTATATTGGATTCCCTTCGTTTTGAAGGTTATTCAGATGCAAGTTGGATTTCCAATCGGAAGATCATTCTTCCACAACCGGGTTGGGTATACCTACTTGGAGGTGGTGCCATTTGCCGGGCATCTAAGAAGCAAACTTGCATAACTGATTCAATAATGGAATCTGAGTTTGTGGCATTAGCAGCAGCTGGTAAAGAAGCCGAATGGCTAAGGAACTTAATTTATGAAATTCTATTGTGGCCTAAACCGATATCATCCATTTCTATCAGATGTGATAGTCAAGCTACTTTGGCTAAGGCATACAATCAAGTATATAATGGGAAGTCTAGACACATAGGTGTTAGACATAGCATATTACGTGATCTTATCATGAATGGTGTGATATCTGTGGTGTTTGTGAAAACACAACACAATTTAGCCGATCATTTAACCAAAGGGTTGAATAGAGATCTCGTGAAAAATTCGGCTATAGGGATGGGATTAAAGTCCATCGAAATCTCGATATCAAGATACCCAATTCCCATCTAGTATAACGCTAGGTGCTGAATTCAATGTGGAAGGCTTAATATTTAGAGATTGGAACACATTAGAAGAATCATCCCAAGGTATGTGTTCAGACCTACAAGTTAGGGAGGTTGAATGTATATATTCTTAATAGCTCTTTTGACAAATTGCATTGTAGGTGCAAGACTAAAAGAGTTACCTATATGAGCATGAAGTTTAGCCTTCAAGAAGTGGGACTTGGCTTTGAAATACTTATGAAGGATAAGGACATAGGCTAGTAAAACATGTGTCAAGATAGAACTACTATGTATGTAAACTTTTGTGTACATTATCTTCGTATATTCATATTGAATTCCCAGGGTTCAATCCAAAGCGACACCCTGAAATTCGAATATTTGGAATGTGTAATGTACTAATGTGAAATTCAATCGTCACGACATTTCATTTATGCAAAAGTTTGATTGTTTGAGATTACTTGTTTTAGTTAATCAAGGATTGCACTAAAATAGGGGAGGAATGTTGGATATTTTAGTGTAATTGGATTAACTTGTTTGACCAATTTTATCATGATAATACATCATTTAGGTTTGGAGGTGCGGAGTGCACATCTACTTGAGTTTATTATGATCTTAGGGGCGAAGCCCCTAAGGGTCGGGTCCGCCTGTAAAGGTCCAAGGGGCGAAATTCGGGCCGGGTCGAAGCGTTGTGTTTCGCCGAATTCAATGGATTCTCTGAAGTTCTATTTCTCACTGAAATGCAATGGATTTTGCTGAAGTCATTGATTCTGCTGAAGTGTTGTTCCTCGACAATTTTCGGAAATTGAGAGACAAAACTTGACAACTTGGAAACCCTAAAACTGTCATTGGCAGTTATCCCGTAACATGTTATATACGGTTTGTTTGGTCATTATCAAAATAACGGTTCATAATATCTCATACACAAACATACAAAAAATTCTCAACTCTGAATTGTATCCGATTGAATAATTTGGTAGAACCGCCAAATTGATTCGATCTGAAAGTGTTCACACGCCTTTCAGAGACTAAGCATATCCGTTGGTGTTCGTTATTACTACAAATTCCCCACATACCAAATAAATGATAGATATGACATATTACAAGCTGCTTTTCTACGCTAAATAAGCTTTTAAAATGATTTTCTTTTCATATTTCCCCAATACGGAGAGAAAATTAGGAGAAAAAGTTTCGCATAATCTTTTTTCCTCTTTTCTTCAAGAAAACTTTGAGAACATAAATTTCTTTTAATTTCATCTTCTCTTTTCTTCCTTTGTCTTCAAATAAAAATTTGAAAACATATTAGATTTGTTATGACTTAATTTCATAGGCAGTTATGATTTATATACGCGTATTCTCTTATGCTTATTCTCGTATGCTTTTCCAGTTGACGAACTTGCATCTTTCCCGGTTGTAACGATATGATTATGACTCATTTCAACCTAATATAACTAATTATATATAACACAATGTGACTCTTAAATATCCATTACATGTATATCACCTCATATATTTTACCGAGGCTTACATTGTTGTTTTGTAGCTTTATTGTCGTAATCAAGATGCATTAGCATGCCTTATGATTCAAAGTTTGCGACATATATGTTCTCATCTTGAGCAACGTATTGGTCATTATTATAATAATATGAGACGCCTTAGATCGTATAATAAACTGCAAAAAATGTCTCTAACCTTTCTGATTTTTGCGAGAAGTGTCTTTGAATTTTTTTTGGTGAGAAATGTCCTTAACGTTTCAATTTTTTCGAGTTTTGCCCTTGAACCGTTACTGTAGTTACAAAAATCCGATTTTAGCTAACGCTCGTTATTTTTCTTCATTAGTGGGTCATCACGTGTGTTGCACGTGAGGGTATTTTCGTCACGTCACTTTTTCAGCCATCAAATCCACCTGAAAGGCCCACTAGCACGCCTAAATTTGTGTTGAGGGACATTTTTTGCAACTAAATTTTACTTCTTTCATTTCTTACCGCTTACTACACCGAAACACATATTCGATCGAACCATTGCTTCCAACTTCTATATTCTCCAAATCACCTCAATTAACATTAAATCCAACATGGGTGGCTGGCAAATTAGAGCTCAGAGTTCTCCGATTCTGGATATTGCTACACTGTACGATACGATTTTTTTTTGTACTTTTGTTTTGAATGACCATGCAATATATATATCTGGAAATTAAAACATGATACCTTGATTTATGACAATGTTGTGGCTGTTTTTTTATTTTGGGTTTTTTGTTTCGTTGATTTATCTTCCTAGCTTCGTACCAAAAACTCTTCACTATTCAGATCCACCACACTGGTGAGTTTTCTGATCCACTTGGTAGAGTACACAAGTTTGCTATAGTTGATCATGTAGACCTAATCGATTCTGACAAGTTCTCCATGCGCGAGTTGGTCAAAATATTAGTTGAACTAGGTTTTGGTGATAATAAACAGTTCTTGTTTACCCATTTTATGGTCCCAAGACTGTCATTAGATGATGGATTAGTTCCTTGATGTCGGATCAGGACGTGTTGATATTGCTAAAATTTGTGCCTAGGTATAAAGAAATAGATGTTTATGTAAAGACTGGTGTACGATTTGTAACACCCCCAACTTCATGATACGCAACGGAATTCAAACTGGGTGTTACTTCATGGCACAACAGTCATAACATTAGAAAACGATCTCTAAAGGAGTCGTTTAAAAAGGATTTATCATTCAAATATATCAGAGTTTACAAAATAGGTCCCAGTTGATTTCATTGTTTACAAAATACATCAATATAAAGTCTTTGATGTTTTGTGAATGATAAAATATTTATAGCCTTCTTGATCTAGTCCTTGCTCTTCCGTGCAAGCTTCCGATATTATGGACCTGAAATACATGCTTAAAACTGTCAACACAAAGGTTGAGTGAAATTCATAGAGTTTGTTTGATGGTTGAACACAGTATGTTGGTAGTGTGAGTTAATTAGACTCACACCAATGGTTTGAAAACAAAACAGTAATTATTGTTTAGTACGGCTGCCTCAAGTATATGATACTTGAGCCCGCTTTTGTTTGTCACCAAGCTCATGAAACCAAGGCGTTAACGTGTTCCAATATTAATTGGAGTTACTGTTGGTACTTGCCCTAATAGGTAAAATTGTCTTTTTTACCTAATGTTACTCAAATATAGTGCATTTGTTTGCCTACCCGGTTAACACAAACGGGATTCGTCAATCCCAATAGATCTATTCACAATATTCGTGCTCACTCTCTCTAGTGATTAATGGTTCATGATTTAGGGACGTATGTTTGGCAAATGATGGTTACTTAGTGACAATATGACAATCAGATAAGCATATAGTTTGAAAGCAATGTGTTCGGTTTAAAATAAAGCATGTATTTCCCCCAAGGGTTTGTAAAACAATTAATTAATAGAAAGTGGGGCTATGAACTCACCTCAGAGTAAATGATATCAAATGTATAATGAGAATGATGGATATGCCGTGAGAACTTCTACGATCAACCTAGAATAGGATGTTGCGACTTAGGTTTGAAATAATGATGCGAAAGAAATAACAAACTTATATACGTCTCTATGTTGATCATGATGTATGGTTTTTGTGTATGTCGTTTATAGAAATGGTCTAGTTGTGAAAATGTGTTTAGTTTATATATATCGTACTACTATTCGGGCCATCATAATTCAGAGGTCATGCAGTAAACGTTCGAGGAGCTAGGACACATTAAATCCTAAATCCAGGAACTCGTCGATACGTTTTACTCAAATGAAACCCCTCACATGAAGCTCCCTAGTTTTGTAGCACTTAGTAGATAAAACATAGATTTTGAATGATGATTGTTATATCATAAAGTTTATCATGTTTTTAGTAAATATCTAGTTTTTACAAGTTCTCATTGCTTACTAGTGACTACAACTTATTAACATGTTCAAGAATGAAGCTTTGGTAAAAAATTGTCGGAAAAGGTAAAATGGTCATTTTTCCGTTACTTGTGAAAACACTATTTCAAAGATTAAATGAAGTTTTGTTAAGTTAATATGTAACTAGCTATGAAAATAACTTGGTTTTGCTTTTAGATGTGACAAAAGTATAGTCGTGAAACTATATATATAGGGCAGTTTCAGTTTTTGAAAGAATATGGCCTATTTAAGCATTTTCAAGGTCCGAGCTTCTACGCTATTGAAGGAAAACGTCGTTCCGGAAAACTTTCGTGTTTTAACTTTTTGATGATTCGGACCAAAAGTACTACTTTTACAACGACCAGACCCAAAACAGTTTCAATATGGCAGTTTTGGCGTTTTGGTTTCGCTAACTTCTTTTGCCTATAACTTTTGACTCGTTTGTCCGTTTCGGGTGATTCAAATTGCTATGTTTACCTTTTTATATTTTCTACCATAGTATGTAAGTTAGAAAGTCCATATGTGACTGGTTTTAATGGTTTCAAACGTGTAGAATATGACTAGTTTTCTAGTTTGTTACTTTTACGACAATATATGAATTAAAACATGTGATTGAGTATATGTACATCATGAATCAAAATATTAACTATATATATAGCATGAAATAGTTAAGATTATAAATAATAAAGATGAGATGATGGTGGTGCTAAGTTGCTTACAACTTTTGGCTTTCACTTAAGAAATGAGTAACTTAATAAGGATAGGACTTTGATTGATCACTTAAGACTTTGGATTGAGCTAGCTTTCCACACCTTGGCACCCTTGCAATCTTGAAGAGTTGGTGATGAAGTACTAAGTGACTTGAGTGGATCTAAACTCAAGAAGATCACTTAAACTTGCTAGAGATTTGATGTAGTAGCTTGATCATTGGAACTTCCTTGCATAAACTTGGAGTTTATAGATCAAATGATGGAAGATATGAGTGTTTTAGTGTATGAACGACCGAAATCAGTTTGTGAAGGTCTTTAGGATATATTTCACTTCCTATTTATAGGAGGGTAAGTTTGGTTAACCATATATTGGGATAAATATTAACCATGGTTAAGTTAGGACACATGTAATGATCTAAATGAACCATGGTTAGGATGATGTCACCAAAATGATGAATCCCCCCCCCCCTAAGGTCGGCCATGAAGATATAAGATGACTTAGGTGGATAGTTTTGGTATTATCTTGGTTACGGAGTGAGTTTTGGTTCCGTTAATCGCTAACAGTAAGCCGTTAAGCCATAAAACGTAAAATCGGGCATCGTAAAAATATGAAACTTATAGGAATGATTAAACTCATCATTATACTCCATCTAAAAATATAAAATGGGTGATAAGTCTCATTGGGTAAAAACGCTTAAAACTGGAAATACGAGTAAAAACGCGAATTCGCCATTTTCATCGAAAGAACGAAATTTCGTGGAAACGACCGTGAATTTATTTAGAGTAGAATAAAATTAGTCTAAAAGTAATATGAGATGTCAAAATGTGGTTTTCACATATCGGGATAACTTCACGTTATACGTGAAGTCTAAAAGTTACGTGATTTAAGCAAAATGTAGAACGTACAAGGTTAATTTCTTTATGGTCAAAGGAGGAGGGAAATATGTTTGAATTTTACAAAAATGTAAAAGTTTCAAAAACATATTAGAAACACAGGTAGGTGATTGGGTCCGATCAAAGGTTTTATCACACAAGCTAACCACTGTGAATGGTCAACCGTAATAAAAGTCAACAACGAAACCAATGCAATTAAGTCCAGAGGAATATAGTGTATCCCCGGGTCGTTAAGTCCCAACGAGGTGTGAACACTGTAGTAAGACGAATCTGTGATCGAGTGAAGATTGAACAGGAAAAATGGCTTGTGAATTTGGAATAATTATATCTAGAGAAAAAGTTTGTAAATTACAGGGGCTTAAATGCAAATTAAAGAAAATTAAAAAGCTAAAATATATTAAATAAACGCTATCACTATTCTTAAAATCGATTAACGTTTAAAATCTAAAACTTACGTTTAAATTAAAAACTACGTAAACGTATTAAATAAATCGTGAAAATAAAGAAGTAAAATACCTACGGATATAGAAAATACATTTTTACAATCCTAATAAATAAATAAAATTATTGGAAAAATAAAATTGTTTTTATGACTATTTATTTAATTATTATTAATTAAAAACTATTTTTAACTATTTAAAAATACATTAAAATACAAGAAAATAGAAAATTAACCTAAAAAAATGAAATTATAAATTGGAAAAATCTAAAATATTATAAAACTAATGTTAAAACTGAAAATATATTTATTACACTTTTTATCTCTTTATTATTAATTTAAAACTATTTGAAACTAATTAAAATCAAGATAAATACTCTATAAACAGTAAAAATTATAAAAAAAAATACAGAAAAATCTAAAATAATATAACAAAGCTAGGAAAAATAAAATTAAGCACTGACTAAACCATATTAAGCTAATTGGGCAAATAAGCATTTAGCTAATAAGCTAAAAATAAGCTAAATAGCAAAGCAGGAAACCAAAATCTCAAATTAAGTCTAATATACCAAAATAAGCATAATATGACAAGAAATGGACAAATAAGCAATATGGAACTGAAATAAGCACTTGGCTTCTTTGTTTTCTAAGTCAGTTATGGGACAGAGTTTGAAAGGCAAAACAAGTGGGGTCCACAGAGCTTAAGCTCTCAAGTTTAGCTGAAATAGATAGCCAGCTGGGTGGTGATTCCAAAGAACCAAGAAACACCTACTGGGACCCACCGAGGTGGCTCGAGGAACCCACCAAAGTGGTGGTGATGGTGACTGTGGTGGTGTGCAAGCATTTGTGGGGGAGACACTTCCCCTGCAGCTCACTTTGAGGCTATGTGGAGCCCACAATAAAAATCACAAAAATGTAACAAAAATACTAGAGGGTACACAAGTCGGGTCTAAATGATTTCCCAAAAGCTCATAAGCTACAACACAGTAATAAGCTCACTAAAAATCCCACAAGTTTGGCAAAAACTGACTTTTCTAATTTTGACTTATAAAGACAGAAATGAAACTTTGACTAAAATGAGATTTGAATCCAATTTGTGAACTGAGATTAATGTTTCAAGCTAAAACAAAGTTAAATTAAGCTTCTCTAACAATAGCTATACCTAAATCATACTTTAGAATTCCAAAATTCCAACTGAGATGAGAATAAGAACTAATTTAAGTGGATTTTGACTTTAGATTGAAAACAGATGCAACTAATGACTAGAACGAGTGAGATAGACCTAAATGAGACTATATTTACTGCTCTTAACCATAAACCAAACCTCCAGCATTGATTAGTTACTTAAACCAAGCACTAGTTTAGGACTTATATGCAAACTTACAACTAACAACTACTGAATCAGCTTAACTTAACACTTACTCTGCATCAAATGCACTTGATAATACCTAAATGATGCAATGAGAACAACCTATATCTACTTAAGCTATGATTAATAAAAGTCAGCTTGAAATCGAAATAAGAGATATATATTACTAATGACAAAATCAAGCTAAAATAGATGCAAAGCTTAATCAAACAAGTGTAATCAAGTAGAATTAAACTAAGTAAAGCACAATTAAGCAAATCTAAATACTCCTACAACTTAGAACTAAATATGAGATTTGAGTTATACTTACAAGAGATCCAGATTTAATGGTGACAATAGATAACCAACTATCACTATTCTACACCCATCAAACACTCCAAATCAAGCTCAATTCAACCCAATTCCAAAACTGCAACACCCAATTTCATTACCAAATCCAAATTAGCAACTGCAGTTGACTTTTGTTGACTGATGTAATTTTGAGAGTAAAATCTTAGTAGAGATTTTCTGAGTAAATAATAAGCTCAAGTAAGCTTATAAAAGCTTATATGGGAGCTTATAATTGCTTAACATCAACTACAAACAACATTCACATGAACTTGATATTTTGAAATTGCAAATTGCATAAGATAAATTCGTACTTGAAATTGAATACTGAAAAAGGGTTTATAATATAATCGAAATTACATAAAAAAGTACTTGGAAGCTTAAATAAACACTAGAAATTGAAATTTTACTAAAACGACATTACCTAATCTAAATTATACTACTCTCCTCTTCATACTGCTCCCTTTTTCTTTATATTGATCTTTTTAGAGTCTTTGTCGACCTCTGAGTGTTTCCCACCTCATTCCAGCCATTGGATGCATTGAATTTATCATAATCGTCCATGTGTCAATTTTGGCGGGAAAAGATCATAAGCAGGTTTTTTTGCATTAAATGAATTTTGGGTGTATGTAGAGGTGGAGGGGGGTTGTTAACCAGCTGTGGAGTAGCTAAGGTGAGGTGGAAAGGTGGTGGTACAGTGGTAAAACAGGTGGAGGTGATGTTGTGGTAGCAGGTGGCGTTTGGGAGGGAAGGTGAACAGTGGAGATGGTCAAACTGAGTTTGACTGGTATTAATAATAAGGGAAGGGTTCTTTTGGGGGTTCAAGTGGTATTTTGGACTGGGATTGGTTGGGGGTTAATAATACACAAAGGGTCCGGTTTGGTTTTGGACTTAATAACACAAGGACCATTTTTGTAATTTCTGCAAAGTATAGAGGCTGAAATTGTAACTTTACCAAATTTATCAAAAGGACCAATTATGCCAATCTTTAATAGTACAAGGGTTACTCTTGATTATTTTCACATTTTTAAATTTACAAGGACTATTTATGTCATTTTTCAAAGTTGAGGGACTAAACTTGCCATTTTTGCAAATTTGAACTTCAAGGGTAAAATTTGTCATTTCATGATTCCTGGGGGACTATTGTTGATTTTTTTTCAAAATATTTTATCCAGGACCATTTCGACAATCTGTGAAACTTCAGGGACTAAAACTACCAATTTTGTAAACTTTGTTGTTTTTCATCAGTTTTCAATCCTTTTGCACTTGTAACACATAAAAACACATTTTCATGATATTTTTAACATTTATATAGTCATTTGTGTGTTTTTGGCTATTTTTGTGGGTTTAAACAAGGTAAAATATATGTGTTTTTAGACACATATCAGCAGGAATCGTTAAGTCTGGATGTAAGTAGAATTGTTTAAAACGTAAGTTTAGTTTCGTACGGCGCAGGGTTTATTTGGTAACATTAAAATAAAATCTTAAAAATTCTCAAATTAATTATGAGTGATCTAAAAATTTATCTGATGTGAGGAAAATTGACATAGTTGATTTTCGTTATGCTGTGATGATGACTAAATGGTGCTCCGACCAAAACGAAACTTTAAGACGATGGTTTCTTAATAACTTTTGCGAAAATGATCTAACGATTGTCGAACTCTCAGGTCATTACTAAAATAATTTATCTTACGAGAATGTGAAATAAAAATTTTACGGGATGAATAGTGAAAGTGAATAGTAACTTTTCAAAAATATGAAAGTAACCCGAAAAATGCGCGTTGTTACACGTTTGGCTGAAAAACATATGATAGAAAAACATATGTTGCTGGTTAGGGGTTCTCAGTCCTCAAAGCTCTAGTGATTGAAGAGATTGATGAGGATAATATGGTCAGTGCACCTGTTAAGGAAAACAAAGGAAAATTGTTATTGTCAGAGTGGTATAATCATGAAATAGCACCAATGCAAGCTTCAACTACTAATGTTTGTCCGTTCATTGAAAGTTCTATTAATTCTGCTAATGTAGGATTCCAGCATTATGAAAATGAGATACTGATAAGGATTTAAAACATACGTTTTTAGGGGGTCAATTAAGCCATAAATCGATACATTTTATATCCGTTACTACTTAAAATCGTTCCTTTTCACATTTTAGTTCTTTTGGAAGAAAATTGCTGGAATCAAGCATATTTGGACGAAAAGGAGCGAAAACATGAAGAAAATGACAAAGTCTAGATTTCTAGGCTGTTTTGCAAGCCTAACGCCGTCGCTCACAAGGTTTTCTAAAAAGTCTCAAGCGATGACTCATAACATATTTTTGTTTTATAACATGCACGGCATCACTTTATTCGGGAGGGCGCCCCCTTATTTTACACCGGGCGACCAAGACTCATTCCAAGACGACGTCCTTATTGAACCCAGACGGCGTCACACTTCCTCAACTGACGCCGTCCCAACGATGACTTGTCCTAAACGAAACCCTAATGACGGCAACCAGACGGCATCACCATCAAAAGGCAACGCCGTCGCGGATGTAATTCTATATATAGACTTTGGATTTTCTGTATTTTGTGTGTAATATTTTGGAGAGCAAACCCTAGTTCATTCATAGTCCGACTTGGGCAGTATTTTAGGGTTCCAAACCCTTCTTTACACTCAAAGATAAGTTTGTTAATCCATTTTATCACCATCTTTATCCTATGTTCAATTGTTTGTTTGTGTTCATGCTTATCTATCAAGTGTGGCTAAATTATCATTGTGTTTGCTTAGATCTATGAAACATAGTTGTTGATTATTGTTAGGTTGTCTCTTGTTTTAATTGGTAGACGCTAGAGTAAGGAAAACTGGCTTCTTCTTTAATTGTTGCGAACTTGAACGTCCTAAATAGCACAAAGCTTGAGAGTGCACTTGAGCCATCGTTGTTTTTATTGCGTGAGTTGTAGCTTTAGGATAATAGAGTATTCGGAGGAGATACTACAGTACTTGGCGATCCCGGATAGTCTAGAAGAGAGTTTCAATTCATAGAACTAGAGAATTAGGCACCCCCCTATGACTAACACGGAATACAACACACCAATTAGAATGAGGATGTGACAATTGAACCGACCAATAAGAGATAACTAGGGAGTAAGAAAATCTAAGTAAACACGTTTTTAATTATCATAAGAAACACAACCATACAATCAGGATCTTCGGAACGAAGTCCATGGAATGCACATCCATTTTGAACCAACCGGATGGTATCGGATCACAGGGCCGTAGTTTGAGCTAAGCGGGGAAGCTCAATAGTATTCCTATAGCCTTGACAGCTCGGTTTAGAGTATTCAACAAATCGGCCTTTTGGCGGGTCGAGTGGTGGTTGATTGGGTAGTGGTAGTGGTTGATGTGGTGGTGGATTGTTGTTGGGTGGATTATCACCTTCCATGATGAAAAGTGACAAGGCTACGAACAAAAACACAAAGAAAGGGGATAGACTACAAGAAAGCTAATAAAATGGAAAAAAGAAGCTCACTTGATAGGAATCAAGCGAGTAAACCTAATCGAGATAGAAAACTAACTAGTTATTCTATTCCCCGGCAGTGACGCCAAAAAACTTGATAACGGAGTTCAGGGTCGAACGACTTCCTTTTCTAAGAGCAAGCTTTACAACCCACTAGACAGTGTACCTAATCGTTGCAGTGTAGTATTGGTAAGCCCAGGGGGTTGGTCGTTCTCTAAGAGAATAGAGATTCTAGTAGAGATGTATGACGAGAAGGTGAGGTTGAGGGTGATTCTTTTTTGTTTTTTTATATTTTTTAGAAAACAAGTAAAAATCACGGAGTTTAGGAGTGGGGGTGGTACTTCTACCAATTTTAACTACTTACTAATAAAAATTAAAAACTAATTAACTATTGAAAAGAAGAAAAAAGCTACGAAATCAGAATCTCAAGGATTTCCTTAAATTTTTTGACTCCATTGACCTTAATGCTACTACTCGGGAGACTACACGATTGCATCTCTTCCAATTCTCTCTACGGGACCAAGCTAGTAATTGGCTTGAGAAAATTCCCGCAGGATCCATTTCAACTTGGGATGATCTCAGCACCCGTTTCCTCGCCCTATTTTTCCCACCGGGGAGAACCACCAAGCTTAAGAATGACATCTTCATGTTCCAAAAATGTCAAGGCGAAACCCTTTATGAGGCGTGGACTCGATTCAAGAACTTACTCCACAAAGTCCCTCACCATGGCATTGATCTTTGGCTCCAAGTCCAAATCTTCTATGATCATGTTAATCTCCCCACAAGGCAAACCATTGACCAAGCGGCCGGTGGTAAGCTTAGTGAATTAACCATGGAAGAATCATGGGGCACTATAGAGGACCTTGCCCTCTATGAAAACGAATGTTGGAATGACCCCCCTTGAGTTGCCCAAAACCATGAAGGCAATATCATTGCTTTCAATCACAACCTTCCAAGTGTAGGATGCTCAAACTTGAAGATCAAGTCAAATTCCTCATGAGTTCCTACGAAGCTCCCTAAACCTGTGAGTTATGTAGTGGTCCCCATGACACTCATGACTACACAAAACTCCCCCAACAAGCTTTCGCGGACTACGCCTCCAAGCATACTGATGGAGCGGGAGAGAAGTGGTACACTTTTAAGCCCGAGCAAAACAACATAGGAAATTCCTATAACCCCTCGTGCAAAAATCACCCTAACTTTCGGTGGAGCCAAAACTCAAACCCGCCTCAAAACAACTCCTCCACTCCACCTAGTAGGTTCCAACCAAATCGTTCATCTTCAAACCGTACTCCCTACAACAACCCTTCCAACACTAGTAATCCCAATAATCTTGAGGAAATGGTATCCAACTTTATGTCATCTCAAGAAGCTCGGTTTTCTAAACTTGAAGTCGATTTTAAACGACAACAAACAAGATGACAATAAAATCGATACCCTCTTGAAAGTCTTCAATGACTGAGTTGTTGGAGCACTCCCAAGTGACACCATCAAGAACCCAAAAGTAAATTCAATTTCATCAAATCAATGCTCTTGTTCACCAAAGGAAAGCACATATCGATGCCCCTCACACCCGCATGTCCACTCGGTTAACACCATCAAGACATGTTTCAAGAAAAATACCTCAAAAGACCAAAAACCTAAGTTAATGGTCCATCCAAATCTTGAAACACCAACTAATCAAGAACCAAAATCTACTCTAGAAGAGGAATTTAAGGAGCTTTACCAAGAAAAACTGGTTCTTGAAGTCTTGACTCATGCGCCTTACTATCATGCTTTGAAACACAAATATGAGCAAAGACTAAAATTAGGAGAACGTGGGTCCGCGTTTGTGCAAAAAAATTACCTAAGAAGTTAAATGATCCCGGCCTATTCATTCTTCCGTGTAGCATTAGAAATTCCAAGGCTTTCTACACATTAGCCGATCTAGGGTCAAGCATCAACCTTCTTCCATTGTCCCTCCATAAAAGCCTTAACCTAGGAAAGTTAGAACCAACATAAACCATCATAGGTTTAACGGACGGTAGTTTTTCATATCCGGTAGGGATAATGAAGGACATGGTAGTACACGTAGGACAATTAAATGTTTTGGCAGATTTCCATGTACTAGATATGACTAGTGATACCACATGTCCATTATTGGTTGGAAGAGGATTCTTAGCTACCGCTAGCACCATAATTAATTGTAAGATGTCCAAAATAGTGGTAGGAGAAAGGAGTGCTAGGTCAATCTATGATGTTGAAAAGCATTACTATGATAATGAAGGTGAACAAATGCCCCATGAGATCATTTTAGATAAGAAACCATCTAGATATGGACCTTGGACTAATAGGGATTTTTTAGGCCCTCAATGACCTTTCTATCTAGAAGAATCCTTCGTGAATAACACATGTGACTTAGAGCAACAATTGGCTAGGGACATTGAGGTGAACCCACTCGAGGATACTTTAGTGTTTAGTAAGATGACCGAATTCCTAGGAACCTTGCCTATTAATCTTTTCATGAATAGATGAAAAGTTGAGGGTAGTAAGCCTAAGCATAAGTGGAATTGGGATAAGCCACCTAGTGATGGGAATGGAGAGTGGCACATTAGGATGACGATCTATGATCCCAATGGTGAGATGTTTGTAAAAGCATACCGGACTAAGCGTACTAGTAGGAAATTAAAAGAGAAATTCGATCCCACCGATGTCTTTAAGGATGAACTCACTCACCTAGGTACGTAGGGTATGACTTCGAGTCTAGCTACAAGACTCATAAATAAAGAAAAGCGCTTCTTGGGAGGCAACACATGTTTAATTTTTTGCTTGTTGTTTTTCATTCTTTTTGTGTGTTCATATATCTTTTTCATGGTTGTTTAATTCTCATGTTTATTTTGTGAAAATACTTTATTTTGTTTTTAACTTTGTTTTAATTGAATATAAAGGTATTTTACAAAACGATAAGTGTAGGGAAGATCACATATGTTTTTAGAACTTATATGAACATGAGATTAATAATAATTGGAATTGTATATTTCTGTGTTTGTTAGAGTCAAATGCTTGTATCGAGTCATAATGGATGTTTTGTAGGAATTTTCCAGGTCTTTAAAGAAGTAATTTTTCTAGAATTTTTCCGGAAAACGCATCAGGCTCTTTTTTCAGAACAACCTGATGGCGTCGGGACTAAAGCCCGACGGCCCGACGGCGTCATGCAATGTATAAACAGATTCAAAGTTTTGTTTTTTTGTCTAATTTGTAATTTTTGGAAACTTCTAATTCTTAATTTTCCAGAAAATCTGCAAACATCCATTCCACAAGCATTATATCTTACTTGCTTTCTAGTATACTTTTATTTTTATATATAGTTTATACTGCCAATTTACTCGAGGTTTCGTTTCGTTTTCTTAAAAGTGTGCAGGTTATATTAGACAAGAAGATGAAGTATATGATGGAAGCAACACTTATTACTTGCTTATTCTTCTTAGAGGAGGATTTAACCACAACTTTATACATATCCTACCAAGATAATCACGGGAGTATTAGTTTCTTTCTCTTTACTTACCTTACTTTATCATAACTTTGATACTTTCAGGGAATATTGGAGACAATGTTCAGTTGATGTGTAGGGAGGAAGAATAAAATGGGAACTTAGAAACTATTCATTCACTTGATTTTTATCTTGTCCTTAGTAAATTGTGTAAGAAACTATGAGAAATATTTGTTAGGGTAATTTTAGCACCAAATTAAAAAATTTTATGGCATTTACGAGTAAAACTTTAGTCTTAATAAAGCGTCTCATTGATACGAGTTATATGACTAGCACAAAAACCGTATACCACTCAAATTCCACCCCAAAAATGTGAGGTTCGCCCCTAGATCTTTAGGAATAAAAGCATTCATCTTTAATGCTTAGTGAGTGTTTTTGTTATGCATTCTGAGATCGCAAGTGAGACTACATCCTTGTAGTTAGGATTAACTAAATGATAAGAGGCATTAGGATAACTCTTGTTTTAAACCTGAAATTTATTTACGTCATCCACATCGGTTGAGTAATTTTCCCCACACCCTTGAAATTTACTCATCTTTAGCACACGATACCCTTAGCTAACCCCTCAAAGCCTATATTTTCGCGGTTCTCATGATGTTTTGGTTTTCGGAATATCAATGAAGAGCATTGTTTACAATCTACTCCCAAATGTTACACCCAAATCGCCTTAGCCCACCTTGTATGCACTCATCTTTAGTGCATTATTGTAATCATTGTTTAAAGTTATATCCTTTGTATACAGTTTTCGGACGATTGAAACTCATGGATTAAAGTAGTATTTTATGAAGTAAGGGCAAGGAACGATAAATTCAATTTCCCTTTGTCTACGTAATTAAGTACTCCAAATGTTTTGATCTTTTCAAATCAGGTCAATTAGTGTTAGTGAAATAAAAACTCAAGTGTAGGAATGCTCTTATAAATCCCTTTATTTTTTATGTTATCTTAGTGGATGGTAGAGTAAAAAGGTATGAATGAAATGAATGAAAAAAAGAAGAAGAAGAAGAAGAAAGGCCCTACCATCCTACATTTATCTTTTTGTTTTATGTTTTTAAGTTTATGTCTTTTAATTTTGTTTCAAGTAGTTATTTAGTGTTAGTGAGTCGAGTCTTGCCACCACTAAATATCCCCATATCCAACAAAACCCTTTATTTCTCTTCCCGAAGCCTTATAACCCTTTGTGAAGACTTCTTAGATAGTTATACCTAGGTGCTTACGCCAAAGCGGTGGAGGTTTTATCTATTCTCTAGCCTATGGTAATCTATGTACTATGCCAGGTAGTGAGTGTTTATCTTCCATTTTCTTACATGTTATATTTCATATAAACGAGAGAGATGAGAGAATCCAAACACCAATTGTGAGATGCTAGTGTATAATTTCCGTGATTGTTTTGACTATTGTGGTGCTTGTACTTGTTGTAAACTATTCTAAACCAACGATAAATGACCCCTAACTTATAAATTGAGGCAAAAGCACATTTGCTTGAGGACAAGCAAATTCCAAATGTAGGGTTGTTTGATAAGGATTTAAAACATACGTTTTTAGGGGGTCATTTAAGCCCTAAATTACATTTTATATATGTTACTACTTAAAATTGTTCCTTTTCACATTTTAGGTCTTTTGGAAGCAAATTGCTGGAATCAAGCATATTTGGATGAAAACAAGCGAAAACATGAAGAAAACGACAAATTCAAGATTTATAGGCTGTTTTGCAAGCCTGACGGCATCCTAACCCATAGGGCGACTCCGTCGCTCACAAGGTTTTCTAAAAAGTCTCAAGCGACGGCTCAGAACATATTTTGTTTTTACAACATGAAGGCGTCACGCCTTATTCCAGGAGGGCGTCGCCCTTTATTTTACACCAGAAGACCAAGACTCATTCCAAGAAGATGTCCTTATTGAAGCCAAACGGTGTCACACTTCCTCAACTGATGCCGTCCCAACGATGACTTATCCCAAACGAAACCCTAATGACGACGACCAGACGGCGTCACCATCAAAAGATGACGCCGTCGCGGATGTAATTCTATATTTAGACATCGAATTTTCTGTATTTTGTGTGTAATATTTTGGATAGCAAACCCTAGTTCGTTCATAGTCCAACTTGGGCAGTATTTTAGGGTTCCAAACCCTTCTTTACACTCAAAGATAAGTTTGTTAATCCAATCTATCACCATGTTTATCCTATGTTCAATTGTTTGTTTGTGTTCATGCTTATCTATCATGCGTAGCTAAATTATCATTGAGTTTGCTTAGATCTATGAAACCTAGTTGTTGATTATTGTTAGGTTGTCTCTTGTTTTAATTGGTAGATGCTAGAGTCAGGAAACTGGCTACTTCTTTAATTGTTGCGAGCTTGAACGTCCTAAATAGCACAAAGCTTGAGAGTGCACTTGAGCCATCGTTGTGTTTATTGCGTGAGCTGTAGCTTTAGGATAATATAGTATTTGGGGGAGATACTACGGTACTTAGCGATCCTGGATAGTCTAGAGGAGAGTTACAATTCATAGAACTAGGGAATTAGGCACCCCCTATGACTAACACAGAATACAACGCACCAATTAGAATGAGGATGTGACAATTCAACCGACCAAAAGAGATAACTAGGGAGTAAGAAAATCTAATTAAACACACTTTTAATTATCACAAAAACACAACCATACAATCCATAGCTTTTTTCTTCTTTTCATTAGTTAATTAGTTTTTAATTTTTGTTAGTATGTAGTTAAAATTGGTAGAAGCACCACCCCTGATAACTCTCAAAATGAGTATGTTTTTAGAAGTGTTATTGTTGGTTTTGTGTATGATAATCGGCTATATTTACTCATAACTGTTGCAAAAGTGCAAAAGAAGCGTATTTGTATGTGAATGTAGCCAGGTATCGCAAAAGGTGAAGAAATGAAGATTTCATGCACACTTGGACAATTCCCGAGGAAGGAAGTCAAGTAAGGAAGTTCTTGGACTCAATGATTAGGAAGCGCAATGATTTCTGAGTATCTACAACAAATAAAGATCAAGTTTCGTCTTGGAAATCAGCATCAAAAGAAAAGAAAATGACGCGAATCAAGAAAAGTCAACCAAAGCCAAATATTGGGTGTATGATAGACTCCCAGCCGATCGGTTGAAGTCCGCAACCTATTCGGCTGGGCTGATGGTAAAACGCATCGGATCGTGCTAAGTTGCCGCAACCGATCCGGCGCTGTAACCCGAAGTTACACTTTTTGTCATTGAATGTTTCCTTAACTTCCATTAATCATTAGAGGCCGATCATTTCCAGTTAATAACTTGTTAGGGACGTTTTTAGCCTGATAGTTAAGGGTTTTTAGCTATAAAATGAACCTAGACTTAGTAGTCTAGGGTGACACAACCAAAAGAGTAATAGTTTACACCAAAGCTATTACCAAACCTTATTATTCATCCCAAAAGTGTTGTTACTGCTGTAAAACGTCTAGGAGGGTGGAGAGACGAATTCTCATCCATTGTTTGATCACTCGGAGTTGTACGGCTAGGCTAGACGATTGGAGGCATGTGGTTGCTATATTCCACGATTTCTAATTATTGTAATCCAAAAGCTTAGGCATTTTATTGAACTTGTCATGAATTCCTATTCTCTTGAATTATTTGAATTACCTTGTTACTACTTGTGTGTTGTTATGATTGTCATGGAGTAATTCTTGAATATACTTGTGTGTAAGGATGTAGGAAATCATAGTAGTGTTCTTATATGTGATGCTTGTAAATGATCTTGTTTAATTGAGTTTTTTGGAAAACTACTAGTCTTGTTTGATTTGTCGGTAAAACATGTTTAAGAAAAAGGACCGAAAGGATTTCTCTTGTGTTTTATTCCAAAAAGTTAAGTGACAAACTAGTATGGGGATATGGTGATTGACACTCACCATGTTTACTTATTGAAACAAGGCTAGAAACATTTTCATCACGAAAGGTCGAAAGATTCATAGGAACAAGTTTAATAAAAACCTTTTACAAACAAATGGATTTTTCTAAAGGATAATCATTAGGATAAGGACCGAAAGGATTACCTACATGTTATTGTTCTTAAAATGATTTTACAAAACATAAACCATGGGTTGGAAATCATTTGCTTATGAATTGTGCATCACATTAAGAGTTTACACCAAGCCTTCATGAACACTCTCTATGATTGCCTATAGACTTCACACAAGTATATGTTTCTTAATACTGATTTTCACTAAACCATAATTTTGAGGAAGCCTTGACAACCTTTCTTGTTACGAGTATTTTAACAAATTAAAACGCAAATCTCTTGAGACTATCTCGACTTACCCACCTTTGCTATCGCGAATGAGCATACTTGCTCGTACGTGTTTATAGTAATTGCCGGATAATTCGTGTTTATAAATTTTTAAAACTTGCACACGGAGAGCACATCAAGTTTTTGGGGCCGCTGCCGGGGATTTGTTTTGCACTTGTTTGTTCATTTGATTGTTTTCTTGTTTAATAGATTGTTTGTTTGCTTGAATGATAATTCCGGCATCGTCACCATCAAGTTTTTGGCACCGCTGCCGGGGATTTGAGTGTTTTTTATTTTTTTGTTTCTGTAAAATTCGTAATATTAGAGTTTGGTTTCAAATTGATAAGTAAAAAAAATTTGGTTTTAGGACCAACTGATTCGACTGCGCAAGCAACCGATCCGGTTGGTCGTCTCGGTAAAATTATGGTTTTTGTTTTTTTCTAGTTTCTAGTTTATCTATTGTTTTGTGTTTTAGTTTATATTATTTCTTGTCATATCTGATTCTTAGGATAGTTTAGAAGATTGTTTATGATTGTTTTTCTCATTTTTAGATTTTTGGTTATATGTCATTTTTAGTTTTATTTGATTTTCTAATTAATATTGTCTTTATTAGAGTAATTATCTAGTTAATTTGCAGTTTTAGATGTTTTTAATGATTAGTTAATTTTATCTAGTTAATGTAGTTTATGGTTAATTAGTATATTTAATGATTTTAATTAGTAAGGGTAATGAGTAGACACACTTATT
The DNA here is from genome assembly GCA_910596185.1 of Chrysanthemum makinoi. Classification (NCBI taxonomy): domain Eukaryota; kingdom Viridiplantae; phylum Streptophyta; class Magnoliopsida; order Asterales; family Asteraceae; genus Chrysanthemum; species Chrysanthemum makinoi. Next base: position 185,530,752 of record OU343223.1, read on the forward strand.
AGAGTTTAAGTTGTAATTTATTGTCTTTAATTAATTTTTAATTAATAAGTTAATTAATTTTAATAATATATATAAAAAATAAAAAAAAATAAAAAATTGTGGAAACCACTCCAACCGATCGGTTGCAACCCGTAACCGGACCGGCTGGTTGTGTTTTGGTTTGAGACTTCTCACCAACCGGATCAGTTGGAGGGCCAACCGATCCGGTTGGAGCTCTCGATAAGAATTTTACTAGTTTTTTATTTTCAATTTTTAGCTTCTGTTTTTAGTCTTAATAAGTGTCTTTACTTGTTTAGAATATGTTTCTGTAGTTTGTTTTGATTTTTACTAACCCTAACGCTAATGATTTAGATGTTTTGTCTTTGGCTTGGTTTTGTTTTGTTAGATAGTTTGTTATGGATAGTTTAAGTGGAATTTCCGAGTATCTATGCAACTTGGATGAGATGTTTAAGGATACCGGTAACTCGTTGGAAAAGATTGGGAATATCGTGGAAGAAAGTAAGAAAGAGTTGGCTATCGATTCGGAATGTTTGGAAGAAGTTGGAGAAAACAAGGTTCAAGTTCCTAAAAAGAATAGGGTCGTGATTTTCACGCAAGCACCTCTCACGGGGTACGATTCACTATTTATGAGGTTTGGGACACCATGTAGTGTTGAAGGGGTGAGCGCGTGGGATGCTTAATTGAACATGGCTTATGGGGACAACTATATTGTGGACAAGGTCCTTGACAAAATTGGTCACGTTCGTTTGGATTATGAAGCTTATGGGAGATAAATTGTTATGAATATTCGGATTAATATCCATGGTCATATTTTCGAGGCCGATTTTGTAGTTTTGGAAGAAGGGAACGCGGAGGAACCGGACGTATGCTTTGTGCGAGATTTCCTTGTGACAACTAAATGTCAACTGGATTTTGCTCTAGGTGAGATGAGAATCAACATTACCGATTTGGAGGAAGAGAAGGAAGTGAATGAAATGCTTGCGGAATTGTGTGCAAACATGGAGAAGGAGAATGTGGAAATTGTGAAAATGGGAAAGGCTAGTAGAAAGAAGACCTCATCAAATAAACTAACTCCCACCACCTCTACCACCAACAAGACCCATGATTACACACCATCACCACCAAATTCACCAAACACCTTCAAACCCTTAACTCAAGACCAAAAGGAAGCCATCATAGCAAACCTTGAACAAAAATTCCTTGAACTTAACGAGAAGAAACCGGTGATTGAAGTGCTACAAGATTATGTTCTATACCGAAAAAAGCTAGATACGGTTAAGTTAGCTAGAGCAAGGTTGGAAGATAAGGATCTTTCGGATGAGGATAGGGATAAGATCTTATTTCGGGGTATGCCATGGAAAGAGAGTGACCCGGGTAACTTCGTTTTGCCTATAAAAGTTAACGGGACCACTCCGTTTTATGCTTTGGCGGATACGGGATCAAGCGTCAACGTTATGCCTTATCCACTATTCAAGACTTTGGGACTAAGCAAACCTCAACCAAATCATTCTAAGCAAACCATGGCGGACAACTCTCAAGCTAAGGCTATGGGGAAGTGAAAAATGTGAGGGTGCAAATTGGCTACCAACCTTATTTGGTCGATTTCCTAGTCTTGGACATACCGGTTGATAAAAGTCTACCTCTCTTACTTGGAAGACCTTTCCTACGAACATGTGGAGCGATTATAGATATGGGGAGGGGGACTATGACAATTGATGATGGGATCTCAAAGCAAACTTATTATCCCAAGCCTAGGGTTAAAGTGTTAGAATTTATGGAGGATTTGGAACTCTTTGATGGGGAAGATGATTTAACTTGCTTCGAAGTAGGGCGTGATGTCCACGGAAACCCTATGTATGGACCGCTTGCCCCACCATATTTTGATCTTGATGATGAAATGGAACATGCACTTGCTATGGAAGCCTTCTACAACCCATTTAAGAACATCTTTGTTTACAAAAAGCTCACGGATTTCTTAGGATCTCTACCCGTACAATTGAAAATTTTGGAATGGGGACCCGAGGTGTAAAACCTGAAAATCTAAAATCTGATTAAAGACTAAAATACCCTTGGAATCGAAATTTATAAAATACGTAAAATACATTTATATCATTTAGCGAAATTTAAAACTTAACTTGCGAATAGATAAACCTAACTAAAATGTGTACGTGATCGATTTTGGTACGACGAAGGTTGGACGTTTCGTAAATAACTTGGGTCATGTTTGTTTTGTTCGATGGACCATAGGCCGAAGCCCATATGGTGTACGTTTGGGTTGTGTTCGGTTGGGCCAAGCCGAAACCCAAGCTACTCCTAAGCCTAAACCGAAATATCACCACCTATATATACACTACATAATCACAAAAGTGAAACCCTAGTTTATTGTTGTCTCTCTTTTTTTTTCTTTGCTCCATTCGGCCGAACACTAGCAACCATTGGTGTCGAGTTTTGCTTCAACCAAGTCAAGGTATAACCTATTCTTGTTTTCCTTTGATGTACCTTATGTTATTGTATTGTAACTTGATTCGTTTGGTCGACTTGTGTTTTCTTTTTCTTTGTGTCGAGCCGAATAGAACCAAACAAGGCAAACCATAATGATTAAACCTTATAAGTATTAAAGAGCTATGTACGTAATATGTAATATTGAATCGGGTCATGGTTATGTCGAGTTGCATAAGGACCGAACCATATGTATTAAACCGAACCATGTGTATCATTCGGCTAAGGTGTAAAACGTAATAACTTGAATATGTAAAGTACGTAGATGAGTTAAGACTTGCGTAATAACCTATTAATTGAAACCCTAAGTTGAATCGAACCACATATGAGTTTTAAAAGTATATTAATTAAGTAAAGGTCATGTAAACGTAAAACCTAGTTTGATATGTGAACCGAATAAGGTATGCCAAACCCTAATGGTTTGTGAATCGTGTCTCATATGTGTGAGTAATTATAAGTCAAGTGAACTTGTAAATGTGTAAACGTAATTAATAACGAGTAATAAGTAATTTGTATGTCACATAAAATCATAAACGTGCATGGTGAAACATAAAAGGAAATATTGTTTTTATGACGTGTTAGGTTAAGTAACGAGTCATTAAAAGATGTAACATGTAAGTAAATGCATATTAATGAGATATTAAAGAATGAGAAAACCCTAGAACATAAATGACAGTCGATTAGGGTTTGAAGCTAAGTATATTAATTCGTTATTTTATGTGTGAGTTATGACGTTTAAACTATTTTCACATTTAACCCTAAAATTTAATTAATGACATAATGAACCCTAATCTACGATATTAATTACAAAACACTTAAGTCTCATTTGATTATAAAACCCTAAAGTATTAAGATCATTAAATATACTAAGTATGAACGCCAAATATTAAAAGATCATTTCGATGATTATGGAATCATAAATAACATGTACCTAATGTGTATAGGTTCTGTGAAGAAGGAGTAATCCTTTGCTTCCCCTGTTTCTTCTTTTCGATCATTTGCTTTGGAATAAGGTACATATATTCTCGACCTTTTCAAGAAAGGTTTCTTATAACGCTTTTCAGCTTCTACATTAGGATTTCTTAAGCCTTTGCTATGAACCCTAATGTGTCTATTTGAGCTGTTGCTTATCTGAACTTTGATTTTTGAATCATAAAACATTGATTTTGAACTATATGATATGAAGACTTTGATTTTGAAAATATGATTAAACATTTGATAAAATATGATCTATGTCAGTTATGACATTCTATTTGACCTAAGATAGTTTGACACCCGAGCCAATTATTAACTAGTCATGGGGGTTCCATGTCCGTGTCGTAATGCACTTCTAACATGACTCTAGGGCAAGAGAGTGAAGTTCTTCCACGTCCCTTATCTATTATTTGTTATGAGCTCAAGTTATATTATATTATCAATGTATGTTTGTGGGCGTATGGGTGCATCCTAGATCTGTTATATGTTATATATTATATGTTATATGCTATATGTTATCTGATGATTGATGTTGCGTGCATGCACGTCCTTCATAACTCTGGTAGGTCTCCCCTACAAATGTTGCCTTATGTGAATATGATTTTGTTTATGATATGGCATATGTATTTGGGCTCGAGGTAGTTAGCTATAAAACTTATTCTATTATCCTGGTTTATCTTTTGAAATGATTATGATTTTGCTATCTTTCTTTCACTTTATTTTCAGATTCGCTCGTTTTCAGTATTCGTTTTGCTTGTATATCTGCTCACTGGCTTTTGAAGCTCACCGCATTTCTTTTCTTCCGCGGGTATCTAAGCATTGGAGCTGGGTATTGCTTTGGGATGAGTGTTGTGTGGACTTACCTTAGAGATTTTAGCTTTGATCTTATGATGCCATTTAGACTTTATATCTTAGACTTTTCGTTTGGAGTTTATTTTTCCGCTGGGACCTATGTATTGAAGTCATTTTGACTTGGATTATTTCAATATTTATGTTGAGATTTCTTTTGGATATTTATGTTTGCTTTGATATGACACCATTACTTGTAATTCCTTTACCCTTGTCGGGTCGGGGCGTTACACGAGGGGTCGAGTGTATACAAAAGAGAAGAGTATTAGATGGAATTCGATGGAATTCGAATTAAGTTTTAATCTTTTAGAATTAAGTGGGTAATTGATATAGGAATACATTGCAAAAAGAATTTTAGTGATTGATTCAACATGGAATGAGTATTAGATGATTGAATTTTCGAATTTAATTAGGTTGTGTCATTGAGTCAAATTAAGTTGCAATTAATGATTCCTAGTTGGTAGATGATGCATTTTCATTGAATTTTAGATGCCACATTGTTGATTAGAACAAGTGATTGATGAATTGAAGTTAAGATTTTAAGTTCTAAACATGATGAGTAGGTGATAATTGGAAGTTTTGAATGCGAATTAAGAGCAATTTAAGGGTGTGGAAATCATTGGTGATGTTAGAATGCAGTTTAGGAGTGAATTGGAATTGAAAGAATATAGTGGGAAATCATTTGGAAGGCCATAGCCTTCAAGAAACAGTAACCGATTGATTGCATATCGGAACCGAACGGTTGGATCGGTCATGAGGAGGAGCGGATCGGCAGCCCTCATCCGATCCGCCCGAGTTTTTGTGGAAAATTGCATTTTTTGAACTAGACCCTAGAGGCTTCTATAAACCTTATCGTTTGTTCATTGACTTATATTTGTGATTTCTACAGAGAAATGTTGTAGGTTGTTCGAGTTGTAGCATATTGGATTTCATAAACACATCAACACATATTCAAATGGGGCGTATGAATAGAGTTTTAAAGTGAAAAAGTAAAGAGAGTTGGGAACTTGGTGAGACAAAGAAAATGATATTATTGTTCAAACCCTACCTTGGGAGTAGAGGGTATTTATAGTTTCTTACAAGACACGCCTCCTGCGTCTGTGGATCGCATGGGTAAAGACCGTCCCTCCTCCACGGTGTTACTTAACTAACTACTTATTAACATAACTTGACTACAACTACGAGCATTCTACGAATACATATACTTGAGGTGACCGACTCTTTAACTAACGGATTTTCTATATCCTAACAATCTCCCCTAGGGAGGTCACCTCAATTTACATTGAATACAAATGATATTACATTTTGAATGTTCTTTGGATTCTTGATTAAGTTCATTGCTATGTAAACCGTAGCCTTTGATTCTTCATGTTTCGCATGTTTTGTTTACTCAAGTGGAGGTCTTTAACTGATCCACGTGATGATGAGTGTTGAGCCATCTTTGAGATCATCTGACAACATAATTCTCTGACTCATTCTTTGTTGTATCGCCATTATGTGAAGTTGTGACTTTTGCACCGACATGCTCACATTTTGGATCATGATATCTTCTCATCAGAGTAGCGGAAGCTTTGTTGATTCGTGATATTTGCAGCAGCGTAGCAGAAGCATGGAGTGAAAATATCATAGTCGTTGATGAAGTTATGCACTTATCATGACTTCTTTAGATATGAATGTGATGTGTGAGCATGCGGCTATGGATAGAATTTCAATTGATCACTGCTGGGTGTAAGATACAATAGTTAGCAACGAAAGTGTCTTTGATCACTTTCGTTGAATTGAGGTACACGGCCCACGGTTCCCGCTGATTAGTACAAGTACTGCTGTGATCGTAGAATTCCTAAGAATCTCAATGGGGTTTCATACTGCTCTAGTCGTTCTCAAACCGAACATCTCAAAGAAGACAACGATGAGTGAACCAACGAATTGAGATTCACCGATTGATGAAAAGTGATTTTGAAAAATAATCGTGTATTGCTTAATATAAAGTGTTTTGGAATACAACGAAGGTTTTAAGGAAAATCAATTATCAATCATAAACACCTTTAATTTTTGAAATATTAATACACGATGTGCAAGAGAAAAAGAATTTTTGAGCACAACGACGGGTTTTCAAAGGTAGTCAATCCATTTCTGGACCAAGATTGATTCAATAATGAATCGCCCATCGTTTCAATCCAGTTGTCACAAGTTTGGTCTATTGTATAGATCTCACATGTTACCTACCAAGAGCTTGTTTGATGTTGGCTCTAAAAGGTTTTACATCTTCATCGTGAATATGTGAACATATCACTTGATGTTCGCAATACCACAAGGATAATGCGAGGACTAAAGGTATATTCTCACTTTCCACAATGTGTGAAATAGTGAGTCTTCATTGACTGTGTCCTAGTGAGATTTATTGATGATCTCGTGGCTCTAGACTCAATAGTGCACATTTGGTTCCTATGCCGGAGACTAGGGAGAGGGTCTCCTTCTTCAACATCAACAATCTCTAAGAGAAAGTCGATAGATAATGTAGGTTCCCCGTGATAATGAAACAAGACCTTTTAAGAGGAACTTGAGTAGCTTGGGAAGTTGTAGTAGTGCTACATCGGGTCCTTGACGCTTGTCTTCAATACCGTGTTACCTTGGTAACCACCCGTAAGATATGAATTGAACTCGGTTTCTGCCCTTAGGTTGAAATAATGGAGGGCTATTTCTTTTCACCCTTTTCTCATTCATTTTTTTTCATTCTTCAACCCCTTCAGTGCTTACCGAAATTTCATAACTAGAACCTTGTTGGGTTTGTTCCAGTTCTTGCTCTATCTCAGTATGCACTCTTCCCATTTCTCACTTTTCTCCATTTTTCCATCATACCTAAGGACTTCTACACTATCTAGTGGATTGTCCCTAGGTAGATCCCTCCGGCTCTGGCGGGATCGTGGGAACGAATACCTAACCTAACCATCCTTATAACACCATGCACAAAGTAAATCGGTCGGTCTTTTAGTATTGTACATGTGCCATTAAAACTAATTGAAAACCATTTAAAAAATCAATCCAGGTACTTGTGATAGAAGATCAAAGCATTTTGTACCTGAATTGTTTTGATATTTCAGAAAAGCTCCCCCTCAGCATGTGCATCATTGATTTGAAATTGCTTTAGCACATGGAGGCGAGGACTTGAGTATTCTATTTAGAATAAAGAATTCACTTTGATCAACTTTCTAAAAATATCGTCATTTCCATCAAAATTAGTATTTTAAATACTTTGTTAAGGATATTTTGGGAAAGGATGTGGTTTTCTAAAAGTTGCTCCCCCTTAATATGTGCATCGAGACAAAAGAGTTTTGCACATATTAGAGGGAACGTGCACTTTGAGACAAATCAGTCACGTTTCAATTCCTTATGGTTTAAAATAGATGCTCCCCCTTAACATGTGCATGGAAAATTTGAAATTGTTTGGCACATGTAGGGAGGAGAGCTTGTTAATATTTCTAAACCATTTATTGAATTATTAGTTTGTATCCAATTTAAATCACAAATTCTCCCCCGATCATAATTTTCAAATCCGTTGAGATTTGTGATCTCTATTGATTTAACTTTGAAAACTTTTGAGAAGAATAGTGAATTGCATTTGAAAAAAAACATTATAACTGATGAGGATCAAATTTTGAAACTTTAAACTCCATTGATCAAACATGCATAAGTATCTTATGAAAACACAACCTAGGTCTGGGTCCAATTGTATAAAAACAATGTAAAACAATGTTCTTTTTGATTTTCCAAAAGTAGACCTTGTTTGAATATCGCCAAATGTTTGAAAAATAACCTTTTGATTTGATTGAAATCATTCTCCCCCTCAATCAATGACGTAAGTTTTTGATTGAGAGATAGAGATTTAGACAATTGATATGTCGGATGATTTCAAAACTAGAGTCGAAGTTATTTTCAAAGCACTTTTATTTTCATTAGATGACAAATATTTTTCAAAAGAATTTATAGAAGGAAAAATATTTATGAGACGATTTATTATTTTTAGAATCGAGCATGAAGATTCAAAAGTTAATTTAAGCATGGCTCTGTTTTTCTTTAAAACTGGTTAATGCCGAAATGACAATAAACCATCATTTTTTCCAACCCATTTTTTTTAGTTTATGTACAACGAACTTCATCTAAAGACCCGTCATTCTTAGAGTGACAAATCAAAGACCGATGATGTTATCAAGAATAGAAAAAGATGGGAAAATAATATTTTTGAGCTTTTCAAAGATTTTTTGATTTTTTTTATGGATTTTTGAAATTTTATAATTTTCTATTTTTTTGTGGGTTTTATAATTTTGTATTTTGCTTTTTATTGAATAAATATTTACAAGAGATGGATGAAGAAAAACTTTTACTCCTCGTCTTTCACTTGAAGACGTTTGAGTGTTTTCGGTTGTAGACTCTTTAGACAGAGTCGTGGAATGATAAACTCAAAACGTTCTCTAGGAAGAGCTTTGGTGAAGATGTCTGCTAACTGATATTCAGTCTTCACAAAATATAGTTCCACCACACCGCTTCCACTTGCTCCCGATGAAATGATGTCGAATGTCAATATGCTTTGCTCTTGAATGTTGAACGTTGTTGCATGAGAGAGCAATGGCACTCTTGTTATCACAGACGTAGGGATTTTGTTGAATTCAAAGCCATAGTCGAGATAATGAGATCTCATCCAAAGGATTTGAGCACAACAAGATGACATGGCTATGTATTGCCTCTGTTGAGGATATTGAGGTACTCATTTGTTTCTTTGAAGACCAGCTCACAAGCTTATCACCCAAAAACCGAGCACCTCCCGACGCGTGCTTCGACGTGTATCTTGACACCTGCATGGTCGCAGATTCCATAGGCTGTTAGTGACATACCAGTGTCCTTCGGGTACGAAAGTCCCATGTTGATGGTTCCTTGGAGATACCGAAAGACCCGTTTAACCGCAGGTGCTTTTGTAGGCTTAGCCCGGTATCTAAACATGCATACAAATGTAAAGAATGTCGGTCTATTGGCGGTGAGGTACATCGCTGATCCAATCATACTCGATATTTAGTTTGGTCAACCATGATCCCCGAGTGGTCCTCATCCGCTTAGTATGCTCCACCATGGGAGTGTCAACAGTTCAAGAATCAAATCCAAATTTCTTTAAGATCTCATTAGCATATTTAGATTGATTTATAAAAATGCCTTCGGGACTTTGTGAAATTTGTAATCTAAAGAAAAATGACATTTGTCCCATCTATACATTTGAAATTTGGAGCCCATCTCCTTAGAAAACGGTCATTATTTATTAGTCACGAGGCAAAAATAATGTCATTAACATAGATTTGAACATGAATTAAGTGTTTGCCTGACTTTCTGGTGAACAATGTCGGATCAACTGCTCCTTTGCTGAATCCATTAGATACAAGAAAATTTGATAGCGTGTCATACCATGCCCTTGGAGCTTGCTTCAAACCGTAGAGGGCCTTCTTCAAGCGATAGACATGAGTAGGATGCTCTGGATTCACAAAACCTTCAGCGGGCCGACGATACTACCTCTTTCAGATCTCCTAAGCGTCTTTACATCCATCTCGATGACTACCATGTTCTTACTAGCAGCGTTAGCCAAGAAGATTCTGATTACTCGATACGCGCAACCGCAGCAAATGATTCTTCAAAGTCAATACCCTTTGACGGTATCCTTTCAACCGGTCGAAGCTTTGTTCTTTAGCACATCACCATGTTTCAATTTACTTGAAGATCCATTTAAGAGCAATGATCATAGCACACCAGGAGCAGGTAATTCCCATACATCTAATCGATCGAACTCATGAATTTCTTCTTGCATGGCATTAAACCAAATTGTCTTCACCATGGTCGCTTGACGTCTTTTGGTTCGAACTTAGATAGTATGGAGTTGAAGAAGCACCACAAGGCATCAATTGAAGTTGGTTACGAGTGGATACTGGACGAGAAGGGTTTCCATGATGTTGTCCAATGGATGGTCATGTGTCCATTTTCTAAGGTGCTCTCGTGGTTGTTGTTGAGGGATCAAGTAAAGAGTTTGGATCTTCTGATGAAGATGGTTCTGAAGTTGGTTCAGGAGCAAATATGTTCTCAAATTGAGCATCTTCAGGAGTAGCAAAGGGATTATCTCCATTATAGTTGCTAGAAACATTTCCATGATATACACTCGATGATTGAGGATTTGATGATGATGATGAGATCTGGCAGAGGGCGCTTCTTGACACAAAGGTGACACGTAAACCGAAGGGTTATCTATGTTGATCGGGTTGGGGCAAACATCGTTGATGGATTAGACTGATCATTAGCAATAGGTTCATAGTATTCATCAAACATCGGATCAAACAATTTCTTTAAATCTTCTTTAGAAGGAGGTACATATGGAATCACCGGTGAGGGGTTTTGTGCAAGAGAAGAACTAATGGGACTACTTAATGAATGTTGAAATGCGGGTCCGTGAACTTGATCATGTCCGAGCCATTTGCCATGCATTTCATCGAACGTGAATGAATAGTTTCCATGATATCTCAAGTTCTTTTGTTGTAGATTCGGTAACCCTTCCTGTTTGGTGCATAACCCACAAAACTCCAATGTCCGCTTTAGCTCTTTACCTACCACCCAATGACCATCATTTTTGGATAGCACAAAGCACCAAACACATGAAAGAAGGAGAGATCGTGTTTTCGACATGACAAGTTCAGTATGGAGTTTTTCCATGAGTGGTATGTATTAGGGAACGATTTTGTATAGTAAGCAGTAATGGCTTCAGCCCGAGAAACATTGGGACCTTTGTATAAATTAGCATAGTTCTGCAGCCTTCCGGGTCCATTTCATCTTTCAACTACTCACAGGAGTACATGGAACACTTCTTTGATGGTGATTCCAAAGCTTTCATAAACCTGAATTTATCTTTGTTAACAAACTCGGCCTATTGTCCGCTCAATAATTCTAACAGTCTTATTAAGCCTAACCTGTACTGTTTCATAAGTTTGATGATGACATCCGGAGTTTCATCCTTTGTCCTCAAAACTTAACCCAAGTAAATCGAGAGTAGTCATCAACAATGACTAACACATATTTCTTCCCATTTATCGTTTGCACTCTCATGGTCCGATAGGTCCATATGAAGTGTATGTAGAACTTCCATAACTAAGTTTGCGTGACGGTTTGTCAAGATATTTTGCTTTTTCTCAATTGGCATGCTGAACAAAGATGATCTTTTCCATACTTCAATCCGTAATCCTCTTACAGATCCTTTCTAGACAAATCATGTATGGTTCCGTTCAAGTGCGGTTGAGACGGTGATGCCATAGCCATGACTTTGTTTTAGAGGTTTAGATAACAAGGATGGAGAAGATCTCATCATCTGGCGATGAAGGAGGTTTGTTCCACGTTTTCCTCTTAAAAGTTCCACACCATAAAGTTCTCTAACGAAACAAGTATGTTTTCTAAAAGCCACTTCTTCTAGATCACCATAATTGACCGGCGAAAACAAATTATGACCAAGACTGATTGGTTCAACCGCAAGTTTATCACACAAGCTAACCACTGAATGGTCAACCGTAATAAACTTCAAAAAGCCTGAAAAAATGCAATGAAGATCTAGAGGTAGTGTTTCCCCGTGTCGTTAAGTCCCAACGAAATGCTTAATGGATAACCAAACGATAGTGACGAAGTGAATTCGAATCGGGAAAAGGTTATGATTGATACTAGATGCCAAAGGAAGAAGGAAAGAAAATTAAAAAGCTAAATTATCTTAAATAAACGCTATCACTATTTTAAAATTGGATTTTCTTGATTTTTCTTTTATAAATTTGAATTAAAAACTAATTTTAAACTTAAAACTAAATTAAAATACAAAAATTATGTAAAAGAGGAAAATTATAAACTATTTTCAAAAATCTAAAATAACTAAAGAAAATTTTCAAAACTAATTTTGTAATTTTCTGATTATTATTCTAATTTCTATGATTTAAAAACTATTTAAAACTAATTAAATTGCTAAAAATTACTATTTAAACTAGGAAAATTATGGAAAAATATTTTTTTGGCTTTTTATATTTATCTTAATCTATGAAAATTGAAAACTTATTTTTTTGAAGTTTTTCTGATTTAATTGCAATAAAGGTTAATTAAAAAGTCTTAAAAACTGATTTAAATAGGGAAAAATAGCAAACAGTACTGAAAAATTATGAAAAATTCAATAAAATTCTAAAATAATATTCTAAATCTATGAAAAATATAAAAACATATACTAGTGTGCAAGATTATGAAGTCAAGAAGTGAAAAGTGCTTATGAATAAGCACTTGTAATAAGCTATTTTGAAATGAGACCAACCGAAAAGCGAAGCTATAATATGCTAAAACAACTTAAAACTAACTAGTTTCAACTAACCTAATCATCTAAAACTATGATTACCATGATTTGACTTAATGAATAACCAAGAACCAAACGCTTTAACCTCTATGTTGCGTTTATGTACTGGCTTATCAAAAGAGCATGGAAAACTGATCCTCAAGAAGACCAACCAGTGAGCCAATAAACCAAGTTTCAGACCCTAGTGGTCAAAAAAACAAGACCCCATTGCACAAATCTAAGAGTTACCTGTCACACTCGCCAGTATGCGAGTGAACAGGGCAGATGGATGCTCATTGGACAGCTGATTAAGTGCTTAAGATTGTTCCCAAAAATTTGACAAAAATCAGATTTCAATAATAGACCAACTGAACTTGTTAAGTCCAAAATTTCACTTGAATTGAACCAATAATGAATCCATAAAAATTCAACAAAGGTTGGGTAAACTTGCATAATTTTTGACTTTTTGACAGAAATGAAAAGTTGACTTTTATGAACTTGAGAGCTAATTTAATGGAATGAAACAGATGTTTTAAGACAAAATGAGATGGAAACAAGCTAAAATAACTAATGCTAAACCCGCCAACTGTAGTTGCTTCTTGATTCTAACTAATGTATTTCTAATATGAGATCAAATTCAACTTTGACTTTTACTTATTTAAGGTGCAAGTGAATACCTGATCTAAGTCTAATCCCCAACACGAGACTAAATTGAATGTGTCTTTACCAAAAGCTAAGCTTAAAACTCACTAGAACAAGTTGATCCAAACACTACTTTACTAATAAAATGCAAACTCCTAAATCTAATCTCAAATCCAAGGCTTGCCAACCTTCAAAACAAGTTCAAGCATGCTAATTACCACTAAATGAATCATAACTATAGCAAATAAATCTCACTGAACTCACATGATCTAAATGATGCTAATTCAACAAGACTAATGCAACCTCGAGTCAAAGAACAAGCGCAAATAGAAATGAAGCAAAGGATAACTTATGACTAAACAATGATGTCTACCATACAAACAAACCGAACATAACCAATCACAAGTAAACACATTAACAACAAGTAATGACTTCACAATTATACCATTTATTAAGTAACTTGAAATGATTTTTGACTTACATTAGTTCTACCACTATATAAAGCCTTGAAACCAATGACCAAGAATCTATTGGTAATAAACCTAATTCGGTAATACAATTCATTCCTTTATCCAAAGCAATGTAACCATACCAAGTAGCTGCTGATTTTTGTTGACTATTTTGGAATTTTAATATTGCACCATGAAACTTCACCAATTCACTTAATTAACCAAAAACAAACTTAAACAAACAATTTAAAACACTCTTAACAAACTAAAACTGTAATTTGATAGGAATAGTTTATGAAAATTAGAACAAGCATAAAACAAATTAGATTGAAATCAAGTTAATCAAGACTTAAATAACTTGTAAATTAAATTAAAACATCGAACCTGCACTTTTACATTAAAACAATAAAACGACTACAAGAAAATTAAAAAGAGGTCTAAAACAAGTGATGTATCAAAGCATTGTTTTCTTTTCTTTATATTTCACAAAGTCTCTCTACATCATTCTGCCCTGAATTGATCTTGGCCATTGATTCATGAATTTACACTAAAAAGATATAAAGCCATTGGGTTGATTGCTTCAAGGAAGGGAAAGGGCATTAAATGAATTTTGTGTGTTGTGGAGGTTAGGAGTGATGGGGTGGCGGTGGTTGAAATTTGAAAGTGAAAGGCCAAAATTTCAGGCAATAATGAATCCAGGAAACGGTGGAGTTGGCTTGACTGCATTTGACCTGGGTCTATTATTTGCAGAACGGGTTCAATATGGGGCCCCGCGTCAAGCTTTAAGTGTGGGTCATGATACAAAGCGGTCAAGGGTCAAGCTTTGACTATTAAATAACAAGGATCCAATCTGCAATTGCCACTAAAAACTCAAAAGGACCAAATCGGCCAATTTCTCACAAAGTTGTTTCAAGGGTCTAATTCACAAGTTTCAATAGTACAAGGACCATAAACAAAATACTTTTAAACTTACCAAGAACTATTTTCTTGCCAATTTTGAAACACGAAGGAAACTAAAGAATCTATTGTAACCTCAAACATTTTACCCAAGGATCATTTTTTTGATAAATTTT